>VZRW01008174.1:0-40389 GCA_013398125.1 Aegotheles bennettii | reverse complement strand
TATTTGCTCACACCGCACACAGGTGGTGTCACATAATGGAATGAGAAATTAGATCAATATCATATGGCACTTCAGAACTGCATGTGGAGATTTGCATTCAAACTGTAGGAGCGATAGGTCAGAGACTGCTGTTTACAGCAGTGCTTGATTAGACGGAAAGATTATTTTCAGAAATTATCCAACAAAATGGAGCTCTGTGCTACTGTCATCCCTTGAAGTAAGGACTCAGCCCTAATCCTTTCAGACTGAACTGACAGCAATTTACAAAATGCAGCCTTGTTAGTGTGATGCTTGCAAAGTTTTCTTCCTTTCATCTGTTCCGTAAGCTACAGATTTTCATTTTCCTGTAACTGGGCTTCAGCTTACATCAGACACAGCCTTTCAAACACTGTGTCTTTAGTCCCCTATTGATGACTTGTAGCTATTGGGCATCACTTGAAAATCTGACAGGACCCAGCCCTTCTTCTCAGCTAGATGAGACAAATGAGGCAGTGCTAATTAGCTATGGTCCACATTGCAGCATTCTGTGAATGCTGCCTTTCCTCATATGCACAGAAGTGGCAGAATACAGCCCTGTCTCAAGGGTGGTTTTGGAAGCCTGGTACGGAGATTTAACCTCACAGTTGCAGTGCAAGCCAGTGACAATTGTGTCCCTAAGCTTTCAAACCCTGCTCATTGCTCTGAAAAAAAAATCTAGAAACATCTGACTTTGCAATGAATAACAACAGAAATGCTTGGCACTTCTGAAGCAGTTAACATCTGCTCATATATT
This sequence comes from Aegotheles bennettii, assembly GCA_013398125.1. Classification (NCBI taxonomy): domain Eukaryota; kingdom Metazoa; phylum Chordata; class Aves; order Caprimulgiformes; family Aegothelidae; genus Aegotheles; species Aegotheles bennettii. Next base: position 39,617 of record VZRW01008174.1, on the reverse strand, counting down.
TATTAATTAACAGAGCTATATTAATCTTTGGAGAAGCCTCATCTTTTGTCAGAGGTATAAAAGGAGATAGCACTGCTGACACAAGGATTGACCAGGCTGCGCACCAATCATTTTAAATTAAAAATCTGTCCAAAAAGAACTGCATTTTGAAGCCTACCATGTCTCTTGGCTACAGGCCCAAGTGTGACTTGTCCACATTAGTCACCTCTGTCTGGTTTTATGTAAGACTCAGTTTCTATTGACCCCTTCTAAATGACAACGCAGAGGTAGCATTACAACATGTTCCACATCACACAGATACATACATATGTTGGCTTTGTATGTGTGTATTTGACAAGTTGTCCCCCTAAATTGTTTAGAATAAGTTAGAAATTAGGGGCTTCATCAGCTGTTAGTCATTGTAAGGTAAATGTCATGAGCTCCTTTAGTAGTGGTGTCTATGCAACTATTCCAATACTACACCTTTTTCTCTAACAACACTTCTGTCAGGGACAGTGTGTTGTCATCATCTTTCTGACATGGAACTGAGATAGATGAGGTAAGTTTCAGCTCCAAACACATGCATACAACAGATGTTGGCATGTCTGCAAGGTACCTAAGGTTTTGTTACAGCTGATGGAGATCTAGTCCATAGAGCCTGGAGAAGGGTTGTCTTCATCCTGAGGCAGGTAACTAGTGGCTCCTCATTGAATCACAGAATAGTGGAAGTTGAAGGGACCTCTAAAGACCACCTGGTCCTATCCCCTGCTCTAGCAGGGCCAACTAGACTCAGTTGCCCAGGACCAGGTCAGATGGCTTTTGAATATCCTCAAGGATAAAGACTCCACAACCTCCCTGCGCAATCTGTGCCAATGCTTGGTCACCCTCACAGTAAAAAAGTGTTTCCTTACTCGTGAATAAGGACCTGTGTGAGTCTGGGACTGATGCAGAGAAAATGTGACAGGTCACAAAGGACACTTCAGTCTGCACCTTTAGCTGCTCAGCACAGTACGATGAAGCATCATGGGTCTGCAGGTAGAGCACTCTTGTTGTTCTGGGTCAGCTCTTAAGGTTTGCTTTAGGAATTAGCTTGATCAAGGACCAGTAAATCAAAGACCTCTGCATCGCATGCTGTTGGGCTGGGCAGATAAAGCCACAGAATGGTTTTGGCAGAGCCAAGTATTAAACACGCTTCTCTGAAAGGCCACTTTTGCTTACTGCTTTAGTCAGTGCACCATTCCTCTTCTTTATTCAACTAGAAATGAAATACAAAAAGTATAACAAAAATATCACTGTATGTGTTCATTCTGTAATCCAAAGGTTATGTCACTTGGTGGGAAATGGAGAATAAAACATTCGTAAGGGACAGAGGCCTAACTTGAGCAATTGGTATAAAATTGTTTAGTAAAACACATGTGCATAGAGCAGACTGCAAATATCACTGTATTGACATAACATGCCCACTGGACCCAGCAACTGAAATGGCAACCAAGGTATGGAGAGCACACCGGCCCAGGACTTAGAGAGAGAAAGGAAAAGTCAACCATGAGCAACTCAATAAAGACAAATGTTAGAGAGGCTACTTAGATAAATGAAAAGGGAAAAGTGTCTCCTTTCTTGAAAGAGAGATGTCTTTATTACAGCAGATCTGGAAGGGCACTTTACGCTCGTTTAGAAATCTCTTGTTTTCACATAAGACAAGAAAAACAGAAATAAGCAACACATCTCTGAATCGTCCTGCAAAAATAACCAGAGGTGTTACAGAGATTAAGGTAGTTTTAAACAAATAAATCCCACCACCCCAGAATTCTGAAATCAGACTGGACCTAGAAACAGATGAGAAAAATACACAGATGTGTATCTTCCTCAGTGGTTTTCCATTCTGCGTCTAGGCACAAACAGAATTTGATGTGCTAAAACAGAGAGGGAAAACATACAGTGAAGTTATTTCTGTCTCAGCTGGACTGAAGTGATGCTGAAAAGCCAGTTGGCAAACCTTTACTCCATTTTGTAGAGACAGTGCAGAAAAGCACCTGGCCATTTATCTAAATAAAAAATCGAAGGTTTAACCTTTTTCCTGCTCTTGCATAATACACTTGCTGTGCTTGAACCCAAACAGTTTTGCTACTTACATCTAGTTAAGAAGCTGGAATTTCTGTGCTAGCTTCCAGTTATAAGCAAATCACTTACTGTAAGCATGCTTCTGTGCAGTGTGTTGAAGGCTTTGCAAACAGATTTTTTTTCTTTTTTTTTTTTTCTGTGCTGGGGCAATATGAGTAAGGGAGCTCAGCTGAGCAATGCTCAGTTATTTTTACACTTACCCTGTGATATTTCTATGGAGCAGCAATTTGTAGGTGTAGGGAGCTGAGGCTCTTGTACTTCTATTTTGGCTGTTTATTTACTGATCATAACATCCAGCTAATCTTGTTCTCTGCAATACTGAACCCTATAACTGCAACAATCCAGAGGGTGATTCGTACACAGCCCATGGTTCTTCTTCTGGGTTATTGTGCTCTACAGTGTCTTGGTCTCTGAACAGCGCAGGCGGTAGTGAAACTGCTATGTTTCTACTGATATGGAGCCATCTTTATTTTTCCCGTTCAGCTGGGCTGCTGAAGTAAGTGACTACAGATGGATTAGGCCATCACAAGATCCCTGCGGTTTAATTTATTGGGAAGCTGAGTGAACCTCTGTCCCTTAAGATTAATCTGTCTAGCAAGAGGCAAATACATGACATCGTACTGCATGTGCTGGTGAGTGCATGACACACCTATTCCAGCTCTCTTCTTTTGTGCCCTGGAACCAGGCAATTCTCCTTCAGCTCATCCCAGAGATGTGCTCTCATGCATATCAACCCATGATTACCTCAGTAGGTTAAACTTACATTCAAATATGCAATTCTTTTCTGTCAAGGGCAACAATAGTAATAATGTGACCAAATAACATCCTGAAAACCTTGTTTGTATTTGTTGTTTAGGACCACTGCACTTCCAGAAAATAATATCTTCAGGAGAATAAAGCAGGCTGAATGCATATCCCTTTCTGATGCTTCCTATTCCTTAAATTGTGGAAAATCCATTTTGCTCACTCCTGGATGCCTGTCTGACTCCCCAAGACAGCTGCTAGCTTTTGAACTTCTGTCTTCTTTTGATGTCCAGTTCCTGTCTGGGCCAGAATGAAGGATGGAGATCTACAGGGAAGGACAGAAAAGTCTGGTCTGGCCATGTCTCACAGCCATTCAAAGTAGCTTTGTTATTTTAAAGCAAAGATATTAAACTATATGTATATCCTATTTTAAAAGACTATATTAATGTATTAACAGAACATATTAATTACAAAATAAAATATTATTTCTGTGACATCAAAGAACAGGGGCAAAAAAATCTCTCCCTCTCCAAACCCAGCATGCTCCCTCCTCTCTTCTCCCCAGCCACGCTTTGAGCCCAGGAGAGCTGGGGAGATGTTGCTGTAACAGGCAGTTCACCTGCTGTCTTGGTGGAGCAGTGGGGAAGGGCCACGTAAGCAAAGAAAATGGAGTGCCTTGTTGGTGCTGAGATGAGTTGAACTAAGAAGACCTTTAGCTGACCTTGTCAAGTGCAATAGAGAACTTCTCGGAGTAACGGACACTTACAGAGTACGTCAAGGTGCCTGAATGCTACCCATTTTGCCTGAAACAAAGGCTTCTGCCATATGTTCCATAATGCTACATTGGCTCTTGTTTAAGTTTGTTTGCCATTAGGTTTCCAATCAGGTTTTTTCCCCTTTTTGTTTTGCCATTTGCAACATGTACTTGCTTTTTTATGACCCTATTGCACATGTGCTCAAGTGTTCTGGCTTGTGCAGAGACTTTTTCTGTGATTGCTTGTTATATGATTCTTCTTTACAGAGCTGCAAGCTCACATTAGCACCAATGAGTATCCTGACATATTTGCATTTGTTGATTTAAACATGAATTTACAGATCTTTTGACTGACGTGCTCAGAGACAGTGGTGAGGGGTGCAGTATAGCAACCTGGGTGATGCAGATTTGTTATGACATTCTTCTTAAATTATTGAATCCATCTTGCTTTATGCTAATTAGATCTCTCTGTTTGGTGATAAAACCAGACCTGGCAGAAAATGGAAACTTAATTAACTTTCATGAAACATTTAGACAATAATAGACCTGTGAACAATTAGTAACCTGGATTTACAATGCACAAGTCTTACAATTTTGTTTTTTTTAAAGCAGTTGTAAAATTAGTGGATAAATGAGCAATAAATGCAATATATTTAGATTTAAATAATTTCATGCAGTATGTTCTGTATTTCTTTGCAGTTAAATAGTAGTTTGGATTATCTTTATTATGAAGATTATGGCATAATATGAAAGTAAAAATGTGTGCCCTAAAGAATCGAAGTGGATTAAGTTATTGAGAAGCTTGTATGGGATTTTATTTGATTCAATTTCATTGAATATTTTCCTTAAAGATCTTGAAAAGGGAGGAAGCTGCATGATAATGCAAGGAGCAGTATTACTGAGACCAGAGAATAAATGCAGATAATAAATGTTACAAAGAGATGTAGACCTACTGGAAATCTGAGCAGAGAACAAATTAAAATAAAACATATGAGATGCTAAGTAGTGAATACAAAGGCCAGGGATCTGCAAGAGCAGAAACTCTGTATAAGCAGAAGATAATTCAGAAAAGAAGGAGAAAAATTGCTTGATCATTGTAGAGATGGGTGCCAATAAAAGTTCAAAAGGGCAGTTCACCTGCCATGCTTTGTCATGGGAAGAGCCAGGGTTGAGGCTGTTACATTCTTATGTGTTGGTTCATGTGAAATCTGTGTCAGAGTTCAGAAAGGATCTTTACCAGGATAATGTGAGAGCTGTGCATCTTGCCTGCTGACACATTTCTGCAAACTGGTTCTGCTCAAATGCTCTGGAGGAATTGCACTTTGGTACAAGCCTTGCATAAGAGGTGTCTTGTGAAGGAGAGCAGGAGTTTGTTTGTCTGTGAAGGTTTGAAAGGTGTGAGCTGAAAGGATCAAAGCAGCAAAACCAAATTCCAGTCTGTCAGAATCAGCTCGGTTGTTTTAAGAGCAATGTAAGGAGCGAATGAAGAAGAGATTCAAACTAAAACCTCAAATCCAAATACTCCACAACTGTTTGGATTCATGTGCAGAATTTGTGCTCTCTTCCATCATAAGGAAAGAAACTACACATTGGGTATGAACACCTCCCAGGTGGTGGTGAAAATGTCTTCTTGATTCCTGCCTCCCCCTTCCCCCCCCCGCCTTGTAGTCTCAGAATCTCTGTAACTGAGTTGTGTTGAGTTTTATCCTTTTTTTTCTGCACTACCTTCACAAGTCCACTTCTCTTCCACCCCTCCAGTTGGCCAAGGTCAGCTCAGCAGGAAGAAAAAGCTGCTCTCCAGAGGAATTTGGTTGAAGACACTGCTGATGTGGCACTATAGTATACAGAGTGTTTCAAAAATCTGGACCCATTTGAAATGGACCATCAGTCGAAATTGGGTGAATCTTTTTGAAACACCCTGTAATAGGTTTGGGCCTGTTGTGGACCACAAACATACATTAGCCGGGGGGGGGTGGTGGTGGTGGTGTGGATAGAAGCAAGCTCCTTTTCTATCTTGTATCAGCAGAAGGTCATTGCATGTTTTTTGACTGTGGTTTCAAAATTAAATGAAGTAGAACATTTCTGTTGTTACTGCAATCAAGATACAGTGGTAAATTGTATTGTTTGTTTGCATCTCCGTTTAGCCATCACTCTGGTACCACATCTGCTGAGTCTCCACATGCAGCAGTTCAGCTCCAGAAGGTACCAGGCAGCTGCAGCTAGGGACAGCTACAGAGCTGCTCCAGGTTCCCACCAGTGCAGCGGGAATGTCTGTTTGCTATGCACAACAATGTAAGGTATTTGGACACACATTAATCTTTAAAAACCTTTCTTTAAATAGATGTATAAAGATAATTGCAATGTGATTCACAATAGCAGTCAGCCATCTCATCTTCGGGCGGTCAGGGAGAAAAAAAGAGGGGAAAGGAGGAATATGTGACAGATTTTCAGTTCCTGACCCATTACCCAGCTGTGGCAGGTACTGTGTGACCCTGTGTCAGCTATTTCGGTGCTGGCTGTGAGCTTGATGTTCAAAACCAGAGACAAGGGCTTCAGCCTGCCTCATAGGCAGGTCTGCCTTTTGTGGCTGCTGGCAGCCTGTGGTTTGGTCATGGACAGTGAGAATCCCCACTCCCCCACGGCCTGCCCATGCTGGCTGATACACAGATGCTACTGCTCGTCACTCTTTTGAACCCAGATGCCAGTGTCTATTTTAGGCTCTGCAATGGTTGGATTAAATGCAACCCTTTATTTCTGTGCCTCTGACAAAGCAAGGCTATAGTTTTGCTGGTTCCTAGGCTGGGGGCTGTCCTCTGCTGTTTCCCAGAGTGAGGCTCTATGTTCATTAGAGCAGTATATATAAGAGCAATAAAAAGCCTAATATGAGAACTTGCAGCATGCCCTACATAAAAGACTTTTTTACAGTGTTTTATTTCATCTTGGGAGAACAGTGTTTCCCAGAAAGTAGCCAATCTCTGGCTGTGCATTAAAGCCTCATGCCCTGCTGTCATTGCATGTTAATCTAATTAAATTAAAGGTTCAGATTAACCAACAGACAGGTCTCCTCTGTAGGAGAGGAGTCCTCAGTCCCACGCTTTCTGTTGTATCTCATTCCATCAATTTATTCAGTGTCATGTCTCATTACACTGCATCACTCACTACACTCTGAACAATGAGACGCAAATCGTTCCTGCAGTGCCCTGGCACTACCACAGCAAACAGCACTTGAGGGCATCAGCAGCTCACTCCTAGGATTGTAATGACACCTCTGCAAAAAAAATTCAGATCAGAATTGTTTGCTGGACTGCGTGAGAGAATTTGCTAATACACTTCTCTAGGAAAGCATTTGCTGCAGGACAGAACTGGAAGTGCGAGAGCATTGTCAAATGCTTTTTCTCTATAATAAGCTGATTGAGCTAAAACTTTACTACCCTGGAAAATGCTCTGTGTTTTACCTTGTCTGAAAATTGCCATTTTAGGGAATGGACATTGAATGTGTATACTTTTAAACTTAAAATATTTGCTGTTTTTTTCAAGTAACTCTCAGGAACTCTCCAATTTCTGCTATTTTTGAGCTAGACTCAGATAAGTTGAGCCTTCCTGCTCTTCCACCAGTTAACATGATTGCATCATCATATTTTCTGTAGTTTTTTCTTCCATTTTTTACTCACTAGTGTATTGTGGTGTCATTTGCATGCCAGCCTGAACCTTCCACTCTTTCAGCAGATTTCCAGCTATTTCAGTGAACACTTTGTCAGCTTTTGTGCTCAAGGTTTATGCATGAAGACAAACTCCATCACCTGAATATTTCAGTTCTGATTACCTGTGCTTTAAGAGTTCCTCTAATGGTGGCTGTTTAGATGTACCTGACAAGAAAGTCCTACAGTATCACACATGTACATTGAGACAATTGGAATACATATTCTTAGTTGTATATCTATACATCTGGATTGGTCTCCACAAACAGGTAAGAATGATCACATGTGGAAAAGCAAGCTGTGAAGAAAGTTGATAAGCTGCATTCTTGCAATGGGTAGATGAATAAATATGTCATATATGCATCTTAATTTAAGCATGAGTCAAAAATATTCTGCTGTTGAAACTACCAACAAAATCACACACACCAAACTATGATATATGAACAGAATGTCATAGGGCATATGAAGCAAAACTTCACTCAGCCTCATTGAGATATTGCAGTATTGTGTCCTTCAGGTACTTCTATAAGTTCAAGGCAGATCATCTGGAAAGAACTCAAGGGAGAAGTACAGAAATGCTTGAAACCTAAAACCATGGACTCTGAGGGAAGGCTGAAAGAACTGAGTTGGACAGAAGGAATTAGAGAAGTTACTGAAGTGAGACAAAATAATCTTCAAATATGTAAAACAGAGCTGCACAGAAGGTAGCTAAATGTTCTCTATATCCATTACAAAGATTAAGTAATTGGCTTAAATTCCAACAAGGGAGATTTAACTTAAACATTAGGCGACATTTGCTAACAGTGCGGCTAGCTGAGCTCTGGAGTAGACTGCTGGGGAGCCTGGAGGCTTTTAAGAACAGCCAAGTATATGCCGGGCTGGCAGAGATAGAGCTGATCCTGCCTTGTGCATCATGATGAGTTAGATGACCTCTAAGCCTCTTCCAGCCTGGTTTTCTTCTGTCCCTAGGAAAATTCTGAAAATGTTTGCTGCTGTCTAATGAGGACAAGTGAAAACCCATTCCTTGGTGGTGATTTGTTTGGAATGCTTTTACTGCAAAAGCTAGCAACTTTTACTTATACTTTCAGCTTTGTACTTTTGTACTTTTATGAATGTGGAAGAAAGGGAGCAAAGGCAGAGGATGGGCTAAGTTTATTTAGCTGTGTAGTCTCTTAGTTACCCTGTCTAGCTAAGTACAGTAAAAATGTCAATAAAGGTTCCAACTCTGCCATTTCTCTCAATCAGAAATTAAATTTGCTTCTGCCAGCTGGGTCCCTTCCTTTTGATTGATACAACAGCGCTGAGCTGTTCATCATTTTTCTTTGCTGGGCAGCCCAGAGAAGCAGCTCATTGAAATTCTTCATGGTGGTTATTTTGTGAGAAATGCTATAGAATTGCAAATCATTGTCACTAGTTAATGAAATACCTTTCAGCAAGTAACAATATCTTTTGGCTATCCAATATCTCTTTTGTTGCTTCATCTTATTTTCAGTCATTCTTGAAAAAAATGAGATTTTATAGTTCTTTTCCCTTCTTAGACTACTGTCTTCTGTTGTTTGCCAGGTGCTGGAGCTGACTAAATTATTTATTTGGAATATTTTATCTGACTAATGTGCCAGCTTCTGTTTGAAAATAGTTTTGAATCAGCAGGGATTTCTGCAAATGTGGCTGGTATTTATAAGTGGTTGCTAGATAGTTTGGAGGAACCTGCTGATGGCTGGTAAACCTCAACAATTCATTATTCAGGTGATGTGACTGAGCTGTTAAGTCACAGTGTTTCTATTCTCAGACTAGACAATTGGAAGGTAAATGGTGAATAACAAATGAAGACTAATAGTCTTGTGTGCAGGAGAACCCTTCTCCGTAAAGGGAAACACAACAACTTTCAGCTTATAAGCAAAATCCTATTTGTGTGCATGTTTGAAGACATATGTATACATTCATGCCTATAAAAGCCATTTTGCATTCAGGTGCAGGCTGCCCTGGTTTTGAGCCAGAGGCAATGGAGCAGGACTCATTTCTCTTCTTCAGATTCCCTCCTCCACCCTTTTGGTCTCTGAGGGGCTGATGAAGCTGAGGTACAGATGGCAGGCTTCATGGCATGTTAGCCCCTCTTCTACCATGGACAAATCAGGGGTACCAAGGCTGCTTCAGAGCCTACAGAAAGTGGTTTAGGGGGTGGTTCCCAGCTATTTAGAGTAATTTTCCTCAGTGTTCTCAAAACATCTGCATGGGCTCAGCAGATTTGATGTGGGGCTTAAGGTAGGGCTAGAGCCCTCGGGACCAGCAGCTGATCACCACTGGGACATGCTGCAGTGTCTCCAGAGGTGGGAAATGCTGGTGACTGAACTACTGAAGCCTGATTTTGGTGGCTGGAAGACTGTAATAGATGCATCCTACAGTGTATCTTGGCAATGCATAAGCTTAGACCTTGCTTGAGTGACTCTTGCCAGGTCCTGCAAGAAAGCAGCCAGCAAAACTTAGATCAGCACTCGATAGTCAAAATCTATTTGCCCACAACTAGACATCAGTGATATCTCAGCTAAACTTGAGAAAACTCTTCGTCCCATTGCTAGCTCTGCACACGGGATGCTGCCCCACTCAGCATCTATTGCATCCTCCTGGAACCTGTGCTTTCTTAGCATCTTCTAGTTTCCTAGTCCTTAGACGATGTCTTTGATCCACACCAAAAAGTGTGGATCTTTTTATACTGATTTCTAACACAGTCTGCATTTCTAGACTAGTATTCGTAATATTTCTACTACAAGAAATCATTGTCCTTTCTGTCTAGGAGCTGCAGGAATCTTTGTCTTTACCACAGTGTAAAAACTTCAATTTTCTTATTGTCTGCACCATTGATCTACCATGATTCATAGCCTCTAGTTGTTATTGAAAAAAATGAGGCCTTCAATACCTTTGCACATTTAGAGATACTGTAAGTTTTTCCAGACTTTTATGAAGGAGGACAGGGTTCCCACATATTTTCCTAGTTTCTCTGGGTCAGCTTCCTTGCTGAAAGAAATGTAAGAACGAAACTAGAGCCTTTACATTTTGATCTATTATTATATTTGTTTGCATCCTGGTTTTAAGTATTGAGTTATTTAGTTTGCTACATTTGGAAATAGCCCATATTTCTCAGTAATTTTTTGTACCAATTATATCATTGCACTCTTTGAACAAGCAATCAGAGCAAAGAATACCCTGTCATCAGTAAACTGCAGGTCACTTAGGATGTTCTGCCACACAAAATCAAATCTTCCCCTGGCAAACTTTACAAAATTGTGAGAATACTGGGAGATGTTTTGGTCTTTTTTTTGTCCTAGGGTTGGTGAAATGAAGAGTTGACTGTGTGCTAGTTTAATATGCCCAACAAAAACTGCAAGCAACAGCAAGGCTGGCCCTAATTGCTAATCTTGGCTGTGTACAAAAATCCTTGATTTTTATTTATGCAAACCTGTATATTTTCCGGTGTGATCAGAGATATACCAGGCATGGAGCAACAGCTCTTGGGCACTCTGGGCAACTTTTATGCCATTGTGCTACAGTTGGGCTATCCCAGAGCTGGAGCTGTCCCTGTGAGGGGAACTGAGGGTTTGAATATCTCAGACCAAAGAGGACATGATCTCTGGTCTCTGTCGCCTTAATAGCTGAGCTGTTTCTCTATAGGGAATGTTATTATTGTCTTGGTCTAGTCTGACGCTGTAGGTTGTAATACCTGATCTCCCATACATACCTCACTCAGGATGCAAGGCTGGAGTCTCATCTCTGGAGAGAAGAGGAATACCATACCTGGTCCTCTGCAATATTCCCCTTTGGTGGATTTAGCCATCCCGCATGTCAGGTGCTGGCTCATGGGAGTCCCTTGGAGTCTTCTTTATGTCCTCCATGGATGCTTGGAAGATCAGGGCTGTGTTTGCCAGTCCTGACTGCAGATGCCTCGTATTTAGGTGTGGCAAAGAGGAATGTGGCAGTGTCAAAGTCCTTCTGTAGATATATAGCCCTAAGCACTTACCTGAGTTTAGTTAATTATTTAATTCTTTTTTTTCCCCATGCAGCTTAATTAAAATGCATTGCAGTTTTTATTTTGATGTGCATGTTAATCTGTTCATGTTCAGCTGCTATTTTGCATCCATTTCTCACAAACTCAGTAGGAATCTTAGGCAGCTTTCTCCCAGCCACACTGAATTTCAAGTATTTCCATATCATTTGTCACTGCTCATCAGAACGATTCAGATATTTTTAAAATGTGGATTTATGGCTGTTGTAGTTTAACCCCAAATGGCAACTAAGCACTACACTGCTGCTCATTCACTCCCCTCCCAGCAGGATGGGGAGAAGAGAATGGGAAGGGTAAAAGAGAGAAAACTCATGGGTTGAGATAAGAACAATTTAATAACTGAAATAAAATAGTAATAGTAATAACAACAACAACTACTAAAGCATCCCTGTATTATCAACACTGTTCCCAGCACATATCCCCATACAATCTACTGTGAAGAAAATTTACTCCACCCTAGTCAAAACCAGCACGGTGGCCTAAGGTGAACTTGAATAGAAGGAAGCTCTTAGATCTTGTATTTGACACTTGGAAATAAAATTGTAATTATCAAATCAGAAAAGAAATGGCAAATTACTTAAATTACTCTCACTGATAACACACTCAGCATAAAATAACTTGCTCTGAGGTTGTCCTGCTCTTCAGCCTTGCTGGAACATAGCTCCACTGGTGAACTGAGCCACCAGCACCAGAAACACGTAACTAACAAATGAAAGTAGTTGAAAGTCAGATGATGGTGGCTGCACACTTAGGTGCTGTCATATCATCCGACTTACTCATTAAACAAATGGCCTTGAAATCACGTGCCTGAGTCAATGATCAACACTCCCTACTGGCAAACCTTCACTTCCATCCATAGACTTGCAGTTTGAATACCTCGTAGATGAAAATAATATTATTTTTTTTTTAGGAAATAGAGGGGAAGAAGTTGATGTTATGACAAGACGTCCAATGATAGGACAAGGGGCAATGGATGCAAACTGGAGCACAGGAGGTTCCATGTGAATATCAGGAGAAACTTTTTCACTGTGCGAGTGACAGAGCACTGGAACAGGCTGCCCAGAGAGGTTGTGGAGTCTCCTTCACTGGAGACATTCAAAACCCGCCTGGATGTGTTCCTGTGTGATGTACTCTAGGTGACCCTGCTCTGGCAGGGGGGTTGGACTAGATGATCCTTCGAGGTCCCTTCCAACCCTAGAATTCTGTGATTCTGTGATTCTATGATTCTGTGATTTTAAGTGAGAAGGGAAAGGTGAGGTGACATCTGCAGTGGGAATGCTCTGCCTCTCTGTGATCTGTAAATACAAAATTTGGGCTGCAGTGACTAGACTGCTCTTTTTCACTTTTTGATAGATGATGTTGGTGAAAAAAAGCAAGCAAACAGCTCAAATCATAGGAGCAGACAGCTGAATAGGAATGTACCTGTCCATGAGTGAACTGATGGGTTCTATTCAATATCTTCATCTTGCCACTACTACCCATGCTTTACAGACATGAGCCACAGTCCTGCCATTCCAGGATGATTTCTGCCTTTGGTAGGGAATTTGATTTACTTTACTTCTTCTGCCAATTAGGATTTTGACTTTCATGCTCTCGGCAATTGTGCCTTCAAGTATGTTCTAGAAATGATTATCTGCTTTGGGTTGTAACATAATTCTTAACACCTAGGGGAATTGTAGCACTCTGTAAGCTATTTGGCTTACATTTCTCCCTATAACATGCTAAACAATAGCCAAGAAAGCAGAATCACTGTTCTTCCTTCATGCTTTTAATTTCCTAGCTATCCAGGCTTTCCCAAGCTCAGTGCTCATAGCTGTATTTAATTTAAGTACAATGCAAATGCAGATGCACATAAAAGATCAGCAGAATTAATTAGGTTTGGAGTGCTGGGAGAGCCATTGGGAAGGTTGTCACCAGGCTGATACTCCCCATCAGCATTTCCTACCCACTCTGATGGGTCTTTAAGCTCTGGATGACATCTGACTCAAGAACTCCTTGAATTTGTAGCACTGACAACTAGATGGCAGTTCTCCAGCCTCTCTCCGAGGGGATAGAGCTATAATAGGCTTTACAGGTAAAGCTACTATATTGCAGGATGAATTTTGTATAAAACACTAATGTTAACACATTGATGACCTTCAGCAAATAAAGTTATTCAATAAGCCACAGTTATTAATAAGCTAAAGCTTTTTATGATATTCTCCTTGACATTTAATAGCATAGTTTAATAAGTTAATATACCTATGTAATTTTTTTCTGCCAGTGTCTACCAGTCCAAAGTAGCTCTAATTTGCAGGTGTTATTTGCTGCATTTGTGATGAACTAATAAAATTAATTGATCAAAGGCTCCAAACACATTGGAGGTTTGAATACTACTTTGATTCCTGTAATTGCTTATTTTAATGGCTGATAAACCAGAGCTGAAACATCTGGTTTTAGTGCAGAGAGTAGTGATTATACAACTGTTTTGTCGATGCTTTGAACAGTGGTCATCGTTGTTCTTTATGCATCTGTAGCTTAGCTAATTCACTGGGACCAATTCAGCCATTTCTCTGAAAATTGTTTAAAATTTAGTAGACTGAAACAGTTTGGGAGGTACAGAAATGTTACGTGATCCTGTAGCTGATAACGGAAGAGGAATGTAAAACAGAGGGATATTCCTATGATAGTATGGCAAGATCTGCCAAGGTACTTAGCAGAAAGAGAGCCTTGGTGTAAATTTATATATTTATTTGGGAGGAGGGTTGGAGGTATGAAAGGAAATCTGCAGATGGGACCTTATTCTTTATTGCTTTATTCAGATAAGAATGTGAGCAAATAGTGGTGTTTAGTCAAAAGGTATCATCCCCCTTTTTTGTGGCAGACTGCATGCTGGAAGGGGAAAACACTGTTGCTGCTGCTGCCCCACCATTCTGTGCAGGAGAGGACAGGTTGAGGTTCTCCACGTGAGCCCCACTGCTAGTGTTTGCATCAGGCAAGCACTGTGTATTACTTCACTGCTTTCTATTAAGCTGCTTCTGCCTAGCAGTCAGATTGCAAGTTGCTTTTCTGAGTATAGAGGGTGGCTAGATTGCACTGCAGAGATGGGGTCTATGCTGATTTCTTTCAAAAGATACCAGCTCTAAAATGGGTATTTGTCACTTAACTCATGTGGCTCAGAAACCCTTGTCACTGCATCACTGCTGTGTGTCAGCAGGTGGGGTAAGCTGCCTCCAGGATGCTCTGTCCCCCAGCACTGGGGTGTTCTGTAACAGGGAATACCAATGAGACTGAGTAATACTTTATAATGACTGAAGGCAAGTATCAGAAGAAAGACAGTTAAGGATTTTTCCTTTGTGTTTTTCATGTACTTTGATCTGGCACATAACTGACAGAAGGTCCTTGGCAGGGTCAGAGTGGCTACTTTTAAGACACTGGGCCTGCAGTCTGGGTGTGTTTGCAGCTGGAATTCACTAGTGTAGTCTGACTGGTATCTCTTTGGCTTCTTTCTGTCTAATTCCTGCACATTTTACTTTGATCACACCACTCTTTTCCTGTTCAAATTGAATATCTCTTTTGCCAGCCCTGAGCCACACCTCCATAAAAACACTGTTGTGGGAAGGGGTCAACACTTTTATTAAAAGTTTCTTGTTCTGGGAGTCTGAAGAGAAGTCTGCTTCATCCTGCTTCATCCTCTCCCTGCTAGATTTAAGCAGCAGTAACTCCTGTTTGAGCTATGCAGATGGAATCAGGGCCAAATGGTCTTTCCCAGTATTTATTAATTTCTGTTCTATTTTTAAGTATTGAATTTAGCAATCAAATCCCACATGTTGCCTTTTGTCCAGTCAGCACTGCCCCACAATCAAGTCTTTCATTAAAACTCATTGTTGCAATGCCAAAAAATGAAATATAGTTCTTCATCTGAAGTCAAACATAGGGACAGCAGGAATGGGTGCCAACATTTTAAGTCTATTTCAATTTGCTTTAATTGAGTGTATAATTATTTTTCTACAACTAATCAATTCCCATACTATAATGGCAATTATCAAATAATGGAAAAACTGTTTAGAAATTTTTAAAAGCAAGATCTTGTTAAGATTTTGTTAAAGAAAAATCTCTAAACTAATTCAATTTATTTTCATTTCACCCCAGAGGATTTTTGCTTTCCACCATCCTAAGTCAAAGGGCAAAATGCACAAAGGCAATTGGCAAAGATAAATATCTTCAGGACAAATGATAACATCCAGGGAAAGGCACATTCTTGTCTGATATAAAAAAAATTCCCCAATGTCTTTTTGTTCTGCTATAAGTGCAGGCTTGTAGACTGTGACTGCAGCTGGCATGGCATAAAGAGGGGAAACTTGCTGTGTTTATCAGCAGTGGATAGAGGAGGAGGTGGACAAACCAGAGGGAAATTCCTGAGACAAGTTTCAGACTATGTGAGAACCTGCAAACATAAGTCATCTTCATGGCAACATAAAATCTGTTGGATCAGAAGAAGGCAATGTGGTACTCTCATCCCTTGAGCCGTTTCTTTTGTGTCCAGGCATATCTGAGCACAGATCTCAGGCTTTCATGGCCTGATCAAGAAAAACATTGACAATAAAAACTTCAAGAGGTGGTGCTCAGCATTTTACTTGGTTCACTAACATCCCACCCAGTGGAAACCTCTTGGGGCTGCTGTGGCAGAGGGGCTTAGACCAAAGACTTTTCATTCTTCACATTTGGTTTGTGATCGAGACTTGCCATATATATATTTACATGACAGCAAAGCTTCTGGGCTGCCATGTCATCCCAGGAACTTCCCAGAGGTGGGCAAGATCAGCCAGGGAATGGGAGTGGTGCAGAAGTGGTGCAAAGGGTAAGACAGCGGAGGATCAGCTGGGCATTTTCACAGATCCACAGCAGAAGAGCAGCAAAGAAGAGCTGATAACTTATTTGCTGCATCAGACTGGCTATCATGTGGCTCAGAGCTTCTGCATAGCCCTGGTGTTAAGCTGGGTTTGGGTGAATCATAGTGTATCAATTGATCCTTTCATAAAATGAAACAAACTGACTGAATAGGAGGATGTTAAAAGCATTAGATCTGTTACCACCGGAACTAAAGGGAGGCCTAGTAAAGAAAATATCAGGTGATATGAGATGGTGGAGTTCAAGGTCCTTAGGGCAGAGAGGAGGGCACACAGCAAGCTTGCTACCCTGGACTTCAGGAGAGCAGACTTTGGCCTCTTTGGGGACCACCTTCCTCGAGTATCATGGGTAAAAGCCCTGCAAGGAAAAGGGGCTCAAGAAAGCTGGTAAATATTCAAAGATCACCTCCTCCAAGCTCAGGAGAGCTGCATCCAAACAAGGAGGAAGTTAGGCAAAAATGCCAGGAAGCCTGCATGGATGAACAAGGAGCTTCTGGACAAACTCAAACACAAAAAGGAAGCCTACAGAGGGTGGAANCTGGCCAGGGATGTCAAGGGCAAGAAGAAAAGCTTCTATAGGTATGTTGGTGATAAAAGGAAGACTGGGGAAAATGTGGGCCCTCTACAGAAGGAAACCCTCGGGGGTTGGTATTGAGACCAGTTCTTTTTAACGTCTTTGTCAGTGACATAGACAGTGGGATTGAGTGCAGCCTCAGCAAGTTTGCCAGTGGTACCGAACTGTGTGGTGCAGTCAACACACTAGAGGGAAGGGATGCCATCCAGAGGGACACTGACAAGCTTGAGAGTTGGGCCCTTGCAAACTGCATGAAGTTCAACAAGGCAAAGTGCAAGGTCCGGCACATGGTTCAGGGCAATCCCAAGCACAAATAGAGGCTGGGTGGAGAATGGACTGAGAACAGCCCTGAGGAGTAGGACTTGAGGGTGTTGGTTGATGATAAGATCAACATGAGCTGGCAATGTGCACTTGCAGCCCAGAAGGCCAACAGTATCCTGGGCTGCATCAAAGAAGAGTGACCAGCAGGTCGAGGGAGGTGATTCTCCACTTCTACTCTGTTCTCATGAGAACCCACCTGTAGTACTGTGTCCAGTTCTGGAGTACCCAGCATAAGAAGGACATAAAGCTGTAGGAGCAAGTCCAGAGGAGGGCCATGAAGATGATCAGGGAGCTGAAGCACTTTTCCTATGAAGACAAGCTGAGAGAGTTGGGATTGTTCAGCCTGAAGAAGAGCAGGCTCCAAGGAAGACTATGTAGCAGCCTTCCTCCAGCTGGAGAGGGACTTTCTAGAAGGTTATGGAGTGATAGGACAAGGGAAAATGGTTTCAACCTGAAAGAGGGGAGATTTAGATTGGATATTAGGAAGAAATTTTTTCTTGTGAGGATGGTGAGACACTGGCACAGGTTGTCCAGAGGAACTGTGGCTGCCCCCTCCTTGGCATTGTTCAAGGCCAGGTTGGATGGGTTTTTGAGCAACGTGGTGTAGTGGGAGGTGTCCCTGCCCATGGCAGGGGGGTGGAACTAGATGACCTTTAAGGTCCCTTCCAATCCAAACCATTCTATGATTCTGTGATTCTATCATTCCATGATTCTGTGATATGAAGTGTGATAATGCTAGTGTTTTCTGTGTGAAAATAATGACAACCCAGATCACAATGCTGTCAGCACCATCTACCATCTCTTTTTGTCATGGAATATATAAGACAGAGACAGAGAAACATTCATGTCACAGCCAGCAACTCAGCTCAGAACATCTGCCTCTATGACTTGTCCACCCTGCATTTGTTAAAAGCTAGACTGCAGTCTGCATTTTTTGCTGCTACAAAATGACTTTATTTTCCCCATTTCCTCACGAAAGCTGTGCTTCCAAATGTATCCCAACAAAACAGCAATTAACGTTGGCACAAGCTGACTAATACATGCCAAAAATTGCCAGAATGATAACCTGCATCCAAATGGGTAGATAATAAACCTGTCACCATGGTAATCCTAAGCTCAAACAAGAGTTTTCTTATTCACAGTCATGAAGACTAGAGAGTCTTAAAAGACACATTGCCTGCACAGCAGAACAGAAAGAGAAAAGAGCAGTTAAGTTCTGCCTGAGGAGCACAGAAGCCGGTTATCTATAACAATCTCATTGCCTGCAAGATGCAAAAACAGGATTTGTGATGGTGTGAAATAATAACGAACAAGATAGGAGCAAAGGCAGAGTCTCAAGAAGACAAATCCTGCCATTAGACTGTGACTATGAAGTGGAACTGAAGAAAAAAATGAATGGGAGAGAAAAAAAAATCAACTGTGAAGCCAGCAGCAAACAATTGCCACAATAGTTGCAAATGCTCAAAATGAACTTCAAAGCAATTACTGAAGTAAATTAAGTGACAGTCAACATTCTTATCAATATACTGAGAGCTATTCCAGAGAGGGAATGGGAGGAAAAATCTTAGAAATTAAGAATGCCAAACTTTTCAAACGCTTTCAAATACAAGGCCTGGGTGTTTCTTCAGAGCTTTATATCTAGATTTCAGTGGATTAGACCTCTTCCCTGGGCACTGGCAAGCCCTGCTGCCCTGGTGAAGCAGTGATGCATTTGGGCTGGGGAACTATGCTGGTTTCACATCTCTAACAATTCTCTTAACTGTGGGTTTAAAATGTAAATGTGAAATGCCAGAGTTGCTCATAAACAGTGTGGTCTTGTGGCAGTATGGTGCCCCAATGGCTACCTTCAAGCTCTGTTAATGGTGGAGACTCCAGCCACTTGGCTGACTAGTGTGCCCTTGGGCCCCAGAAACCTCTGCTAGTGATTGTACATGTCAAAGCACCCTCATATGTTGCCAGATCCTTCTGGTTTCAGTACAAATTGAAACAACATGAAAATAATGATTAGAATAAATGCATCATACTTTGGGTAGATGTCTACTATAACAAGGGAGTTTGGTTTGTTGATTTAAACTGTTTTGTCTGCCATCAAATTGTGTGCTTTAGGCCTCCCTAGTCCAGGCTACGACTCATCTTGCAGTGTCCGTGGGGAGGTGTGGTGGGGATCTCTGTTTGGCTGTGTAGTGGGGAGTGGGATCTTGTTGACTGTCAGCAGGATTCCAGCGCTCACATGTGACATTTTCCCTTGTCTGATCATACAGAAGGAGCATCCTGGGAGGCTGCAGTCTCTATATCTGTGCTCTTCTCACATCTTGGGGTCATGTCTTTTGCTTTGGGACATGTGTCTTTTCCCTGTGATCAGACTTCTTTCTTCAGGTTTCCACCTGGATAAAAAATTGGGTTTAAAACAGCAGCCCGCCTACTGAGGAATTAATCTAATCAAAACCAAGACACCAGCACTGCACAGACCTATGCTGCCTACCTATTAGTTTCCTGGTGTTTACAGTGTTTGGCTTGACCTATGCTATAAATCCTAAATGGCCTGGGGGCTGCCAACCAGCAGCGACTCCACATGCTGCCTGTAGCAGAAGCACTCCCCAGGAGGTCCTGATGCTATTAATTTCTCCTCAAGAGAAATTAAAAAGTCCCAAAGCCTTTCCTTCCCTCTAATCCTTTTGTTGTCTTTCTGTCATTCAATTCACTTTCTATGTGAATTTTGAGCTAGAACTGACCAGAGTTGAAAGTAATATATAATGAAAAGATGATCTGTTGGTTTATTTAATGGCATTAGGTTATGGAGGCCATGGGTTCCGTGTTACTTTCACTGATGGTCAGATCTGCAAAACCAAATAAAAAAAGTCTGCCTGAAGTAATCATAATATTTTTTCCTGCTGTTGTAGCGCAGCTATTAACAACCTCAGAATCCCTCCTGTCCTGTGTGTCAGCTGATTTGAAATATGATAGAAAACAAGCTTCCAGTACCGCTAACAGTGCATAACACTTTAACAGCTGCTGTGTTTCATCATAAGTCTGTGTATTTGCGGGAGCAAGATAAGAGTCAGTGTGTGAGATGAAATCATATAAGCACTGTTTTTTAAAAATATTGTGAGGTGAAATGTGCTGAGGATTAAAAAAAAAAAAAGCTATTGTGGCTTAAGAAAGTTACTTTACAAAGCAGTAATTCAGTTTTGCTTTCAAGAACTTGCTGTGCAGTCTATAGAAATGAAAGTCTGGCTCTTGCCAGCGAGGAATCCTGCCATCCAAACCAAGCAACCATCTATCAATGTCAGGGCCAGGAAGGAATTATGCAAACCCTGTGACAGTGATCAGAAAAGTTAAAGTACTAGAGACAACCTGGCCATAGTGAGAGGAAGCATTGGTCCTCAGCACTGGGCACTGGTCCCCAGCTTGGCCAGACTCAAGAGGATTTTGCTTTCCTTCTGCAGAGTTGCCAACTGCACTGGGTATATGACAGCCTTTATCTTGCTTATCTCCCATTCTGTTCAAAGGATCTTAGAATAGTTTGGGTTGGAAGGGACCTTAAAGGTCATCTAGTTCCAACTCCATGGGCAGGGACACATCCCACCAGACCAGGTTGCTCAAAGCCCAATACAACTTGGTCTTGAACACTGCCAGGGAGGGAGCTGTCACAGCTCCTCTGGGCAACCTGTGCCAGTGTCTCACCACCCTCACAGAAAAGAATTTCCTCTTAATATCCGATCAAAATATACCCTCTTTTTAGTTTGAAACCATTCCCCTGTGTCCTACTACTACATGCCCTTGTATAAAGTCCCTCTCCAGCTTTCATGTAGTCCCTTCAGGTACTGGAAGGCTGCTCTAAGGTCTCCCCAAAGCCTTCTCTTCTCCAGGCTGAACAACCCCAGCTCCAACTCTCTCAATCTGTTGATCATGAACAGAGATATTTACCTGATATAGATGTTTTATGGAGACGAACTACTGATCCTTGCCCTTCCTGAGTCAACCAGCAGACCTTGCTTTGGTTTTGAAAGCAGTTGTGCCGAGTCCTGAGCCGCTATTGTGTGCGGTGTGTGCTGAAGAGGAAAACCAGTATTCTTCAAGTTTGCTTTTTTTGCAACACTCCAAGGCACTGCGGTGGAGAATCAGTCCCTTTCCAAACTGTGCTGTAAGTAGGAATGTAATTACTGTTGCCTTCACTACAGAAAAGCTTCTAAAAGCTTTTCCATTTTTGCGAACAGCGGTCTGTGTGTCTCTCCAGGCTGATGATTAATGCATCTCCTTCTACATCCCTGTTACTTGATTCAGCCATCTCTCTTTCCTAGAATGTTTAGCTGTATGCAGAAAAGTACATAAAGACTGGGCAGACCTCCCCTGGCACAGACTGCAGAGGGCAGCTCCAGGCTGTACAAACACCTGAAGGGAACTTGCTTAAAATGGCTCACTTTTGGGATAGAGCTAAGATTTGTTTTTTCCTAGAGAATTTGACTGAGGGACATATATTATCCTTGTCTGAGGAAATCTGAGAGTCAAGTGGGGTTTGAGCTTTGTTGTGCCTGAAAAATAGGGAGTTTAATGCATAAGAAAACTGATTTCCTTATTGACTGATATTCTCAGAAAAATTCAAGGCAAACCCCATAAAACCTTCAGCAATTTGTGTATGTAATCAGTGGCAAGAAGTTGCTCACATTACTCACATACAAATCTTATTTTGATCAGCTTTTTGTCTTTTTCACTATCTTGCTGCTGTGGTCTGCCTCACATGGATTTGCTCTAGCAGCCTTCTTGTGTTGTCCTTCAGAGATTATTTCACTGAATGATCATGTAATTAAATGCTGGTAATGATGCTTCTGAGGTCCTAATGGTACTGTGGAACATATGCAGATGTAGACAGAAGGTCAGTACTGATTTTTCCTGTGTTGTGTATCTATTGGACCTGTCCTAGGAGCAGATGTTAGCTACAGGTTTGCATGAGGAGGTCATTTGTTGAGCTGTCAAGCCTTGTGAGCCTCTCCCAGGAATAACAACTCTATCACCACGACATTAGATGTGCCAAAAATGTTTCTTAACACAATCACCTTCTGTCTGAGCCGTTATGTTTACGAATAGAGAGAATACAATTTATATTTTTGGTCTTAAAACACTTTTTATTTTATATTAATGAAAGCTGCAACCAGCCCTCTCCCCTCCCACGTGGGAGGTGCCTTGTCTGCCTGACAAGCTGCAGTGATGTTTGAGAACAAAATGGCTGCAGCCTCTGTGCTTGGGTCAAAAAGCATAGGGACAGACAGGTAAGTACGCAGGCATCAAAAGCATCACAGCATCCCTGGGCATCATCCAACACACAGGTGTGTAAAACAGTGTAATTCTGTCCACTGTCCAGAGACAGAGGAAATTACACTGCTGCTAATTTTCTCTACGTGAAGCCAGGTAATGGGCTGGATGAAAAAAAAGTTGTGCATGATATAGTAAAGGCAATTTGCTGTGTAATTTGTAGCACAAATGATTTGACTCTTGGAAATAAAACTGCTGTTTGTTTTAATGGACATCTTGTGTTTATGAGAGAAACCAGAGGGATTTGTGATCTGTTACATGTAGAAAGTGGCCTCTTAGGAAGAGTCCCACAAAATGAAATCTGTCTCAGAATTAAATGAAATATCTCACATGGAAAATCTGACCCTCTCATGTCAAGTGTTTCTTTCTGCCCCACTGTACTCTGTGGTCTGCAGTGTCTTCAAAGGCAGTGGTTCCAGAGATGGAAACCTGCACAGCAAAGTGTTAAACAAGCTTTTGAATTTTCAAACGTGACAACCTACTTTCAGCTGCCTAGCCTAGCAAGGAGAAAGGAAAACAGAGAGTGCAAAATCTTGTCCCTGCAAACAGCAGAAGTCTGCAGATCACAACCGCAGCATTTCTGCTCAAGGCAGTAGACCTTACCATGAGCCGTCTGTTCATTAGGTGGAATTTTCTCTCTCAGCTGAACTAAGTATTGCACAGTACACTGTCACCTAGTGCTTATGCTGACATGGCTGGTGTCCTGCTGGTTCTGGTGGTCACTGGGAGCACAAACAGTGATTCTTCCCCGAGCTGTTTCAGCATCCCAAGCTGAGAGGCTCACACAGATGTCCCATATTGCTCCTAGACTCCTAAACAGCACCTAAACTCACTTTCTCTGACTTTTTTCCTTTCGCTTTACCCACAGTCAAATATTTTTCCAGGTAGTGCCTGGAAGTTGTTTTTGTGCAGGCTGCCTTAAGCATAAAATTTTTCTTAGAAACATCACTATGTTGTCACTCTTTCTCTCATAATTTCTGCTATTTTTTTCTTTTAGCAGACATTAGCAATTGTTGTTTTATCATATGCTTCTGTTCCTCCAGGTTTTCTTTGAGAAAGGATCTGTTACAGGAATTTTCTCCCCTCAAAGAGTTCTACCTCTATAACTTGAAGATCAAGCAGTGAAGTTTGCATGGTGCAGAAATTTGCCTAGGATATTTCCAAGAGATTTTAGACTGCTTTACTTGTTACCATGAGATGGCATATATGCTCATCAAATTCTACCTCTTCATTTTCAAAGGAAAATATTTCGTTTTTACTCTGAGCACGATTTTTCCAGTGCACTGGTTTGTTCCACAGTGGATCTCCTTCCTACAGCAAGTTTGCTCTACTTTTTCTCTGATTTCCTTGGAACATTTAACTTCCATTTTGAGAGTGATGGTGTCCTTCACATTTCCAGAGTACTGATTCAGATCACAACCTTGGTATCACTCATAATATTTTTGCTCAGTCCTTGGAGAAGTGTTGTGATTTTTGTGGTAATATGAGCATAAATCTTGACAGGTAGGTCACCCACCAATTTTTTCAGAGGTTTATACTTCTAAATATTTTATTAGCTACACTTATAAAGTTGGTTCTGATGACATCTTTTTCTGACATGTGATTAAAAATGCTCATTTTATGCTAATTTGTATTTTATGTTGCTCAGTTCTACCTTTTACTCTCATTTCTTCTGAGAACGGACCTGACTTGAGAATAGTTTATGGATAGATATAAACTGAAATTCTTAGCAAATTTGTTATTTGACACAAAACTGTCTCCTCACTCTTCTGCAAATCACTTATTTGCTGCAGGTCTTGCAGAAAATCAACTCTATTAACACCAATCTGGGTTTGCCTACCCCTTGTTTCAGGTCATTGTATATCACTTGCTCCAGTACTCTGTATGTTTACAGTGCCCACAGGAATGGAGAAGCAGACAAGACACTGTAAACTAAACAGTTTCCTAATTAAAACATTTAATCTAAAACACCCTGGTGTCTCAGCTTGGGGGGAGAAGGGGGAAAGAGAAATGTGCTATCCTTGAAAATGCTCTTCCTGTGTTTATCTTGAAGGCACAATTATTTGAAACTATGCAAAAATACAAGGGCATAATTGTATTACAGCATCTGGAAGGTTGCTCTAACTTATACCTCTAGCACTCTGCAATAGTTTGAAGTGTCTCTTGCTGTTCCTATACCACTCCCAGTCACAACTCCTTCTTTTTTTCCATTGTACTTTGTTGCTTTCTTTTCAGCCATTTAAGACCAAGTACTATTGTCCTCTTTGCTGCTGCTGCTGCGGAAGCACAGCAAGACTTGAAAGAGTCTCCATGACAATCAGAGATATGCAGTCAGGATCTTAATGGGGGCGATACATGACTGTAATCGCCTCCTGCAGAGCCAGGGTATATATGTGCTGGTGCTGGAGGACACAGGTTAAAACCTGCTGGTCCCTCCCCACTTTTACAACTGTTCATGATGGTACAGAGAACTCTCTTTGCTCTGTGCATCCACCATATCCCCCTTTCTGGAGATGTTCCCCAGGGGCTGATTTTATCTGCTGTGAGGTTTAGAGAGGGATGAGAAGTATTAATGGAGGAATGATTATAAAACCGTAGAAAATGGGCCTGAGAGTGCAGTGCATAGATATCAAAATGAAACACAGCATCTGGCTCTAACATTTTGAATTATATAAAAAAGGGAATTTATTCCTGCTTTTTAACTTGCTTCCTATTACCTATGTAGTTGAATTCTGGAAATGTTAGTTCCTGCTTATTATGGCAGTAGGTTGTGCTTTGTTCACTGTTTTCATGTAAAATGAAGTCTTAAAATACAAGATTTGCTAGTTTTATGGACATCAGTCATTCATACAGAACAAAGTATTCAAATGCTATGATTTACAAAGTACTGGATGACAGTAGACCATTTTTTCTTGGCCTTAAGATGTGCAAATGCCACAGAATGAAAATGAACATGAATTCTCTCTGATTAGCAGGATGTGACTTTTTTTCAGATTGTCCATGCTAATGTCTTTGTCCATTGTATACATGTGATAAAATGGCTTTAGGCCGATACTGTTTTAATTATCATAAAATTCCCTCTTCAAGGCAAACTTCAGTCACGTTAGTTTGAGATTCTTTTGTTATCAGGTTCTTTGTATCACATTTGAGCCCACAAACATAACCAAAAAGCATCCTGAATATTGAAATACCAGACATTTGTATATCAGTTGTCAATGGACCATGTACAAACAGCCATCTAAAGTTAGTGAAGGTGAGAACTGTATAGCATGGCATATGATGAATAAAATTGATAATATTGGAACAGTAATGAGAGCTATGTGATGCTCATGTACCTATTAATATCTGTATCCACATACACCCCCACATATTCTAAATATATATACAGTAGCTCTAACTTTCAGCAAGTAAAATGAGAATTCATAATGCAGTAGAATGGAGAGAACATGAAAATGAAAACAAAGGCAAAGCCACAATAAAACTGAAGCAATCAGGGGGAACAAAAGAAAAAAATATATTTATTAAAATTCACTCTATAAAAGGAAGATTGTGAATGTGGGGAGCTGTTTCCAGTGAGAAAATGTTTGAGGGAAGCTTCTTGGATTTTTTGCAGCAGATGAAATGACCCTTCCAGTGTACTGTGACCACAAAGGCTGTCTCTCAAGAGAAAAGGAGTAAGATAGGATAATGTTTAAGTAAATTTAGGATGAACAAAAAGCATTTTCTTCCACTTTCTTAACATGCCCCACCAATGTTAATCCTAACCCTTTAGAAAATTCTCCATGCTTACTTTGACCTTTGCTCCATCTAGATGTTTTGATCACCTTTTCTACTGTGCCAGCCCTTGTGTTTACTGGTTTGTTCCAAACACTTCATAGGTTTCCTCTTTATGCATGTTCCATTTCCCCCCAGCATTCTCTGACAGATTTTAGTATCATTCTGAGGTTTCCTCCATTTCTTTTCACTAGAGTCCCATTCCTTATTTTATTACGAGCACAACTTTACGTGCAAATTCTGCATCTCCTTTCATGCTGGAAATAGGTTTGGAGAGAATCTCAATGAGGTCTAGATGACAAATATGCAGAAAATTCTTGAGAGCTTGAAATGATTCCAATGCAGAAATTGCTGTAAGTACTGTGTTGCCAGGAAGGGAATAGGTCCTGTGAAAATAGGTCCTCATGGGAGTGAGATTTGACCTCTATGTTCTAGGAGAGTATCTCAAACTAAGAATACCCACAAATGGCTCCAAGCCAAGGGAGCTGGTTGGTAACAAGGCCAGGGCTATCAGAAGAAGAGCCAGGACACTAAGAACTGAGCCCAAGGTGCAACCAAAAGAGTGAGGGAAACAGGAGGACTCAGCAATGTGAGACTGGCATGGATCTCCAGCCAAGTGCAAGCTGTGTAGCTGTCATGTCTATTACACCTATTGTGAGACTGGTCCAAGGATAAAAGTACTCTGGCTCTCACAAACCTTTTCTTGATGACGTTTTATTTCTATTCCTGACTCTATTTCCACTCTTTTCCTGCTTGCTGATTGCACCTTTCAATGTTTGGGTCATGTTCGTGGTCACTGCTCACCTTATGCATTTCTAATTTAATCACTCCTTGGGCACCAGCTCCTCTAGTGCTCTCATTTGTGCTGTGGTTCTTTGAACTCCCCAGTGATCTGTGAAAATCTCACTGGAAATGAAGCAATATCCCCCAGACATTACACCCCAGTCTTGCAGAGAGCAATTCTTGCTGCTCTGTGTTGCTGCATCTTTGCACATACAAATTACATCAACCTTTTCTACCACCATATTTCTTAGAAGCTTAAAAGTAACTTAGCAGGTTTTAACCTCTTAGTCCTTATCAAATTTCTATCATCCAAGCACCTCCCTCATCTAGAAGCCATCTTCCACTCTGATTTTTCTTTCTTTTGTACTGATGTCCTTCACTGCACTTTTCCAAGGCGATTTTTGTAATTTTTGGCCCGTGTTACTAATTACTCTAATCTCTCTGTACTGTATCTCTGGCCTTCCTGTTTTTCTTGTCTCTTCTCAATTTAGTGTCATCTGTGAATTTCATTAATGTGTTGTTTACTTCTCTTTCTAGCTCATTACTGGAAGTATTACATAAGGCAAGACCCAAGACTGATCCTTAAATATTTACTGTCCTACCTATAAAGTGGTATTCTACCATGTGTTTATTAGCCTTGGTTTGGTCCTTCATTCCAGACTTCAGACTAAATGGACTTTTTTTCCACAAGCAGATTCAGTTGAGTTTTTTAAGGATATTTTTATGAAACGTAGGAAGGAGACTTCTATTCTCATGCTCTCCAGTTTTATGCCAGTGTAGCTTCCTGGCTTTGAGGGAGAGGATGATCAGACCAATTGTTCAAAAAAATATGGCTTAAATCCAAGAGTATTACATTTATTCTGTTCCATTTATCCATTAATTCAGTAATTCCATAAAAAATGTTAGCTTTGTCAGGCAAGATCTATTCTTTATAAATCCTGCCTCTTATTGCTCATCATTGCTTTATTCTCTGCAAATGAAGTATTTCTTAAGACTTTTTCTATTGTTTTTGCCAGGGTTAGAACCTAAATGTAAATGTAAAGTTTTGTAATTAGGAAAATCTTTATTCTTCCTTTTATGAATGCTGAGACAGTGCCACATTTGCTTTTCTGTTCATCATGGGGAGAAGGTCAGATAAGCAAGTCACTGTCTCCTTCCCCTCTTTAGCACCTCCAGGTGTGGTGAGTGACTCAAACCACATGATAGTGCAGATGTGGTGCAGTGTGGCCATCACCACTTTTTCTAAATGTCAAGACCTGGCAAAATAATTTATAATTAATGTTACAGCAGCCTTCAGAGAATCCAGGAGGAATGAGGTGTATCACATGTTTATTTTCTTAGTGTCTCTGGTTTCAGTTTGTCACAAGCAATTGATTTTTGTCAGGTGAAGTGGCAAAGGTCCCCAAAATATGTGCTACCAGACCATGAATGTCTTATGTCTATATGCCTATAGCAGAGGATGCAGATATAAATGATCAGGGTATGCTTAGTTTAAACACTGCTAGAATTGCCCCATAATTTCTTCCTGACATATTCTGCAGTGGTGTCCAAGTTTGAAAGATAAATTAAGCAATGCTTCTGACATTATTTTGAATCTTATTACCACATGAGCAATACAACTGATTTTTCAGTTCCTTTGCCAAACTGTACATTTGGTCACTATGAGATATCAGCAGATACAACCTCATTTTCAGTGTAAGATCTTAGCCTAGCCTTTTAGAAAGTAAAGTAAGGTTGCCTTGAGGTAGGGAGGTGAAGGTGTCTAAGAGTCACAGTTGACTCCTTGGACTGGTTTGCACTAGTGTGTGCTTCAATGCATTTAGAAGAACACCTTTCTCCTCTCCTAAGAGAAATATAAGGCCCGGAGAGCAAGTTCATCCAGACCTGCATGTCCAAGAATCCTAATCTGGGATGTTACAGACTCATCTGAGCACTCATCCTAAAAAACAAAATTTACTTGGGAAACTAGGTTTATCCCCAAAAATAACTTCCAGCGTAAGTGACTTAGCCATCTGTTTTGTTGTTATTCTTACTTGGTGATGGTGAGCAGAGCTTTGCACTGATGTCCACAGCTGTGCAAGCTGCAGCTGGGAAAGGACAAGGACTGAGGTTTCACTGAGGTTCTGTAACTGTGAAAATGTCAAGTTTTGTTTTGAGTTTGTGGCTTCTAGACATGACAGACATGTTCTCTGAACCATGGCTTCTCATTTACCTCACCATCCAACCAGGAAATCCTACTCCTATTACTAAATTATTTTTATTTTCTAGTGGCCCACAAAATAAGAGCTGTAACAGCAAAAATGCAGTTAGGCACTACTGAGCTCACATAATCTCAGGCTGAGAAGCCACATTTAACAGTGGCTTTAGCTAGGATAGAGAAGTGACAACTTTATTTCACATTATAAAGTTTGATCATTCAGAAGCAGATTTACATCTTGCTCAGTTGTACCTTGGTGACAGGGCATACAACTAAGGAAAGCATCCCCTGCAACAATGTTTTCTAAATATACCACTGACCATGAACCAAGGCAGACCAGAACCTTGGCTTTCAAAAATATTAGAAAATACCATCTTTTGTGTCAGTGGTCTTTCAAATTACATATGTTTATTTCCATTTACACCTGTGTATATAT
This sequence comes from Aegotheles bennettii, assembly GCA_013398125.1. NCBI lineage: Eukaryota > Metazoa > Chordata > Aves > Caprimulgiformes > Aegothelidae > Aegotheles > Aegotheles bennettii. The sequence continues at coordinate 9,980 of VZRW01008174.1, read as the reverse complement.
TGATATAAATTTATCTGAATTGAAATGCTTATTAATTAGAATCAATACACTATGTTGTCCACCTCTGGTTCATTGTGTCTGTTTCCTCATTTTGCAGTCAAACCCTAAATACAAGTGAGTTCATTTTTCCTGGTAAGTGTATGATCAAAGGAAGATCAAAGCAGAATCTGAGTTCAGGCTGTGAAACTTTTGGCTGATCAGACCCAGATATTTTCCTCTGTGTTGAAACCAAGGTCAGAGGAAGTTAACTAACTGGCTACAACACTTCCTTTGCATTACCAATTGGCAGTTCAAAGATCTCCTCCCAAATCAGAAATAAACTCTTTGCCACTGTAGGGCATATTAACCACAGGCATCCTTGCAAAATAATTTTACAGGCAGAAAGGTAGGTCATACACAGCCCCTATCTCAGCCTGATAATCTGCTTGGCCCATTTATGTCAGTGGACTTCCAGCTAAGTGGATGGTACTGTGGGTTAGGGGACAAAGTGCATCAAGAACAGAAGTTGCTTGCACTGTTTCTGCATTTTTGCATGTACCGGTTTCTCTAAAGAGGTATTAGGATCCTAACAAAAGCTGGGAATAGGGATAAGATCTATTGTCAGTCTCCTGCAGTCGGTGGTACAAGGTGATTCAGATTGAAGCATTATGAACTTTGCAGTAGGCAAGATCATATAGCCCACACATTTGGTATTATTCTAATCTCTGAAAGCTAGATTGTCTTAAGACATGACATTTCTGTGATTCTGTGATTTAAAATCCCCCCCTTGCTAATGTTGTTAGCATTAACTGTTACAGCCCTGGCTATACTCCTTTTGCAAATAAAAATCTGATTCCTCCTTTAATCTTGCTAAGTCGCTTAGAGCCCAACAGATGTAAGTAATCCTAGCATCGTAAAACGATATGTATTTTATAATCAGGAAGAAATGCATTTTGGTCAGCAAACATATTGAAATCTAAGCTTCCAAAGAGGTTATAAACAACAATATATAAAACAGGATGTATCTTAAAATGAGTGTATAACAGCAGCTTATAAAATGAACATTTGGAAGTAACTTCCAAATTATCTTCAGAAGTGGAAAGAAAATTGCTAAAAATATTTCGGGCTCCAGAAATATGTACACTGATTCAACCAATTAAGAAATCAGCTAGATTTGGAGCAAATGAAGAACCTTCATAAGTTGCTTTAAATGCAGATAACTGAGATCAAATATGTACATGTGTAGGGGTAGACCCCAGAAAATCTTTATGGAAAATCAATAGGCAGCATGGTCTCCTGACAGGATTATATTTCCCAGTAAATTCCATCAAACCTCTGAAATCTGATAGAGACCAGTGACTAGAACAAGGATAAAATGTTTCAGGTAAAATAACTGTCAGAATGTGGACCAGAGCATTACCAGGAGAGTTAATGTTTTTCCCAGAACAAAGAAGGTGTTCCCAGAACAAAGAAGGTGAAAGCCTGGTATGTAGTATAGCCTGGTATATTGTCTACGACTCAGAATTTCTGGATACACTAGTCTGAGCTGAGCTGGTGCTTGTTCAACCATTTGTCCCTCTGGTGTAGATAGAGGCAGTGCCCAAACTCTGCTCTGAGTGGCCAGGTGTCACACCCAGGTGCCTGAAACCAAGTTTGTCTCCAGCAAGATCAGACCTGGAGAGGCCAAAAAATCATCCCTCTCCATCACTCTGCCCATAGGGTATGGTCTGACTTGCATTCCCATCACAAAGAAGATTACAATGCACTGCGTGGGCATCTAAAATATGATTGTGTATGTTTCCCCAGCAGTCTTCCTCACACTGCAGCTAGGTGCAGAGGAGCAGGTGCAGAGAAGAATCATAGAATCATAGAATCTGTTCTATGATAGAATAGTTTGTTGGAAGGGACCTCAAAGATCACCTAGTTGCAACCCCCCTGGGACAGTCTAATTCTGTTCCTGTATTATCTGGAGGACTCCTAAGATTTCCTGGGAGAAAAATAAGGCCTCAACTACAATAGAAAAAAAGCCCACAATCTACGTACACATGTTAATTGACACAGAATGAACATATTTTGTAATTCCATTATAGTCAATCATTTGTGGAATTTCTGACATTTGCAGATGGAAAAGGCAGCTAAGGCGCCTGCCCTGTTCCTGTTGCCTCTGCATCACAGTCAAGCATATACTTTGGTACATCGGCAAGAGTGTGCATTTGTATCTTCCAGTACCCAAAGGTAAAAGGTTCTGCTAAGAAAGCTGTATGAGAACAATATGTTAAAGCCAAAGCAAAATAGAGGATTCATGCTGTCTGCCACGTGTGCTTAAAGAAGACTGCAGTGGTTAAAATCTATGAAGATTAAAAGATTAGGAACACAGCCAGAGCCAACCAAAACTCCAAGAGGGCACTTTGGCACAAGATGTAAATTTCTCAATGGAAATACAAGAGACAAGAGTAATTTGCTTATAAAAAGCTTATAAAAAGCAGGCACTAATTGAATGTGATTGAGTCCTGCCACTTAATAAATTCATCTGCTGAGGCTTCATAAGTGTGTGTGTACACGCTCTTAGCCCTCCCTGTCTGTAAGATAAAAAATGTGTTAACTTAAACCACCCTTACAGAACTGAAGCTGGTGCATGTTGGTTTTCAGCTCGGCAAGGAGCTCAGTAAAAAGTGGTACCTTGTTAAAGTGCTATGAGCTGCTCACAGATCTCAGATTATACAGTGATAGGTGTACTAGAAGCTGAAGACACAGAAAACTTTTACCAGGCTAAAAACAGTGCAGCTCTGTAGATCTGGTGCCAGCAGAAGATTGAGCCTACTGCACTTAGAGAATAGAGAAACCTACTTTGGCTTTTCAAATTACAAAAAAAAAAAGTTCAAAAGGTGTGGTAACTACTGACCCTTTTCCTGGCTTTCGTTCTGAGACTCGGGAAAGCTGCTGAGGGACAAAGAGCGAAGACTTGGACAGACACAGATTAGTTAGAGATCCTCAGCACGAAAGTTCAAACTTAGTCATCTTGATCAATCTCTCCCAGGTGGAGAAAGTGAGAACAAAACAGGATGAATGTGTGGGCATCCTTCACAAGGACTTCTGGATAGCTTTCAATGCCCACTGACAGAGTAATCTGTAAGGTTAACAAACAAACACTGATGATGAAATGCTCAGTTGGTTTGCTAACAGAAACCAGAGATGGTAAATGGGACCCAGGGGTAGAGAGAGACAGTGGGATAAGAGTGACAAGTGGCACTGTGTTGAGCCTGTTCTGTTTCTGCTATATATAGGAGATAGCAGTTATCTTACCAAAGGAAATGTAGAACAAGATGTGCGGATTTGGAGATGATGTGGAACTGACAACCTGAGAAATACCATCCGTAAAGGAAGCAAGTAAAAGATGCTGAGAAATCTGCCGTATGTTTGGGATATGAGGGATGAGCAGGCAGTGCAAAGCCAAAATGGAGAAACCAGAATACAGTGGTGTGAACTGTGTTCATTTGTTCATTTGAAATCTTGGTTTTGTTGCAGGGCAGTGGCTCAGAAACCAGAGGGGTCACTGAGGGAAGAAAGCCCAGGCCAGAATAGATCACCAGGACACATTTGCAAAGAGTTAAAAAGAAGATAAATAACTTAGTTTTTAAAGAATAAAGTTGTTAGAGTTGAACAAGTGAGTGAATGTCCTTGGAGTCCTTAGTCACTTATGCAGAAATATGACAAATGGCTTTTCCGTAGTGGTGATGGTAATTAAAAGTACAAGAGCAGCACTGGACTGGAGGCTCAGCAGTCCCCCAGGCAGTTGGCATCGATACCTGACAAGAAGCTAAGAATACATTTCAGCTGGACATGTTGGGATCCTGAAATTGTGTAGCTAATGCTTTTGATGCTTTTTCTTGGATATCAGCATTTTAGGACATTTTTCACCTACACCAGACTATATATGAAATATCATGTATGCATTGTACAGCTGGAAAAACAGTTAATATTCCTTTGAGTGCATATATGCCACTTGCATAAATTGTGTGCCCCAGTGTAATTTAATCTGACTCCACTCTCTTGAAATCATAGATCTTTTTCCTCCACAGCTTAACAATTCTGGTGTGTATCCAATGCTTCAGATACAAAATTTTCAGACTGGAGGTGTTATCACTGGAACGTGTATGAGATCCAATGATGGACACCTGATACACCCAGCCTACACAGCTCTCCCATTCACACTGCAAGGATCTGGGCTCAGACACAGGGCCTGGACTCCTGGGAAGTCTCAGCAGTGTCACTGAAAAAGAGTCCAGGAGCAGTCAGGCCAGCTCCCTGCTGAAGACATAGGAAGAAGGTGAATGAGTCTTGCAGCAAGAAAAGAAATAATGACTGAGCTGTGATAAGGTAAAAGGAGAGCACCAGCCTGGATAGAAAGTAAGAATGATTAATCTTCTGTAAGGCTTTTTTAATAAAATATTGACTATTCTTGCTTGGATGCTGCCCAGACATCCTCACAAATGAATGCACTCCATTGACACTGATATTTCTGTGCCTCCTACTCAGCTTTTCTCAGACAAGGAGGGTCATGGCAAAGTGAGGCTGAAAGAAAAGGGAATCTGCCATTTTCTGAGCTGAGAGGAACAGTGCCAAGATCAATAAAGCATGAAACAATCATAGGACGTGGCCTAACAACAGTCTCTGTAGCTTTTATAGCAACACTCCTCTGTCTTCCTGGATCATCTCTGGAAGCAAAGGAATGATTTCCTTATTGTTACAAGAAATACCCATCAAAGCGTTTTTAATGCTGAAAACCAAAAAAGTCAAGGGAGTTCTGAGGAGCAAATGACGTGAACTTTTATCTCAGGTACAAATAAGGGAATTACTGCACTTAACATTGTGGATCAGAAGTCCTCATGTATTCCCATAGCCCTCACTGATCCATAGACAAAAATCCTGGCAGGCATTGTGTTTAGGACAGCATCATGAACTGCTCTTTTCCATCCATGAAAGTCTTGTGTTTTTACATTTAATGTTTTACATCAGTTACGTCTGAGTTTATCCCATTTGTTGTCTTCAAAAAGCTCTCCCAAGATCCTGCTCCCCAGTAACGTCATTAACAAATCAGAGGCATGCAGTACTTTCTGCTCAATTAAGAACAGAAAAACAACCTTCATCTATGCAATATCTAGCTTGTTACTAAGGCTGGTACTGAGCAGTTCATACAGATGTTCAGGAAGGACTAGAACAGGCAGCTACAGAGTAACATCTCCATAAAATACATTTCCTCCTCATCTTTGTTATTCAGTGACACATGGACATTGCCCAACAGCATTCAGATTTCTTAATATTTTTTAAAATGAGGAAAGCTGCAGCAATTTGTGTATGTTGTTTTCTACACAAATGTGAGGGTTTTTTGGACTCTGTCACAAACTGAAATCTTTCAGCAGGGAGAAACCTTGCAACACTGAATGCTGTGCTTGCTGCCCATTCTGTTCTTCCTTCCCTCTAACTCTCCTTGGGACACTACATGTTTCTTCCCTGTCACCAGCTAACTGTTCTTCATCTCTGAAATATTAAATAATGGCACGTAGATGTACTTTTGTGGGGACTGCTCTGCCAGCCAACCCACCTTTGTGAATTGAGGAGGATGCCACTCCAGTCACCTGACTATCCAGAGATGAGTGAGGCTATGAGAGCTGACATGACAGGGTAGCTAGGTTGGTTGCAAAATATTCAGAGCTTTATAAGTTCTTTAGTTTTGAGCTGCCCTACCAATTTATGCTGCAAGCATTGTCTTTATCCTCTGTATTTACATCACAGATGCTGCAGCCCAGGGGCTGCTCTTCTTCTGCCACTGACCCTTTCTGTGGCCTTAACTAAATTGCTTTACCTCGCCAGTAGTTTGAGTTGTGTTCTTGTAGAGTATGATCCGTCTTTAATGATTCAGTATCACGATGTTGACTTGATTGGGACTTTTAACATCTTATCATAATTAATAGCAATGAAATGCAACTGGTTTAGAAGAACCAAGCAATTCTCTTACAGCCTTGATTTAAAACATTTTCCATTACTTGATGGTCTGAGAGTTTGCCATGTTTTTGAGGAAAATAGAAATGGATTTGTAATGTTATGCACTGGAAAATCTTTCAGAATGTATGCTTACACAAACTCTTTTAATATCACTTCACTCTTCATGCTCCTGCTGTCTGCCAATTTTACACAAACTAAGTCCTGTATGATTTTTTCCTACAAAATAAGCTATTAATAGAAGATGGTTTTGCTGCTCCTCTGCACTAATCATTTGTTTGCACACAAAGATTACTTACAGACTGTTCTTTTTTTAGCTGATTTAATTTGTGTAGAAAATCTAGTTGATTATACAAAGGAAAGAGACTGTTGTACCTTTGCAGATGCCTTTGACCTGTTTTGCAGAACAATATTTTACTGTGGTCTCCAAAGTTCTGTAATCTGTACATTTGCTTTTTGTTATTATTCTAAATTTGATTGCTTATATTACCTTTGCAAAGCTACTGTTTCATTTACCTTTGAAGAAGGGAAACTTCACCTTTCCAAAATATCTTATCCATATTTTTACTAGATTTCTGTTCTAATGCAATCCATTATTTTTGAAGGCATTCAACAAGCTGAAGAATATCACTGTGCTAAGAGTACACACCTGAACTGGTCAGTGAAATGATCATTGGGGTTATATTTGACCATTTTTAGAGACTTTGGCAGGATAGATTTATAGTATAAGAAAATCTCTAAGTTTACCTATGCCTCAGGAATTCAGCTTTCACTAAAGCTCTGAACCTCTTCTTGTTCACATGCTGATGTTCTCCTGCCTTTTATATAAATGCATTGTTACACATATCTACAAAGAAGAAAATACAAGAAGACAAGCCTGTAGCCAGTAGTCACAGTGATGAGACTATTTTGAACTGCCTTTAAAGTTTCTCATGTTAATGACTGGCAAATAGCTACATTTTCTTAAGAGCCTGGGTCCAAGACCATGTAATGTGGCAGTCTCTCAGCTATACAGATTTCACCTGTCTTTAATTTTAAAAGCCCAAAGAATGTACCAATTGTGCATGCTTGTAGTCCCTTGTTAATTATACTTTGTGTTTATATAGCAGCTCTATCGCAAAGCTCTCTCCAAACATTAAGACTCCTAGCGCTTCTTTTATGCAGGTATTATTATCCCTGTCATTATCATTATCACATTTTCCATTTTATAGGTGGTAAATGAGCAAAATCACACTGTGAGTCAGTAGCTGAATTGGGAATAGAATATTGTAGTCCTGACTTTGTCCCTTGCTTTAGTTACTCACTAACATGATTGTTATTTGTGAGTTGAAGTGATACAAATTGTGTTGAGTGTAAAATCTCAGCAAATAAGCAGAATTCTTTGGATTTGCAAGATTTTTGTTTGCATATCTTTCATACTAATACTTCTCAGCTGTTGGTCTGGCTTTAATTAGCTAATAAGAGATGCCGTCATCTTCCCATTAAATAAGTATCAATAAGTTTTGTTTAATATGGTACAATTTGCATAATATACTGGAACAGCACAAATGAATCTTAGTCTATCAAGCAATGAAGTATTTAGGTATTTACCTTGTGACCTATTCTAGTCATAGTAAAAATCATTATGAAAATCTATGAAGAAATGTACTTCTGTGAAGTAGCTTTTTTTTAAATGACAGCTGTTACTAATTAGTCTTTTCTTTAATATGAAAATACCGTATGTGATGACTAAATTAAGTTGAAGCCACTTGCCAAATTAATATTTTTTTTTTTTAATCAGAACAAGTTTTGGCTGATATGAAACATACAAATATGTTCAGTTGAAACACAATGACATCTTCATGAACTAGACAGTTAACCTCATTTTCTCCTTTTACAGAACTGTTTTGAACTGGAAAAGCAATCTTATCATTCCTTTGGCTCAAATATAGGTCACTTAGCTTCAAAACATCCCACTACCAGCAGCCCATTCCTTTGTCTCTGTCATTAAGTGTCATAAGAAGTAGTAGAATAAAAATAAAAATAAAAATTGTCATGATCAGTTACTCAGAAGACCACAAAGTACAGTCCTGTGAAAAACTCAAGGTGATCTGAGAACTGAAAACATGGTCCTCCCACAAAGAACTGTGACACTCAATAAGACACTGTGATTGTCTAGGACTTCAGCCAAGGCCACTACTAGCAAAGGACATGTAATACCACAAGCCAGACTGATGCTAGCGAGCAACCAGTGGCCTTGTATAATCAAGCTCTTTCCTTACACTCCCTTCAATGCACCTTGTACCTACCATCTGCTGGGAACAGTCCTTGGCCTCAACACTATGTTGGTACATTGTTTGCGAGGGTGATAGTTGTCACAGGCCTAAACTGTGCTACAAGGCATGCTATCAGCAAAGCTGTATGGACACCCAAGCCCATACCCTTGTCCCTGTCTACTGCTCCAATGAGTTTATTCACATCCAGAGAGAATTCTGGCTACCCTTTTCAAAGAGCACCATACTTCTCCCACTTCTGGATGCTAATGATCCTGCAAACTAAATTGTCATCTCCAGCCCCTCTTCCCTCAACCACTGATCTTCTAAACATGGAATTCAAGCAGGAGCAGCATGTAATTTTCTTTTCATCCAGTCTTCTTGAACTCTTTGTGTATTTTCCAAGAACTAGTTAGCATAACATACATAAATGGCCTTTTGAACATGGATCAGAACCAGGTTTTACATCCAGGGTGAATCCCTAAACAGTCAAATTAAAGAACAATATTTCTTGGCAAATTTTCTATACCATGTGCTTGGCTTCTTTAGTCTTTTTGTGGCACCTTGTTTTCCTAGTCATTGTATGAGGGGTGTTAGCTGTTAATGCCATCTGCTGCAGTTCTGTTTGAGGGGTTAAGTATCTGAAAGTTAGGAAGATCAATCCTTTACAGAGTCAAGCCCTTTGCTTTGGCAGCCATGTTGCCTGTTCTTAGGGCTACAGAAATATTTGGTAGGTATCTATCCCAAGTGTTACCATAAACACATCCTTCCAGCTTTTCTGATGAACAGTGGCCCTCGTCGTCCTGCCAAATTGCTGTTGCACAGTGATATGTTCTAATTTTATGCATATTCTTCGTCCCTGCTGTGTAATTCTGTCACTTGCTCCTTTTCCACAGTGTCCTGTTCCCAGTTAGACTCAAAAAGTCCACACATCCTCCCATTTGTTTGATCCTGAACTTGTGGGTAGAACAGAGGTCTATTAACTTTTAAGCTAATATTTTGTTTAATAATTTTTATGCTTGTCAGTCATTAGTATCTCATATTTATATGCCAATGCTACACAAACACACATAAAAGACTTGAGAGTAGTCACCCTGAAATACTAATTGATTTCTGTGAAGCCAAATAATAATATTCTAATCATATTTAGAAATAGTGGGTTCCCCTTTTCCTTCTCCTCTTTCTGCTTTTCCGCTTTCTTCTTCTTTTAATAACAAGTTGCTGGATACCTTTGTCATTCCTTTAACTATACTGTAAAAATCTTATCCTCTGCTAGTGTTCTGCTTGCCTACAGGTGCAAAACTCAGTTCTTGGTGAATCATGGTAGAAATGCATACTTCCTCAAAAGTCTATCCTTCCAAGGAAATAGATCCCTCAAATGAACATACAAAGTCCTTTTCCCTACCTTCTACTTGCCCCAGATATAAAACAAAATATTCTTGTTGGTTTCAACAAACAAGATCTCTTTCAAGGGGATTTCTCAATGCTATGTTTTGTGGACACAACAGTCATATACACAGTCTTTATACATCTGACAACTGTGGAGGAAAAATCCCTGTTGTGTAATTTGTCTCTTTGGTTTTCTGTACTAACAAGGTTGCAATTCACAACATTTGTTTTGTGCCATGTTGGCAATTTACAGGCTAATCTTTAATTCATTCTTCTTTACGACCTATCCATTTGCTTATAAACCAGACCTCCAGGTCTCCCAACCACTATATTAAACAAATTATTTATATATATATTTAT
>VZRW01008169.1:29219-51849 GCA_013398125.1 Aegotheles bennettii | reverse complement strand
TAAGCTTTACATAAGCATCTGAGAGATGTTGAACTTTCATTAACAATATTTGCATTTATAGGCATTGTAATATATACTGACAGAACTGAAGTACTGGCTGAAGATAGAAAAATATGATTACAAGCTTTAGAAAACTGCACTTGGTCCTCAAAACAAACATGAGATATTGAGGGCTCATAAAAGATATGCACAGTGAATTAGGCAAGAAATGTATTTAACTGAAAGCAGTTAAATTAGCAACAAAAAGAAATGAGAATATAATCAGTTGCTGTATATGCATCAGAATTTCTCAGCAAACTGCTTTCTCCAGAGAGCATCCAGACAAGACTTCGCAAAGTAACCAGTTTCATTTGGTTAATATCATCTTAGGTGATCCTGCAGAGAATTGTGTCAAAGGACCTCTTTCCCTCCCTTACAGAACTGCATCAGAGATTGGTTTCACTGGAACTGCAAATATAATTTTACCATTTACAAAGATGATCATCAAAACTTTCAGAGATTATAATTAGAAATTAAATTGGTTATTATGCAAATTTGTAATAAAGTACCTCTCATCAAAAAAAGCAGCAAGTGAACAATTGTGTTTCTCTACTTCATCACAACTTCTCCATCAGAAAAATTAAGCCCTGGGAGATTTGGGGAGGAATGAGGGCAAACATTTGCAGACTATTAGAGCAATGAACTGTAACTGCATTGTAATTTTTCCCTATTTTGAATTTACAAAAGATAATTACCTTTGCAGAAGATTCATCTTTACTCTAAAAACAAAGTAGTGTTGGCTATACACGAGACCAATAAACTGCAAGGATAAGACTGACATTTAAGGGACCTTGACAAATGTTCCATCGGGTTTTGTGATTTTGCAAATCCTTCCTGCCTCAAATTCCATAAAACCATTTCATAAATTATAAGAGTGCTTGGACTCCTCAAGCTTGCCAGTACTTGGCAATTAATATGGACAATTATTTTGGAATAAAATTCCATGAAGTCACAATCATCTTAGAATAACACAGTTTTTCATTAAGTTAAACTAATCCCATAATTATTGTTCTGGAGTATGACTGCCTGTGTGAGAAACTTACATCAAAGCAAGTATTCTGAAAGATTATTCCAAAATAGTTATTTTGGGACATTTGCTTATGCAGACAAATCACTAATCTCTCTACTTGAGCAAGGGAAAAATCTTGGGCATAGGCTGGACACAAGTTGTATTTTCTTTACCTCATTAAGTTAAGACAATTTAGTTTAATAGACATGAATTCATCCTGTTGCAGCTTCACCTTGTCTCTAATTCACTTTGGAAATTGCCTAATCATCTGAAGTGTCTTGGACATTGATCAGCACCATAATAAACAATAAACAAATAGGTTTTTTAGAAAGCAAATATTGCACACAATTTTCCAATCCTTTAATTAAGTACATAATGAAAATAATTCACAGCTGAAGAAAATATTTGGGTTTGATTCAGGTGTTTAAGTGATTGATGTGATTTACTATTAGTAAGTTCTAAAGCAATAGAAATTAAAGTTTAAAAATCTACCCAACACATATTTTATCAAAAATTAAGAAAGAACTCGAATATAAAACTGGAAATGGTAGATCAACCCTCAAGAGCAGAAGTCTAAAGCTTTATATCCAATTTGAAAACAGCCTCCAATAACGTGGTTCAGACAAGAACAGTGTTCAGTACGCAAAATTATTTCTCTAAGGCTTCTTTCACACAGACCTTCAGGTTGTCCACCCTGAATTACATTTACATCCCTAGAAGAGTTCTGTTTTCCAATCACAATGTTGTTTTTAATTAAAAACAAGTGTATTGAACTAACACCAATACCCCAATATTATGGACATTACACATGCCTAATTTCCATTAAGTGCTAAAAATTTGGGACTCCTGAATATCACACCACGGAGGGGAAAAAAGTGTGTCTAACTTGTTAGATGTGGGGTGCTTGGGTTGGAGCACAAGGAGAGCACAGATTGTGTGAATCACAAAATTATAGTTTCTATTTCAGAACACATGATATCCCAAATGCTTGTTTTCTTCACTCAAAATACAGGAATGGGAATTGCCTCAAACTCATGCTCTATTAAATTCCATAAAAGCAATGCTGGAAAAGCTGTGAGCTGTGAGTTTCAAAGGATGCAGATGTGTTTCTCCCTTTATCCCCCCACTAGCTCTAGGATAGGTATTCTAAAAAAGACAGCAATGTAAACCAGTGCTAAATTAAAGTAAAAAGTGCTAAATTCAGCAAGACGGAAATGTCATTGGCAAAATAACTCCAGTGAGTGAATGACCTGACCATATGTGCAACCACAAGGTAAGAAACTAATTTTCGTGGTCCTCTGCTCAATTACTGGGAGCTAGCACACTGTCGTCGCTTCTAAAGGCTAATGCAGTAATGAAAGATGACAATCCCTCCTAAGCAACTACTGAATGCCCAAGCAGGTATTCACATTTTAAATTAAAGGTGCTCCAAGCAGCCTGAGGGTATAAGATTTGCCCAGCATCTCTATCACAGCCCATGTAGAGCGCTGACTGAGGCTCTGCTATCTTGAACTGTCATGTACAGCATGATGGCAAAGCTGTGAATTGTAATATTCTGCCTAAAACTGGGTCAGAAATTTACATTGTTTGAACTGTTTATAATTGAATCCATTGTGATTTTTCCTAAGACAAAACTTTTGGGCATTTGCTCATGTCATGCCTAACGTTGTTCAGTGTTTCCTAGAACCTCATTTCAATTTTGTGAGATATGTTAGGTAAATGGGGAATTAAATTTTAAATTAATAATCACAATTCCAATTCCCTTTTTAAAAAACCTTTACAGGCCAATCCAAACTAACTAAAGGCTGTCATATCTTTATCTGGAGATAATACACTCCGGGGACAGACTCGATACTGAAATAACCAACATGCCCAAACAAATGATCTATTCATCACCCACAAAGTTCACACAAATAGGCTACATGTGGTGGAGCTAACAGAGGAGGAAAGGGACTAATACTCATTTACACTGGGTTATCTCAAGTCTACTGAAGGCTCTATTATGCCATTCATAAGTAAAAACATAATTAAATCAATGAACTAGAACTAGTGGGCTGTTCAGGCATACATTTTACTATATCTGCAGCCCTGACAGCGATCACAACACTGAAACAGTCTCTCAGCCACTTGAGCTTTAAAACAAAGCAGTGCTAACCTCACATTCACAGGTGTCACTAACATCTACAAGATTTGCTAAGTACTCCCCAAGCAACCTATACAAGGCCAAGAATGACAACAATGATAATAATGTCTCAGCGTAAAAGGGCATTCCAATTAAGTAATGGATTAATCCTGCTTTGACCATTTCTTGCAACTCTTGGGTCACTGTTCAAAACACCTCTGCATGCAACACTTGTTGCATTTGTGCACAGGAGAATGTATTAACTGCACCAGTGTCTGGTAATAATTAGACTGTGATAGTTAATGAATTAAATGAGAAGTGCAAGGTCCTGCACTTAGGTCAGGGCAACCCTCAGTATCAATACCAACTGGGGGATCAAGGGACTGAGAGCAGCCCTGCTGGGAGGGACTTGGGGGTACTGGTAGACAAAAGGCTGGGCATGAGCCAGCAATGTGCCCTTGCAGCCCAGAAGGTCACCTTACCCTGGGCTGCATCAGAAGAACTGTTACCAGCAGAGCGAGGGAGGTGATTCTGCCCCTCTGCTCTGCTCTGGTGAGACCCCTCCTGGAGTCCTGCAAACCAGCTTAGGAGCCCTCAGCACAGGAAGAACATGGACCTGTTGGAACGAGTCCAGACAAGGGCCACAAACATGACTAGAGGACTGGAACACCTGTGCTACAAGGAAAGGCTGAGAGAGTTCAGGCTGTTCACCCTAAAGAAGAATAGGCTCCAAGGTGATCTCATTGCCACCTTTCAATACCTAAAGGGGGCCTATAAGAAGGATGGGGACAGGCTTTTTAGCAAAGCCTGTTGTGATAGGTTGAGGGGCAACGGTTTTGAACTGAAGGAGGGTAGGTTTCGGTTAGAAATATGGAAGTTTTTCTCCATGAGTGTGGTGAAACACTGGAACAGGTTGTCCAGAGACCTGATGGATTCCCCATCCCTGGAGGCATTCAGGACCAGGTTAGATGGGGACCTGAGCAACCCAGTCTAGTGGGGGATGTCCCTGCCCATGGCGTTGGACTGGATGACCTTTAAAGTCCCTTCCAACTCAAGTGATTCTGTGATTCTGTGAAAATGGATTGAAAAATAGAAAATTGACCCCAGTACATATAATGTCCTTTGTTTCTAAACATTTTGTGTTTTAAACTAATCTTTGTTATTCTTCATGTAGTTTAAGAAGCAAAATTGTAACCACCTTTTTTTTTGTAATATGGTAATTATCAGTGGTATCCTTTTTATTGCTTTCTATTATTGCTTACACTTTTAAATACCAGAGGCTCATGGAGGACAATGAAACAAGAAGGTTTAAAAGAATCTACTTTTCACACTATTATTTTTGTCATTCTGCTCCTAGGTCAAGGTCAGAGAGGGAAATACTGTTCACAGGCTCTCTTTATAGTCTCAGCGGTCTCCCTAATGGAGTAATTAGGCTCCGTCGAGCCTGACTGCAACACCACACCGAGTAGATGCATTTGTAGTCCCAGCTGGCAGGAAGGGTTTCATTCTGCTTCACTTTTGCTGGAAAAAGCTTTTTACATCCTTTCTTTGCCAAACACAGATCAAGGCTCACAGACAGCAAGGCTAGCTCTGGAAAAAAATACGGCTGTGAAAAATACACATATAGCAGAACTGGCCAATGTTATACCAAATGCTTTCCGCAAATCACTTCTAAAGGTCCTGTGGAAAATGATATAAAGGTAACACTTCTGTAGAAGGCACGTAGCTTAGTTAGTTAATACTATTACAAACTCATACAATATTTTACATTCAGCCTCAAGACTGCATCTTTATTAAGTCTGCTCAGAAGGAGAAACACATCAGATAATACCAAATTATGTTTTTTAAACCCCTCGATAAAACAATGTGCAACTTCTCAGTGAAGGTGGGTGTTTCAGCAACAAATGCAGAAGCCTTTCATGGGCAAAATGAAAGAATCAGATGCCACCCAGCCCTAGAACATGCACAGCAGCTACACTCCTAGCCTCCTCTCAGAGGACAGCAATACCTATGAGTATTCACAGCCTGCAAACTGCTGTTCTACAGTCATGATGTTAAACAATCTGAAAGACACTAAAACCCCAAATAATTACAAAGTGACAAAAATATTTGTATATAACTCTGTTCCCCGAAAATATTTTTCAATTAATGAAATCTTTCATTTTTACTCTGTGGTCCTCCTTTTCCAGACTCTGCTAAGAAATAGCAAATCCTTCACACGCACTGTACCACTATATAGTTATATACTAGATGAGTTTACATTAAAGGTGAAACAAGGCATTTTTCTTTACATTCCCTCATCTATCTTGCTATAAACATACCTTTATACTGCCCAGCACATGACTAATGATATAGAAAGTAACCAAAAAAATTAGATCAGGTTGAAAAACTTCCAAGTTCACGTTAGAAACTATAGTTTTTTACTTTTTTCTATTAGAAAATACATTAATTTTATTGCTATTTCACAAGGCCTTCAAAGGCCATGCTATTCTTAAATACAGCAATCCTCCAACAAAACATTGTCCTTTTACTCATAAGCCTTTATCTGCTAGTTGCAAATGATATCACATTCACTTTTTAAATAATATTTAAAGGTCAAACCAATAAGGCATAGAAAATGTTGAACATCTTGTAAAATTCAAACAAGGTACTGCAGAAGCCACAAGAGGGTACTTGCTAAAATGATCTAGCGCTTTTTAACATATTTATTCAATGATTACCAGGGGCACAATGCAATCTACTTGGAATGGAAGCCCATGGGAGGGGAAAATCCTGCTGAAAATTCACTTTAAACATCAGAGTTTCTTCCTCATCTGTTCTCGAATCATATGAAGAAGTTATAGCTCCAAATATATCCAGAATACAGTTTATTATAAAGATGCCCAAACTAGTTTTAAATTCCTTCAGGCAATAGGGACTTCCGTATGAGGGAGGTGGCCAAGCTGGGAAGCACAAGGGTCCAGAAGGCAGACAAACCCCATCAGTCTCAGGAGATTCTTGGGGTATTGGGAGCATTACTGCCAACATAGGCAGGGTGAACACACTGAGTAAACTTCTTTTTAGTCACTTACCTAAGCAACTCCGTCCCACTGGATAATTGCATGTGCATTCTGTATGCTACTACCTCATCCCTGAAGAGCAGAAAATACAGCTAGGAGAAAGTGCTGATTTTCCCTGTTCTGACTAGTCCAGTTCACCAACGCAAGTCTTCAGTCAGCTTGTATCAGACACTGCTAAGGTGATCTAATCTACATGCAGAGGTAACAAATACTTAGATATTAAATTACAATACTGTTTCTATTGGAGATTAAGACTGTGCATTTCTTGTGTCATAAATTTGTTCAGGTTAGAAGGGAACTTAAAGGAGGTAAAACCTGCTACTCATAAGGTCTCAATCCACCCACTCAAGGCTTTATCAGAACAGCGTTTATGGTCTGCTATGCCAAGTTCTAGGTGTTCAGTCTACAACAGCAATCCCCAAAGCTTTAAATTCCTATGCACTTACATTCCCTGTGTGCATAGAGAGCATTACACATGTTAAAAGAAAACTCAAAACCAACAGTGACTCAGAGGGGTGGTTTGAAGTCTGTACCCGTGTAAATACGACGTCAGACATTTCTCTGCTCACACACACAAGAGGGAAACAGACCTGTGTTTCGTCAGAAATTGCATCTTGCTGGAATGCCTGGCAGGATGCTGAGCCTGCAGGAGATGCAGTCGTGCTGGCAGAAGGACATCCCAGTGAGACAACAGCCAAGCTCCTCCAACCTTTCAAAGCTGAGATAGTTCTGACCCACCAGAAAAACTTCTGGATGCCAAAGGCAACAGACAGCTTCCAGAGGTATCAACAGGTTTTGACTGCCAAATGTTTTCTACCATGGTGAATTGGGCACTTGTTCAGATCCCTGTAATTCTGGGCATAAACTCCATTTCAAGGTACCAATTAGGAGAGTGTTTGAGTGCAGTCTTTTTCAAGCATTAATTTAATTTAAACAAATGCCTAAGGCACTGTTCAGAAATGCTTTTAATGGCAAGATAAGAAAAGAAAGCCTTCATGTCAACACAGTTACTGTCTTCATTGAAAACTTACACATAAATCCTGGAGTAAAGACACCAAGAGCTTAGCAGGAAAGAAAACTTTTAAAGCAAAACTTGAGTTCCATTATTGCTGCCACATGGAGGAACATTTCAAAGTACACCTGTATGCTAGATACGCTAACACTTTCGAAGTGCGTGCACATATGCCTATAACAGATATTTATGTATGACATTTATGAGAATTTGCATGATATTTATGTAATTATGTTAACGTATTACTATGTATGATATTTATGAAAATTTATATACTCAAATATTATTGCTGTAGTTTACTAACAAAAAGTTAACTTTTATGTGTCCATCCTACTACAGCAGAGCTGCACCGCACTTGTTTCAGGGGAAAACTGTCTACAGACACATGGGTTTTAACAAGACTACTTTCTTAGAAATCCCTTCTAGTAAGATGTGTGAGAGTTTCTGTTGAGTAATATTTATCAGTTTTTGCAGACTCACCTCCCTGTTTCTGTAGTATCATGCTATGAGTTTGATTGATGGAGTTAATTATTGTGCCAGCATTATCTCACAACAGCAGTACAACTTTCTGCATAGCTGGTTGTCATCGTGGGTATTGAGTTGGTATTGATAGCCCAAACACCAACAAAAATGCAATTTTTATAGTAACAGAATGTTAAAATATGAAATCCCTCCTGCTCGTGGTCAACCTTTGAGACAAATTCTCTCTCTTTCCACAGAGATCTATAATACTATATTTCAAGTAAATTTTAAAATATACAGAACTCCATCTTATTCTAAAAGCATCGGAAATCCCTTAATCATTTACAGATTTGTTAGCTTGCTTGCTTATGTAGACTGAACACGTGTGAGTGGATGTGTTGTGTGTAGAATTTATTCAGGATATTTAGTCCTGAAAACAAAGGCAGACTGTGACCTTCTCATTCAATGAGTAATAGATACATTTTCTATTCTAGACCTCATCACATTTCACCTCATCCTCACTTCAAAAATTAGTGAGAGGTCCACATCCTCTCAGAAGCTTCCCTGGTGTTTCTTCTGGGATCCAAATGGGTGATCAGCCTCAGCTTCACATGTCACAGGTACAGACTGATACAACTATATCTAAAGCAACCACAACTTCTATTTAAAAATCAGTAATAAGTAACCTACATTCGTGGCCTTGCTGTGCAGCAGTTTTAATGACTAAAGCCAATTCCTTCTCTTAGTTTTGACATCTTTTCTCATATTTTAAGAAATGGGGGGAGGGGCACAGGGGTTAATTCTTTTTTGCAAGTTAGTTCCAGAAGTCAACATCCAGTGACTACATGCAGAATCAATAGCATTTACACAGATTGCACACATCATAAGCAATTAAAAATGGCCCAGCATTTGAAATACAAACCCTGTTTAATGCTAGGGCAAGCACTTACTTATAACAGATATGTAAAAATATATTAAAGATATACATGAGGTAGAAACAGATGGATATTTAAAATCTAAGTTAGAAGCTGTACCTCAATAATATTCTTTCTCCTTCCCTTCCATCACAAAATTTATAATAAAAATCTCTTTCTTGACAGGCTTCTAGATATTAAAGATGGTATTAACTGGTACTTTGCCAAAGAAGAAAATACATCAGTGGAAGAGGTTTGACTCTCTTGTTGTAGCTGTTAAAAATTTAATCCTGCTCTAGGAAACATTCAAAAAGAGAGTCCAGCGCAGAGCCACTAAGATGATTAAGGGAGTGGAACATCTCCCTTATGAGGAAAGGCTGAGGGAGCTGGGTCTCTTTAGCTTGGAGAAAAGGAGACTGAGGGGTGACCTCATCCATGTTCACAAATATGTAAAGGGTGAGTGTCAGGACAATGGAGCAAAGCTTTTTACAGTAATGACCAATGATAGGACAAGGGGCAATGGTTGCAAACTGGAGCATAGGAGGTTCCATGTGAATATAAGCAGAAACTTTTTCACTGTGCGAGTGACGGAGCACTGGAACAGGCTGCCCAGAGAGGTTGTGGAGTCTCCTTCGCTGGAGACATTCAAAACCCACCTGGATGCGTTCCTGTGTGATGTACTCTAGGTGACCCTGCTCTGGCAGGGGGGTTGGACTACATGATCTTTCGAGGTCCCTTCCAACCTCTAGAATTCTGTGATTCTGTGAGATAGAACAAACAGCAAACATGCTGTTTTCAAGTCTCAATTGAATTAATTTTGCCAGAAACAACTCTGTTTTGAAGCAAGTGAGGTCTTGTCCCATACATGGGGCAATAAGGAAGTGAGAGAGAACATACCCTTGGGATGGTGGATTCTGTTTATACACTTCAATTCTTTCTTACAAAGCAGCTGAAATATACAGTGTATAGACATCCCATTTTTGCTTGGTTTACAACAGTCTTCTAAATAACCTGTGGGCCTCTCAGCATAGGATATTATAGTTCCTATTAGTTTACATCACTTGAAATTGACTGGAAAAATTTATAATAGAAATAACACACTAATAAATAGAAAGCCAAAATATATTTAGGTCAAAGAGTCCATGAACTTCAAATTGTTAATGGCTGGCAGATCCCTCTGAGGAAATCTCACTAAAAGCTTGCCTAGTTAATTCCATTTTTTCCCCAGGCATCATCTAGTAGCCATTTAAAATACAGGGCTGGATGGACAAAGATCTCATCTGGTCAAGCTGCTCATTTGTTCTAGTGGAAAAAATATGCCAAACTATTCTCCAAGGGTTTTTTCTTAAAAAAACAAACTAACACACACAAACCAGTGCATTCTACAGATGAATACCACAGCCATTGATCTGTCAAAAACTGGTTAGGATGGGTAATTGGAAAATAAGAGCACATCAACAGTTTCTTAAACAACTGGATCTCTTCCCTAACTTCAGACTTCCCAGACTTCAGGTTACCAGCCTTCTACTTCAAAGCACTTCTCCCCTATCCTACTCAATTTTTACTCCATGTTCCCACTGGAGGAAGAATTGCCCATCTTCTCTCCACTGCTCTGTTCTCAAATAGTATTTCACCCCTACCCCTCAGTTTGAAAAATACACAGACAATGGGGTGGTGGTTACAATTGCAAACACGTTCACTTGTAAACGTATTTTTGAGAAGTGAAAATTGTGCAGATTTCCAAATGTAACTATGGCCACTGAAGTTACACAAGTCAATTGACTTAACTCTGTGGTAGCAAGATTTGACTTTCTAAAAAGTAAAGTCCACGCTACATACAAGTAGTCATGCACTGAGTTATTGTGCTATGCGCAGGCTGATTGACTGCTAAGATCATTACAAATGCAGGTCTTTTTCCAAGCACTGCTAGCTAAAAATAGCTCCACCAACTTCTGTAATTTTCCTCTTAGAAACTACTTACAAAGAAAATAATGCAGATGGCTGGAGTTAGCAAGTTCAGGGTTCTGTTGGGGTATCAGTAGATGACAAAATTATTCCTTCTCATTGTTTCAAAAGGATTATTTTGGTGGTTCTTCACCATAAAATACAAACTACGTATTCAAGATCATAGACTCATGGACTGGTTTGGGTTGGAAGGGACCTTAAAGCTCATCCAGTCCCACCCCCTGTCATGGGCAGGGACAGCTCCCACCAGACCAGGTTGCTCCAAGTCCCATCCAACCTGGCCTTGAACACTGCCAGGGAGGGGCAGCCACAGCTTCTCTGGGCAACCTGGGCCAGTGTCTCACCACCCTCACACCAAAGACTTTCTTCCTAATAGCCAATCTAAATCTCCCCCCTTTCAGTTTGAAACTTCCCACAACTCAGCTCTTCATTATTATTTATGATGTACTTAAATAGCTGTTCCAGGGATTGTTTGTACAGCACCCAGTAAAATGGATAACTGGCTTTTAGGCAGTGACATCATTAGCAACTGAATAGATCTAAGTGACAGTTCACATTTTTTATGCATCATCAGAGTTGATGCAAGGAGTAATGGAATTCTTTTCCCTTGCAGAAAGGAAGCTGACATCACAATTTCTTCTCAAATGTGTCTCAGCCCTGTCGAGTTTGAGTTCTCTATGTTATGAGACCCTTTCAGGCAGAGATCCTTTCTCACTGATTTCAGTATAACCCCCCTGAAGTTTCATTTTATTCCTTGCTTCCATAGAAATACCCCAGAAATTCACCAAATTGTTGTTATCTAGAAACATAAGCCTAATTCTAAACATACTCTCAACTACTTGTATTTTTGTTTTGGGTTTTGTTTTTTTTAATTAAAAAAAATCACTATGAAGTTTAATAAATTTTGAACAGCTTGCTGTTATTTTTCTTAGGATGCATTTTATAAATAAAATTTATTCTGCTTTATCGACAAGGTTTTGTAGTTCAAAGAGCAAAAATGTGACCACTCCAGATGTGGAAGGCCTAGCAGACACACAGAACCGATCTGCCGGGTGAGCACAGCAAACCTAACAGAGCTGACAGGGAACTCTCCATGCAGCTTGGTGCTGCAGCACACATACAGGGAGCGTTTTCTCATGCCTGCTACAGTTCCTTCCTGTAAGATTTACAGTGGAAAAAAATTGGAAACAGTGCATTTGTTTCATTAAATGTTAATTCACTAATGTACACTTTTTGGTCCATTCATTGCACTGTTAAGATTTTTTTTTCCTTCTGTTTCATTCAAGCTGCTGTTTCTTGTGAAGTTAAGTTCTGTTGAAGTGACCGAATAGCAAATTTTTTAGAAATAGCACCATTGTTTTAGTCAAATCTACTGTGTAGTCACACATTGCTGATTATTTGCACAATCTTTATAATGAAAGTGTCCTCAGTATGCTGGCTGACTTTGCTGTGTTAGGTCCAATATACATATTAATCATGTAGCTAATCTAATTCTCATCTGACCTTGATTTAGTAAAACCACAATATTGCAAAGAAATTAGGTCCTCTGGAGGTATTTTATCAGACTTCCAAATCTTTATTGCTATCTACTTTTTCACTTTGCAAAAGGATTGAAAGTTTATTAGATTCTTTGCTCATATTCTGCCTCTCACTATCACCTTTCTCCCCTCTGGCTGAGAGTTTCAGCCAAACATTTCTTGTGTTTTTTTTTCCTTCTCCCTCCCTGCGGATTTCAAAATAGTCTCGGGAAAAACATTTCATTAAGGTTTTCATTAAAAGACTCAATTGCAGGCAAGCATACAATAATAAAACTACGAAGACTGAGGTCCATACAGCCAGGTCATAAACTATTCCCATGACAACACTCCCGTGGCATGTTTAATATTAATACCCAGACTCTCCCAATCTTGAAATGTTTTATAGTAAGAATGTGGGGAAGAGGAATTTGGTCTTTAATTATAATACAAACATAAACATTTGACTGCCCTTATCTTTCTGCCCTGAATATTTATAGCCTAACAAGCAACAGTTCGAAGGGAAGGGAGAGATGTGACTGGTTCACATGGGACACAAGCTCTCACACACTGCAAAACGAGTTCTCAAAAACCCTATGTATAAAAGCCACAAAGATAATAACTGATACTGGAGGGACTAGATATGGAGTAGAATAAGTGTTACTAACCCCAGGTGTTTCAATTTAACCAAAATCCCTCTCACAGCTGCTGAAGAGGCTACAAAGACTACACCAAAGCTGCTGCTGAGCTGCAGGAGCAGCTCCACTGCCCTTCTCCCACCAGAGAAGTCCCTGTGCTCAGCCTCTTTGCTAAGGATATGTCTAACAAAGGAGCCATTAAAATGCTTTAAAAATTGTTTCTAAGACTTTTTTTTGACCTTTCTGTGATGAATGTGAACTGAGAGATGCTAAGGTTCACCCTCCCATGACGTTAATTCTCTTGGAAACCTGGCCAGTATTCCTCCTTGCCTCAGGCAGGTGACAGTTCCAGTGATGACATGCGGTGTCACACTATCAAAGTTGGACAACTTAAACTTGGCACTGGAGGGCAATCTTTAAGCTCAAATCAGTATAGTGTTAGCCCCCATATATTCCAAACGCTTTATTGCACAGAAGTTTATCTTCATTAATTACAGTGTGGGTACTGTTCCCCCTTGCAATAGTGTTCCAGTTTACCTGGATGATCTGCCTTCTACAACACATAAAAGCTATAGGAGAGATGCTAAAGACACTGCCCATTGAAAACAAGGACTAGAAATACATGCCAGTGTAAAGGCAAGGCTGCAACAGAAGTTTTACCTGTTTACACACAGGTTGTAATTATTCCAGAGCAATTTAATTTAAACATGGCAATTCTCTCCCACATTATGTCTGACTCTTCCCCTCCATCTATTTAACATTTTGCTAGGAAAGAAAAAAGAAAACCACCACACACAACAAAAAACACATTCATATAACATCTTGGAGGTCCAGCATATTCGACTTCATGGTCTTTATCTCAGCATAAACTCGGATGAGGTGTGCTCAGAAGCCAATGCAGAAACTGTTCTGATGTTACTGGTGAAAAACACAGTGAAATAGAAAGAGTAACACAGAGAACAAAAGAGGGTTTAGAAAAGTTGGGTGAGAAAGCCCAGATAATTTACGAAGTCTATGTCAACCAAAAGGTGGTTACACTAGATGACGAGCCATGTTTACACTTTTCCTTTCACACAAGGGGCCTCTACCTGTCACTGCTTTGAAGATCTGACCAAGACAGGCTTCAGCCTGAGCTGCAGGCCCATGGATGAACCCAGTCTACAGTAAACCTAATATAAATTCAATTCAAAAATCTATTTGTTTCCAGTATTTGCACATTTTAAATGCACCTGCCTGTGCCACTCCACTTACAGCAGAAAAAGAAATGCCACTAAATAGAATCATAGGAACGCCACTAAACACATCCACCACTTCAGCCTGCTTCTTTTAGCAGCCTCAAAACAAACACACCCACAAAACAGAACACAAAGGGGCTTCTCAGCGTGCCATCTTGATCGTGAAACTGGACATGCAAGAACCAGGAGGGGGGGAAAGCAGCCTTGTAAATTATCATTCAAATGCTGTTGCTATTATTTAGATTTCTATTTAGCACTGTGTACACATCAAAAAACAAAACCACTTTTATTGTATCTACAAGCAAACACATTCCCGTTTCATTTTTATGGCAGCTATGGTACTTCTAATTTCTAATACATATTTACATGGGTAATTAAGCATAGTGACTTAAAAGAAATTTTAAAATGGTAATTATCAACTGGAATTATTCCCAGGAGTAACTTCTAAAATCTGGGGCACTGCATTTGGCTAAGTTTCAGTAGTACTGTATCATTTGCTACCTTTTTTTTTTTTTTAACTAAATGTAAATCACAAAACTATTTGATCCAGATGAAATTGTTATGACAAACACAAATTGTGGCTTTTCACAACTGGCATTGCTTCTCTAGCAGTTTCAAAGAAAATCTGGCAATGTAGCTAAGACTGCAAATATGCAAGTAAGAGACTCCCTGCAGTTTGGAAAGAAAATGCCAACAAACACAACATTTCACCAAGATCAGGTAGTGCAGAACAGTAGAGCCATAAAATATTCTAAAATACCAGGAACTGAAATTCCCTTTACTTGCATAAACATGAAAAGCCTCTTTTTATAAAACTGAATACAAGCTACTGGAGCTGTACTTTCCATCTTGACATTCATAACTAATAGCAACCTATAAGGATTTGTCTATTAATTGACCTACACGTCTTAAAATGGTTAGTCCCTCCTTCAGTAGCATATTTCAATGACCAAGTTTTACTCAAAAGTCTAATTTTGTCCCATCATTCCAGTGTTAATTATAAACCCAATTTAATTATTAATCTGAAAAGCTTTAGAAGTTCTCCGGCAAGGCAGGACAGAGGCACTACAGTTTCAGAAGCCAGCAGTGCTCACAAGGCAGCAGCCACTTTAACAAGATCAGATTCATATCCTGGTCATTAAACAGAAACTGGCAGACAGGTCGTTTCCTTTGTTGAAGGCTCTTGAAAAGCTACTGATGGTAGTGGCAAGAGCTCAATGTCTCAAAAGGATTCAGTGATAAACCCCAAAAGGACTAATTAAAGTGTGGGTTTTGTGGGGGTTTTTTTAGGTGGTAGACCTCTAAACCAATCCTATAAATTCGTGATGCAAGATACTTTCTACCCCAGGACAAGGAGCAACCTCAGAGAAGCCTGATGATTCTGCATGTCTCAGAGCCAAGCTAAAGACACAGAAGAGCTCCAAACTTAGGTCTCTGTATATTTCTTCATCACTGTTATTTTTTCTATGGTCACTTGCCTCTTAACATCTGCTTGGCAAACACCAAACAAAACTGCTCATCACCCCAAAATCCTCCTACCAAGCTAATATAACACCTCACACAAAGTTTTAGGCATATCTAGTAAACTTTAGTTTACCAGTTTAGGTGACATGCTATGACCCTTCCATTAGTTTAAGCCAAGTCTCATTATCCCACAGCAAAATTTAGTTGAAACCACTGCAACAAACAATTTTGTCATAGTTCAGTGGAAGATTGAAAGAATCCTTTCCATCCCTTCCTTCATTACACTGACGTGTGTCTCAAGTGAATTACTCGGGGGATCCCCTCAGTTAATTAGTGAATACAAAAAAACCCACTGAACCCATTCATTGCTGGAGTGGAAAGGTACACTTCACCGTAATTACAGGTATCACAGCACTTGCCTCTCACTACAGGGTGCCAATTCCCATTTTAATAGTTTACCCTGAAAAATCACCATTTTATGCTTTCATAGTTTGGAGCAGGCCTTTAATATTTCGCCCTGAAACATCTTAAAGGACATTGATTCTTCATGCTGTGAAGTTTGTTTCTAAAAAAGTTCTTTTCCTTTCTACCCATGAACATGCATTAGGAAATAGTCCTTAATTGCATAACCACATTTATTTTTTTGCCACAGATTTCCCACCTCATTTAGTGTGGTTTAGGTTAAAATAAATAAATAAATAAATATGCAGCTATTGCTTAAGGCATCATAATTTTGTAATTTCCTAAATTTTGGTGCTTGACTCAGCAACCTAAGGAACATTCTTGTGTATGTTTTTGTGTTTAACATCACTACAAATTTATTTCAAACAATAAGTGCCTAAGGATCATATTACCTAGAAATTATTTGCTTTTATCACCAGATATTTTCACATCCGAAGGCAGGCCAGGGATACCTAAATATACAGCTTTCTCTCAGGACTTTTTTCCCCTCATATTGGTATGAACCTAAGGATAGCATCTTTAGGAGAAGCGGTAGCTGCAGACCCAGGTAAACTGCAAAAAGTGATAGAACCAACATGAATCTTCTAAGAAATATCCAAAACAGATTCTGTTTACACTATTTCTATTTGAAATATAAATTAGTGTCCTATGCATGAAACTCCCCCAGAGCAAGTCCATCCCCCTACAGATCTTTTGGTCTACTACCAGATTGCAAAAAAAAAAGTGCTAAACATCTGGTTTAAGATTGCACATTCAGAGATGAATCTATGCACACTGTCTCCTTTTTCCCTATGTCCCTCTGGTTGCTAATCCCTTTTTTTAGATTCTAAGCTTTCTAAAAAAATACTGTACATTTACATATCATTTGGCATCTACCTATCCTAACTTTAATTGGCTACTAGACACAACCACCATAGCAAATCAGCCTTTAGCCTCAACAGCATCCTGAAGTCTTACTCTGCAGCCACAGTGATGAAGAATTTCATCTACAGAGTTCCCACAAAACAGAATTTGTACCTAAGCATCCGCTCTTGTTAGCACAGCTTTCCATGTAAAGCACATTCTTTTCTGAGCACTGGTGCCTCTGCTATTTGAAATTAATTGACAGCCTGATGGTTAGCTATTTTTACAGTTAAATTATATTTACCCAAAAAATGAAGTGCAACCCAAAGAACAAAGTGTGATCCACTTTGAATAAGGCCTGTCCTCTAGAGTGCCATCATGATTCATACCTTCTTCCTCATGATACTTTGGGTATATTATGGCATACTAAATACTAGAAGGATTTTGTATCTAGCAAGTTAATTGATTTTTAATTACTTTTGCTCTTCCATCAAGTTGTTTTGTTGGTTGTTTTTCTAGATGAATCATTTAAGTCAATTCAACAACTACCTGATCAGATAAAGCAGATTTTAAGCGGCGCTAAACACCACTTTAAAATACCCCCTTAGTTCTGTGCCTTACGAGCTACCATCAGTGTGAATACCACATGACTCCAGTGAATCTGAGTATTCTACACTGAGACCAGAGCTTGGTCTAAAGCATATGTTTTAATGCATTTTTCATTAGGAGATCAATTCTTCCCCAGAACTTCTTAGTGTCAAAAATACACTACAGTCAAGTTTCTTAATAGTAAATAGTTATAAGAAAGGACAGAATAAGGTATGATTAGATATTCCTTAAATATTCCCGGTTTGCAATATAAATGCTTTGCTATTTCAGTCTCAAAATTGAGTAGATAGAAACATCTCTCACAATTTTTCCCATTGATTTTTAGAGGTAATTATCTTACATTATTTTAAGTTACCGGGCAAGTAAATACACAAAAAGGTTATATGTAATCCTTGAGGTCTCAGTGTTAAAGGACACCTGAAAAACCTCAACGGGAAATTTCTGTAGATGCGTTCATTTGTGTTTTGCTGTGGGCAGAGGAGCAGTGCAGTCTTTAACAAATCAGAGAGCCAAACCAAAATCAGCAAATTGTCTGATGTGACAAAACCAAGCTGAACACTCGCCTTCAGGAGAAGAAAGCTAGCAACACTAATAATACTATTTACTCTGCT
Source organism: Aegotheles bennettii (assembly GCA_013398125.1). Taxonomy (NCBI): domain Eukaryota; kingdom Metazoa; phylum Chordata; class Aves; order Caprimulgiformes; family Aegothelidae; genus Aegotheles; species Aegotheles bennettii. Next base: position 33,891 of record VZRW01008169.1, on the reverse strand, counting down.
GCTAACAATTTCTTGTGGCATAATGTAGATGGTTCACTTAAAAAAAATTATGAAAACTTAACTTAAAAATACTTGAAATTTTTTTTTTTGCAGCTCGCTCTCCTAACTCCTATTGGGATCACACTGAGTAGCACACAAGTTCCTGAGGTTTCCTACTGTTGAGCTCTAGAGGCCACTGGTCAGACAGACAGATAAAAGATCAGTATGCAAGGCAAGAGGAACCCTTAAATAGAAAGTTATGCACTGAATGATGATGTCTGTAGTTTACTACTACAAGAGCAGAAAAATCTTCCACTTCTAACCAGGCATTTCCAAGGTAACAGGCTTCCCATCCAGCTCTTCCTGCAGAAATACAGCAACACAACCGTGTCTCCAGAGCAGGAGACAGACCATTGCTGAGCCAGGAGTACAATGCCACTGCTGTCAGACGTACTAGCACCTTGCTGGCAATCTAACAGAGCAACTGTGTGGGACAGGACTCGTTATTTACATCCCTGGCCGACTTTTGATAGAGCAAATCAAACATTTGTATTTTGGCACTACTCTAATTTCAAAAAACTTGACAGCTCTACCTGGCAAAAAGCTTGTACCTGAAGGAGGCAAGAACTCTATGGGATTCCACCATCCCACTTCTCATTATACTCAGCTAGTATAGCTTTTTTAGAAAGGACCAAATGTGTAGGGTGGGATGAGTTTTTTGAGGGAGTTGGGATTTTGAGGGATTTTTGTTTGGGTTTTTTGTGTTTGTTTCATTTTTGTTTCTTTGTTTAACTGGTCCAATAAGTAAGCTATATTCTTTAAAGGTAAATTCTTGAAGCTTACAAGAGCAATTTACCCGCAGCTGTGTGTGGCCATTGGCCTGCAGCTGCAAGATCAGGAAAAACATTGATGTGACCTTGAAGCAGTGTTAACAGGCACTCAGATTTCTTCCCTTAAACTATTCCCTTTTGTGCAAAAACTCTCTATCCTGGAAAGTTATATTCCTCCTGATCTGGATTCCTAAAGCAACTGAGGCCACTGGCGTACAAACACAGCAGCCTCGGGGGGGTCCTAAGAAGTAGAAAACACGCTGAAGCTTTCCATATTTCTTTCTGCAATACAGCAGCTGCAAAAGCAGAGGAGAGACTACTGCTACATGTCATCCAGAAATAACATAATCCAGACTGCTTTGTGTTAAAGATATAATGCACGTAATCTTCTTGAATGATAACAATCAATTTTTCTTTTTGAAAATTGCTTTGGATGCAAAGTGTTGTGTTTCAACTACCAGACCACCCATCATACTTTTCATGCACAGGCTATTTATGTGATACAGGCATATAATAGGTTTATTTAATAGGTCACAAGCCACGCTATTTTTGTTTAAAAGATGTACTGAGTGCTATTCTATAACTCCATTCCTGCCTTTTTGCTTGTAGGTATGTTTCCTGATAGATTTATTAATATTTGAGATGATACAAGAGGCAGTCACAAATATTTTATACAAGTTGTTGACAAGCTAAGCTGTAGACCAGGTTATTGTTTCCCCGATTAGAAGTAAGATGAATACATGTGCCAGAATAACCTATTCATCTCCCACCATTCAATATCACCAGGGTCTTTTCATCAGCTTGTCAGATGAAGTGCAGATTAAATATTAGCAGATTTAAATCTAACACGTTGTGAGTTTCTTTTTATGGAATTTTTTAGTATATTCTGCTTCAGCTCATTACACACATCAGCACAATAAACTGTATGTGAAATATGTTGCTATATATAGCAAACATATTCCCCTCGATAAACAATGCTAATGTATTCTCAGGATTAAAAACTGTTAGAAAACACAATGTAGAGGCACTGATTTTTTCATACTTTTTTTTAAAGATGCGCTACAAGCTCCCACCCTAAGAAGCTCTCAACTTGTCAAAAATCAGATGGTCTTCTCAACACCTTTTCAGGTTTTCCTTTGCCAAGTTCAGATAAAATTTTTATCTTTATGCTTATAGGCATTTCAGACTTCATAAAAATGCAGACAAGTAGGAAAGAGGCTTAACTTATCTACCAGTAATAACTGGCCCATCAAACTAGGTTACAAAGTGAAGGTTCCTTTTTGACATATTATTAAAACAGTATTGAAAGACATAAATAATAAACCTAGGGGGAAAAAAACTCCAAAAGACTGGTCTGGATTCTGATTTGGCATAACCAGAGCCTATCAGCAGTAACTTTCATCAAATCAGTAGTTTCACTACAGTACGAAAGAAATAAAAGTTATTTTCCAGTTCATATATAGTGCTATAAATCTCCAGTGGACTCGGTGTTTTGACAGGCACATGGCAAGAGACTTGTCACCCCTTGCCTTCTGCTCACCTCCACAGGCAACACTATCCCAATGGCAAGGACACTTGACGTGCTCCTCAATCAGGTCTAGGACTGTAATAGCTTCAGACAAGCATATTTAGATAAAACTAGCTAAAAAAATGCAGTCATTCAGCAACTGATTCATGATCAGATTTGATAGCCCTCTCTAGAGATGCAGCAAAACCCAAAGATTTGAATCGGCATACAGTGGCAGTGCTTTTAATTTTTCTTTCTACATATAACATCAGAGCTATGAGCTAACAGAGGTCCAAGTAATTTTTATAATCAATGTAATGCATCATTCTGCTTAGAACTGGATCACAGCTGTAGGATTCAAAACAGACAGTATTTCACGCATTCAGAGTCCAGTTATAAACACTTCCCCAAGTCTTGGGAATGGTTTCTGTGTGCATGTCTGCCCTTCTTGTTCCCTGGGCATGAGTCATTAAATGATTTGGACCTACAGCTGTTATGCTACTACAAAACATATAGTCCCAGTATTGAACAAAACCAAGCTGACAACCACAACTTCAACGACAACCTTTCTTCAGGTTCTGTTCAGTCCATATAGTGGGGGATGACAATACTTATCTCCAAGCATTTCTTTTCTCTCACCATAATAAAGGAAATTAGTTACTCAAAATGAAGCCAAAGTATCAAAATCAGAAGTACCTTATGCCAGGACCTTGACCCAGCCAAGTATAAAACAGTGTTTTTAAACCAAGGAGGGTCTAGCTTTTGGTTTATGGCTCACATCTATCCCTGCTATTCTCAGCCACGCTGCTGACGCTTTTCCAGATTCATAAAAGTGATCATTTTAACACACATGCTAGAAAAATAGATGGCAAAGCACTGCTGATGTTGCAGCAACGGGGAGAATATTCTCTATTTTTCAGCTGCAGAATAACATTATTTTTAGAGAGAAATACATCTAGCCATCACTGAAAGTGGAATCTATAAAAAATGCTGAACCTCTCGTTTGTTTTATTAAGTCCAATCCAATAGGAAGCAATGCATTGTGATGCAGATTTCCTGCAAAATACCTCTGTGCAGAAGCACTAAATAATCAATCTCTACTCATACTCTATATGCAGTTCTGGCACAATATTCATGATTGCTGATTGCTTATTCATCAGATTTTTTTAAGATGGCATTAGAGGATCTCATCCTGGCATCCCTTCTGAACATGAAAGCAGAAAAATTTCAATAGGCTTTCAAATCTAGAGGAATTTGACCCCTGGCAAAGGCAGCCTTACCCTTATTATGTTCAAACCTTGTCTTATGTGCAAATAGGAAGCTTGTCTTTCATTTATATAAAAAATATGCCTTAAGAATTTATTCTTAGTCTTTTTGATATTTTAACAGTCATATCACAATTATTCGAAATTAACTGTCACAGAAGAAAGAACAGGAGATTTTAAGTGTGCATAAAAGAAATTTCACATTTCTGGTATTCTGCTCACCCTCCCCTGCTCCTCTGGGTCCTTCAGTCAGGGTATTTCCATTCAGGTATTGGTGTGGTTGGAGAGCTGTCACCATCACTACTCCTTCACAGCCAGGAATAGGATATTCATGCTGATGGTTTCTTCTTCCTTCCTCTGGAATAAAATCAGGGGATATTTTTTCTAAATACACATTTGTTAACATGTTTATATCTTGTTCTTTCTACACCAGTTCGCAGCTCCATGTGGAAATCCATCCGGATTTACTATGAAACACCCTTTATGGACAATGGGCACTATGACTCTGTCCTTAAGGCCAGTTTTGCCCCACTCACCTGGTCTGTGTTCTTGTGCACATCATCCCTTACAGCCCGCCCCAGCAGCACCTCCACCTGCCTATGCACCACCATTTTTCAAGGTCCCCAATACCACATTAGGCCTGGATTTCTCTTCATTACAAAAAGTAAAACAAATTTGCCACAGGCACTTGGTCAAATAGAAAAAAATGCTGTTACAACAAAACCAGGTAAGACAAAGTTGCAGATGGGTCACGAGCAAGCCTTAAAGGCCTCAGGCATGAGATCTGCCAAACTCAGCACAAAACTGATGGCCTGCTACTAGCCATAGCCGTACCGTACCACAGGGCTACAGACTTGCCCCGTTTGTATCTCCTCCTCTCAGCTACATGACACAGATTTCACACACAGAATGTTAGGGGTTGGAAGGGACCTCAAAAGATCATCTAGTCCAAACCCCCTGTCAGAGCAGGACAACCTAGAGCAGATCACATAGGAATGCATCCAGTCGGGTTTTGAACATCTCCAGTGAAGGAGACTCCACAACCTCTCTGGGCAGCCTGTTCCAGTGCTCTGTCACTCTCACAGTGAAAA
>VZRW01008169.1:0-27996 GCA_013398125.1 Aegotheles bennettii | reverse complement strand
GAAGAGTGGCCTAGCAATGACTTCTGCCAGCTCCCTCAGCACCCATGGGTACATTCCATCAGGACCCATGGATTTGTGGATGTCCAGAATGCTTAAATGATCCCTAACCCTGTCCTCATTAACCAAAGCAAACTCCTCCTTTATCCTGACTTCCCCTGGGGCTTCAGGGGTCTGGGGCTGCTGAGGACAGTCTGAAGCAGTGAATACAGAGACAATGAAGGTTACACCAGCACCAAGAAAGCACAGAGGACAGGAGGGCTGGAAGCAACTCAGGCATGGTTTTCTAAGGCCAGTGCCTTCAGGCCATTTCATGCTGCAGGAACACAGTCTGCATGAAATCGCAGAGCGGCTTTACCACCCCACCAACAGCCCTGGCAGGGACAGACAGCACACAGTGTAACTCTCGAGCCCATGTTTAATTAAGAAGCCTCTCTCATTGCCAAACTCATTTAGTGTACAACAAAACAACCAGTAAATAAAAGATTTTACCTAAATATGAGAAAAATATGCTTTGATTTTTCAAATAAAAATTGAGTTCCAAGCTTCAGCTTAATTTTACACACAAAACTACCTTTGTTTCACTGCGAGTTTGACCACCACTGAAAGTCAAACTTCTCCATTGTGAGAAAAGCTCTTTGTAAATAAAGATTACTTTTTTACACAGTGAGATGAGCATAGTACATTTTACTAGTAGAGTTTTTAGTATCTGAACGACAAGAAGAGGAGATAGCAGTGACACACCTGACTGCACACAAGCCTCGCGGCTGCTCAGAGCCTCCTTATCGGTGACACTCAGATGATTTCCAGCACTGTGACACAGACCTCCACTCTTCACGCAACGCATCTCTATTCTAATGTTCTATACACATTTGAAGCACACAATTCAGATGAGACACCCTTTCCTATAGATAACTATAGATAAATGAGACAAAAAGCAAGCTTCATAGAGAGGAAGCTTCTGCACCTTCACAAACAATTCGTAAAAAAACGTATTCAGTAACAAAAGCAAAACTTTTGCTTTAATCATAAGAACCAGGATGACATAAGAATAAATATAATAGAATTGAAACAGAGTTGATAAAGACTAGTGGTGTAATGAAGAAAACTGTAGCTCCTTTGAATGTGAAAAAGACAATAATAACATCTGCCAAATTATCAAGTGATAAAGTACTACACACTTCTTTCCTGCGTGCTAAATGTAATCCAGTGATATGAGTAGATCTAGGTAAATCTCATTCTTTCATAAGTTGTTTTGTTTGTTGTTTTTTTTCCTGGCAGTATTTTCATTTTATTATTTCTATCCAGACTTTCCTACATTTTGCTATCTTGCTCCTGCTTCAGTTCCAGAAACAGTTGTACCAGTCAGTAAAACTCTACTTGCGTCAGTACTGTTCAATATTTTGGCCTGTGATGTAGAATCTTTTGAATTTGGGGACACTAGAAGGTAACATAAATTTGTTTAATCTTCAGATGTGCCATACTGCACCAGCTGAAAAAGGTAGCAATGTTTACTTAAGTCTTCTTCACATCTTTTTTTCCTTTGTCATGGAGCAAGATAGTGAACTAGAGTCTCTCTCACACACACTGCTGCAGTTTCACAGGACCACAGCCAGCGAGACCCCCGTGTCAGGCTTCCTTAGTTTTTTTGGAACACCTTCTACCTGGGGAGATCTGGCCCTTCCAGGTCTGCCTGGAAAATTGAATACTGAGCAAGTGTGACTCAAAATTTAACCTAATGAAGAAAACTGAAGTCATACAGCAGTTAGCTTTCAGTGATGGTTAGCTTTAAGCTTTAATCTGCTTTATTTTGTGTGCATGTTACACATAGAGACCAGATAACTTGTTAAAGGTTGCAGAAGAAACAAGAAGCACTCAGATCTGTTCTCAAAAATGCAAGGTTGCAGTGCTTTCCCTTTTTGACCCCGCCCCCCCCCAACTCCAAGAGCTGAAGTGCCCTAATGATATTTAGACCATACTTAAATCTCAACATTTAAAATCCACCTGCTGAAAGAATTAAACCCTGCACTGCACCAGTTACATGGCAGCTTCAGGCCTTCGCATGGGGACACCTCTCCTGACCATGCTACCATGATTTGTTGACTGCCCACAGTATTCATTATTGCAGATACCCGCAGGGGACAGCTCTAAAGACGCCTCACGCAGTACAACACAGCAGCAGCACCCTTCCATCAGTTTTGGGATATAATGGACCAGCAAGCCAGCCATAGCAGATGGCTGCTGACGCGTGAAAAAGAACATTTCTCCTAGAGTGGGGTTTGGCTGAAGACAGGAGGTGCTTTTCAACACCAGAAGAGCCTGCTGGCTCTGTACTAAACTTACAGAACAATTGTGTTTAATGGCATATAGAAAGGTTATTAGCAGCTAGAGCTGAGGTGAATTTCACTGAATTCATGGGATGACATCAGAAGTCTCCACCATGGCCTCCAGACTTCACCAAATCACCTAAATACATCCCAGTGAATTGCAATAGAGTCTTTCAAAATTTTTGTTTTCATTTCCATGCAAAACCAATATTAAGCTACATTTTTTGTGCTTGTATCAAGTGAAACAAAAAATGTTCAGAATTTTAAAACTTCATAGAATGCTAGAAGTGTAATACAGGTTTGCTTACGCAAAAGCAAGGAAGTAGTAAGTATTAATTAAATCATCTTCATCAATTAGGAATAACTCTATTCTGACAGGTCTGATTTGTATTCTGAATGTATTTTGCACAATTACTCATGCTTTTGAGAAAAGCTAATGAGAAAAATTACAAAGAGAAAAATGCAGCAAATGTGAATGAAATTATCTCCAACTAATTAATCAGTCATTCCCAGACAGGAAAAATACCTAAAATAAGTTCATATTCTACTTTCACCTTAATTATTGAGTCTTAGGACCCAAGAAAAATATTAAAAGCATTTAAGATTATTTGAATGCTGTCTAGTTAAAAAAGAGCATGCAAATAAGAAAGAAAAGGCTAAGCTTTACTTAAAGAGATAACTGATATGAAAGTGTGATAAATCCCACTTGGAAGACATACATGTGTTACAAACCACGTCATTCATATTATTTTAAAAAAACAGCTTCAGGTCTAAGGGCAAAAGAAGTCAGGAGAGCCCATGACCAGTTTTGACTGTATTCAGAGGAGAAGCTCAGCACATGCTCATCACTTTTCTGACCCTGTCCCACTCTATGGTGCAGGACATCAGACAACTGCACTTTCTTGTGCTTCTTCTGGTGAGGTAACTTCTAAATCGTGAGAAAACATAAGACCATCAGCAGCTGCCAGTCCTCTTTTCTCCTCCATTGCAACTCTACTCCCTGATACCAAGTAAAATATTCAAAGAGGTTCTAGGCATTTTCAGGGTCTTTCCAATAAGTTTTGGATGATGTCCTGTTTGCAGTATATCCTCATGCTCCACTTGATCCTCCTTTACAGATATGTGTAACCTCTTAATTACAGAATCACAGAATCACAGAATTCTAGGGTTGGAAGGGACCTCGAAGGATCATCTAGTCCAACCCCCCTGCCAGAGCAGGGTCACCTACAGTACATCACACAGGAACGCATCCAGGCGGGTTTTGAATGTCTCCAGTGAAGGAGACTCCACAACCTCTGATACTGTTACTTTTAATCTCTTTTTAGAGTGGAATCTCTGAATTAAGATTATTTTTTTTCCTTTGCTAGTTTTATGAATCTTCTAGGTATGACTACAGTGTATGTGCCAAACAATAATATATTGCATCTCCAGTGAAGGAGACTCCACAACCTCTCTGGGCAGCCTGTTCCAGTGCTCTGTCACTCGCACAGTGAAAAAGTTTTTCCTGATATTCACATGGAACCTCCTATGCTCCAGTTTGCATCCATAATATATTTTATGTATATTACATAGTATATTTACATATTTTTGTATATGGAGGTGAAAAGGTATATAAAGAAATGCTTGAAGAAAGTGTTTCTTCAATTTCAAGTCACTTTTGGAAACTTCAGGTAGTTAAAACCAGGCTAATTTGTAGGATTGCTAGGAGACATTTAATACATGCCAATTCAGAATGTATTTTGTTATCAATAGGTACAACTTCAAAAGAAGTTGTAGATTTTTGTCAAGAAAGCTTAAAATTTTATGGGCTGCACAAGTTCCAGGTGCTGGTCTGTCTTCCAATGGAAGCAAACAAAGGCTGTCGTGTTCTTTCTACCTTCATAAATCACACAGGAAGAGTTATACACCTTGGTTTTACCTCTGAAGTAATTAATTGTAATCTTATCAGTTGCTTTACAATCATTTATATAGTCAGAGAAATTTGCAGCAACAGTCTAGAACTGGACCATTAAGACTGCTGCTGCCCCTCTGCATGGCCAACCTCTGCTAGATATTGCTGTCCTGGAGACACCACATCTGATCTGCTTGCAAATCTGCTCTCGCATCACTTTATGTTATGCATTTAGCCCTCTGTAGTAAGGCAAACCGAAGTAGAAGTTAGTTATCATACTATACCAGACTGAAAACTGCTGCTCTTCAGGACTTGATTCATGAGTTGAGCAGACATCCCTGCCGCGAGGACAGAAACATCCATCAAAGCGATGGAGCAAACGGCTGGGGACAGCAACAGCATCTGTTGTCACGTCCTATCCTCATCCTCCCCCGTGTCTCTAAGAGCCTGTATTTTCCAATGGGAATTAGGTTAGACTAGAAAAATATCTTTGTGTCTGCAACATCACAGCAGAGTCACAGACTTCAAAATGGGCTGGAGTTGTTTTTGTTGAGCAGAATTAGAAACAACCCACCGAAATACATGTTCATGCCCTACTTTTTTCAGTGTTACACCAAAAATAATTAAATGCTTAAGATGACTCCTAGACACTGACTACTAGAAATATGTTCAGAGCTCTACAATAACTCTGAATTTAAACAAATACCAATGAAAACACATTAAAATTACTTAATCTGACTGGTAGGAGCAAACAGTAAGGAAGTTCAGAGGGAGAATAATTGGAGGTAGACATGTCTACTTTGAAATCATGCACTTTCACACATTATGATCAAATATCCTCAGTGACAGTGAAATTAAGAGAAGTGTTGTTTCATTTTGGAGATCAACTATTTTAAGATAAGAGGACTTGAACACCTTAGTGAACTACCTAGTTACATGGAACTTACTTTGAAAAGCACTAATTTGCTGCCAGAAGCAGCATGATCCTTCGAGGTCCCTTCCAACCCTAGAATTCTGTGATTCTGTGAAACACAGATTACAATATATGATTTTGTTTACATATGCTAATAGTGAACTGATTGTTTAGAGAAGTTTGAAATTATCTTACACTTGAGGTAGTAGCAGATGATTAGATTTAGATATTTTTGCAGATTTATTAGTGTTTAGCCCTCAAGCTAAAGATATTAGTGTATTTTCCTTGGAGGAGCAGAACTACCCATCTTAGCGTCCAACCACATCTGATTTTGGGGGGGGGGGAAGGATTGCAGATGACAGCTTGCCAGTCCTGGAACTCCAAGAAGCTGAGGGTTTTTTATCACATCCTGCTAAATCTTCATTCTCCTCAAAGGATACTTAGGTCTCCCGCAAGGCACTTTAAAAAGAATTCATTTTTTATATGCTTTTGCATATAAAGACTGTATTTTTCAGCCAAAAAATCTTGGGTTTTGTCCAAAATACTTTCTGAATTTGTTCAGTTGCTTTGCAGGAAATATTTCCCCATGAATCACTGGTTTCTCCTGGCTTAACTAATTTCAACAGTTGTTTCCCCAGAAGACAACAGATTTACGGGGCTTTGCCTGCAGGTAACAATATAGCAGTAAAAATACAAGTTAAATGAGCTTTAACTTTCCCAAGCAAAATATATTAATACTATTAAAAGTTCTCTCATTTTTAATCACTCAACTTCAACTAAGAATGCAAATTTCATTTAATTGGTGGCCTTGCACACAGGCCTGGACACTTCAATTTTGCTCCGTTATCTCTGATTTTGCACAAAGCATGGTAAAAGGGGAAAAAAGACTAAAACAGATTGTGTACAGCTGTTCGCCAGCAAGCACACCTCTGGTCACATCCAAGGTACCTCCAAGCCAAGAAAGCCTGGTTGAAGAAAATGTTTTAGGATACGCTTTTAAGGCCTAAAAGATTTGTATCTTTCCAAGTGAGAGAATGCCAGCTTGCAGGTCAAATTTCCTGATTCTTCTGACATGTAGGAAAATATCACCTGCCTATGATGGCAGCAAGTTTGCCCAATATTTCCTTGATAGTTAACTAGGGACCAACTGTTTCAGAAGGTCTGCATTTTGCCAAAAGAAAAGGAACAGATTAACTGAGAAACTTAGCTCTGAAATTTTATGAAAAATCGGTTTGACTATCTTCTGTAGTAGTTTATTTTGACCAAGTCTGAATATCAGGCTCCAGTTTAATTTTTATAAAATAAGACAGAATCAATAGTTTTTAATATGCAACTAAAACTTAAAAAAAAATCAGTTGGGACTAAAAGTATTGTAGCACTTCATCACACTATTTCTTGCAACAGTTCAAGCGATAAGAGGTAAACTCCACCTTGTGCAACCTTTAGAAATTTTATCACGTGTAAGTCAGGGTATTCAGACATAACATAGGGTAAAAAATAAATAAACACACTAACATTTTTTTGAAAGATCTAAGTATGTAATATCTACCAGCCACAAAAACCTTTTGCAATATAAACAGACCACACAAGTGTGGAAGGACAAGCACTGAGATATGTGACAGAGGGAGTCTCCCAGGGGGTGGGAATTCCAGCAAACTCTCTCAAATATATGTTTGAGAGCCATTGTTTTCTTAATGTATGTTATTCAGTCCAATCCTTATTTTCTTCAGTCTTTTACACTTCAACTCAGATATTTTATCTGCTAAAAGCCTCTTTAACACTTGCGGTCAATGCTGCTTCCACTTTCTCCTACTCACTGAAACTGCAATGTGCATCCAATATGCAAGAAATAGCTTTAATAAAAGAGTTGTGTAATACAAGTCATAGCAAGTGGTACATTTTTCCAGAAGCAAGGGCATGAGCTGGATCAATACAGCTGTGAGTGGCAAGGGGAATATTTTGCTGCTGCTCTTTTTTTTACTGACAATACTTTTACACGAAACAAGGTTGACAAGAAAACTGCAGCAAATGTTTAACGTAAAACCATTATGTAAGCCATAAATAATATTAAAGTATTTGTACAGTGAAAGCTATTTTTAGCAGTAGTAAAAGGCTTTTGAGAAAGTATCTATAGGCATAAAGTCTAGGGAAAGCCCCGAGTTCAAGTTTCAGTCTTCAGCAGTGCCTTTCTTATAGTATTTTTTTTGATCCTTTGAATTAATAAAGCTCCTAATAGCAGAACCAGAACATCATTTTATTCAGAGTGGTCCAGCCACCATTACAGGCCAACCAACAGGGACCACCCCTACAGCAGCATCTTCTGATGCTCACGGGTCACATCCATAAAAGAAGCTCATCTCCTGCCACCCTCCCTGCACTCACACATGCAAGCAATAGCTCCGACTGCCTGCATGGTCCCATCGCACCAATTCTGCCCACAGTCTGTTCAGCCATGTATGAAGTACTGCTGCCAGAAGTACTCCTCATTTTATTTGGTCATACAGAAGGTCTTTTGTCCCTTCATTTCAGTTTTGTTGGAATTACTGTTTTCCCCTCTTGGCATCAACTCACAAATGGTTTATGTATTATATCACTAACATTATAAAATACAGCAGTGGTTAGTTACACTAATAATTACTTAAATACTTTGCTTGGATCAGAAAATTCTGAAATTTACTTCTGCTCCTAAATATGAAATCTTGAGTCACAATATATTAAGCAAAACCAACCCACTAGAATCTTCTGAAAAACAGTATTATTACCCCACAAAAATTCAACAGTGGTTTAAGAATATATTTGTTTAGTGGTTTCTTTAAAAAAAAAAAAGCTAAACATTGAAAATTTCAAGCAGGATGTTTCCACATCATTAATAGCCCTAATGTTGGTTTTCAGGTTTCTCCATACCACACTATTATGAACTTGTTTATATGAACTAAAATTATTATTTCCTTAGAATACCACGCAGGAAAAACTCAAGACAGCTGTTGTTTTTACTTTGAAGAGATGATACAAAGCACTGCAAGTTAGGAAAATTACTCAAAATGGTAATGCAAAGTCAGTGGGGAACCAGCTCACTTCATTAAACATCTGCATCAGAAGTCTGAGACTCATTTAGAAATTAAAGTGGTTTACTGTAATCCATAATATTTACTGTAGCATGCTGTCTCGTGTTTGCTAGTACATAGCACTAAACAAAACCAAAGCAGGCACCATCCCTCTTCCATAAGTGTTGTTTCCCTTGCATTTAATTTATAAATCATTAAAAATAAAGTGATTAAGGTATATTCCCATGGTTTGTGGGAGAATTCACTCTCTTCTGTTCACTTACATCTACCAAGTACTGCAAAATGCCAAATACACACTGACAGCATAAACTACATCATCTAAACCCCAACATTTCCCCCATAACCTGGCTCTTTCACACCAACTGTCCACAGCAAAGTACTAGCAAATGCTGCAGCAGTCCTAAAGCAATCTGCTCTTCCCCAGGCTTTGGCATATTGAAGGCTGAAGACAATATACAGAAAACTGCCTATGGACTCCTTTTGGAAGGAGACGAAAACATTGCTCTAGAGAAAGGAAGCAGGAATACAGAGTTAGAAACTTAAGATTGGAACAAAGAGCTTTCTATGAAGCAAATCACCAGTCTTGAGGGATTAAGACAATTGTCTGCAGCTATATCAGTTGACAAGATCCCCTAAATTATTCATAGAAACTGAAGGAACTGTTTTTCACCCTCTGCTTACAAAACCTTAAACTCTGTGTTTCTATAGACCAGGCACTTACAGAGGACAGGTTTTCAAGTTCAGGAGAAACTTCACACGAGTAGAGTTTAACACTGAACTCAAAGCACACCAGGTATGTACTGTTCTTCATCAGAAACATCCAGCAGCAGTTTTGGCTGGAACCCAGTATTTTGTATACCTGGTGCTAGAAACACCTTCCCACTCCTGTAAGGCTAAGATACTTGCTACTGGATTTTGTATCACTTGGAGACAGAGAAACCTCCCAGAGATAGTCACATTTTGCTTCTTGTAAGGCACAGAGATGGAGAGTCTGGGGTTTTCTTTCCTCTTCCAGTTGCCAGCTACTCTAGTAATGCCAGGGTGCAGGCACAGACCCAGCTTCAGCTCAGGAACAGAGGACCGAAAACAAGCTTCTGAGCAATACTTCCTTGTGCATCCAAAGATGAACCAAGACACGCATTACTGAGCCACAACGGTTTCCTGAGAGTTCCTCCAGCAGCGTACCAGCTGAATCATCCTTTCCTCACAGACAAATCACACCTGAGCCCACAGAACTGAACAGTGACTGCCTCCATAAACAGGCAGTCCAAAGAGTTCCCTCAAAACCCAAAGAACATGAATCTTGTTTCACGTTCTCTTGATTTCATCAACACACAGTGCTTCCCTTCTGTAGGATGAAAGGACTGTTACTCAATTTGAAAGGTTTGAACATATAATAGGAACATCTATTTTGGGGATAAATTTGCTATCTGCCTTCTCGGTAAGACACAAGTGTTCAAAGCAGATAACTATAAGTTTTCTATCAGGGAAGAGTAGATAATTAAGTGATGCTGTAAATTTAACCTTAATTAGTTGTTTTAGGCATCTTCAGCTTAATTATGCTTAAAAGCCAAGGAAGCATCCTGCACATAATTAGCATTGATTCAGTTATCTCTGTGTATTATTGTAACACATTTAATAATAATATTCACATACTTCTCATACTGAAAGTGAGCGACCATAACATAAATGCTTTTTTCAAAGATGGTTATTTATACATCAGAACAACAATGATACAACATTACCATCCTGTTTTACTGCTTCAGGAGATACAGCTTGTTGCACACGCTATTCTGGAGATTCCAGGGCAGTTGGGCATCAGAGTCCTACCCCGTGCTCAACACCTTGAGAGCCACAGGACATCAACAATCCCATTTTCCAAGAGCACACTTGACCCACAGCTGTAACTGGTGCTGACACTCAAGGAAATACAACTCGATTTTCACTTAGCTTTGAAGTAAAGTAATCCTAACCAGTTAGCACTTTGACAGCTGATCAAGCATTGGCACCCAAGGCAAGGCAGAGATCAGACCTAAGACAGCATGAACAGACAGTGTTGTTCAGACTGATTGACAGTAGTGGCACAAAATACCAGAGCGGTCACACACTCAGTCTCTACCTAAAACTGTTCAAGCAAACAATTCAATCTAAACACTGCACTAAGTGGGACCACACCAAAAAGTGCTCTGAACTGGCACACTAAGCAAAAGCATGATCAATTCTCATTACACTTCGAAGACATTTTGGATGTTAAATGAAGTCAGAGAACAGTTAACAAAGAACTTAAGAACAGGGCTTGTAAAATCCTATTGGAAGCAAAAAGCAATTGGCCTGAAAAGATGCAACAACTGAGGTAGAGGCATTAAAAAGTGATGAAGCAGAAAGGATGCTCCAATGCAAAGTGCATTTTGTTTCTTCATATTCCTCCACACCAGCCCAAAGCACATGTCTGCATACATGACATGGGAGCATAATGTAGCAGCACAAATTAAAATGCCTTTATTTTTGCCAAATATTTGGTTTAGTGAAAATCTATTGCAATTACTTAAAGTATCCTTTTTCAATAAAAATTAATTAATCTAAGAATACACAGACTGGCTGCAGTGGCAAAACAATTACAGTGCGTGGCCTGTATGAAATGATAGATCTTTGTGATGCCCTTGAATTTTGTCCTTTAGAAGAAACTCATTAAGAACTCTGCAGATATTTTCCTGCATTAGGGGTTTTTTGCATTATCACTTCCAAGAGGCTCCCACCTGTGGTTCAGTGCTGGGTGTATATAACTGCCACCATGCCTACTTTTTGTCTTTCAACTGCTAATTTAAACCAACATGAATGTGGTCGTAATTTCATGACTCAAAAAGTATGATTGCCTCCATATCTTTGGGATTAAGAGCCCCTTTCAGAGGCAGCCTTTTTCCACCACCAGCTCTAAGACACAGAACCGTGAAGCAACAGCTTTACAGTGGCATTACCAGCCTTTTGTACACAACTCAAACATAACTCAGCATCTGTGGATGCTGCTACTGAACCCAACTGAATGCTGCCCTTTGCTTTTCACCCACCGTATCAGAGCTTCAGACATTGTCTCAACCCACAATCAAATGGTGAATGAGCAAAGCTGTTACTTCATTTACATCCTCCTCTTATATAAATGTGAGGTCTTACACATGCCATTCTCCACCCCTTTTCAGACAACTCTGCAAGGCAGGCATCTTGAATCTGTCATATATAACTAGTAGGTTCCTAGTACCTTCCAAGCATTTAGCTAGTCAAAAATCCAACCCTGACTACATTTTAAGTTAAGGAAACATATTATGGTACCCTCAGTTTCCTAGATGTGCAGTCAGAGCACACCCAGTTTTAATGTAACTCTAGTTAAAGAAAAAGGAAAAAGCCCTCTGGGAAGATATAGTATTGGTGTAATTAAATCAATGAAATTGTTTCTACAGGTAACTCTGGAGGATCAATTTATATCAGGGCTTTTTCTTCTTTTCTAAGAGGTTAGCACAGTGATAGAACGAGGGGTAATGGTTTTAAACTGAAAGGGGGGAGATTGAGATTGGGCCTGAGGAAGAAATTCTTCCCTGCGAGGGTGGTGAGACACTGGCCCAGGTTGCCCAGAGAAGCTGTGGCTGCCCCTCCCTGGCAGTGTTCAAGGCCAGGTTGGATGGGGCTTGGAGCAACTGGTCTGGTGGGAGGTGTCCCTGCCCATGGCAGGGGGTGGGACTGGATGAGCTTTAAGGTCCCTTCCAACCCAAACTGTCCTATCATTATTCCACCAATATTCCCAAATCCATGTAAATTAATATTCTTACAGGGACTGGAAGTAAGAGTCTGTTAGAAACCTTGCAAGAATGAAGATGCTCTCTACCTTCACTCTCTCAGCTTTGTCCCATAATAATAAAAACACTGATTTCACCAAGAGTCAAAAGGTGAAACTATTACTCAAAAAGAAGAAAATGTAAGTAAACTACTTGTGAAGCAAATTTATGTCCAGCTTCCAGTGCATGAGAAGCTATTCCTGCAAGTTTACTGATATATGCTAACGCCAGAAGTGATACACTTCTCCTTTCTCTAATGCTGCTAATTACCCAATTAAAGTCCATCCCAGATAGGATGGCTTGCACTGTTTATCTTTTTACAGAGCTATTCATTAAACACAATACCAGGCAGACCTTTTACCGTGTTGCATGAAGTCTCATGCTTTTAGGTTATACGCTTAGCTTGACTAAGGTCAGGGAGCAAGTCTCTTGGAACACATTTCTGGACACACTATGGAGCAAAAAGCAATTAGGAACAGTCAACAAGGATTTACCACAGGGATACCATGCCTGACCAACCCAGCCACCTTCTATACTAAGATGACCAGATTTGTGAACATGGGGAGAACCACAGATAGTATTCACTTTGTCATTAGCAAGACTGTCAACCAGAGTCTGGTATCCAGGTTCTGATGTTACACTCTAGATGGATGGATAGGTGAAACAGTTGGATGACCAAGCTCAGAGGTTAGTGGTTAATGAGTTAACCATTTCTCTAGATGGAGACCTGTAACAAGTCAGGGAAAGCTTGCATATCATTCATCTCTGATACCTGCAAGCAAGGTCAGGCCTAAGGCAGTAACTGAGGTACAGAAAAGGTCTAAATATAAAGGAAGAAATCTTCACCTGTGCATTGTCAAGAACAGATCTGGAGTTACTACCATTGAACTGTTTGTTGGCTTTGCCATATTCCCAGATGTCCCATAGGGACAGAAGCGTTACCTGTGTTGCAGCTGAAAGGAAGACTTCTGTGTTGCTCCCAAGTAACGTACATTACAATTCATCTGGAAAAGAGCTATTTTTACCTTTATTTCTGTTCACAGTGACACAGCAAGACTACCTGAAACTTCATTAATGCTCATGGTTGCTTCAAGTTTGCTTGAAAGTTTTGAGAAATGGTGAAATAACAGGCTGTGGGAAACCCTTGCATCTTCCAGGTGGGGATTAAGCTTACTGTAAATTTACTGGAGATTTTTAACCAGCCAGATTTCAGTTTAAGATATTCACCCCATTTTTGGCATTCCTCCCTCCCAAATATTGCTCCACAACCTTCTGCCAATGCTCAGCCCTAAAGCACATAGCCCTCTTCACTTGGATCTCAGCAAGAGAAACTTCAGAGCTGACTCTGGAAGCATTTCAAAAAAGCATAGCCACAGGAGGCTGTTGCTAAGAATGTTATAACTAGAGATTCATTTTTCAGTAATGAAATGCTAATACATAAATAACTGAATGTTTATTGAAATTGAACATTAACAACGAACCCAGTGATAAAAGGCACAAACAGCCATTTAGTAGTAATTCTTTGTAATTGTATTTTTCATTAATTTGTGTTTTACTACTGCAATTCCCTTCACAGGACAGCAACACGTTAGCTAAACTTTGCATTATGGACTGTAAATAGGTGAGATGTGGCTACTTTTTCTTAATGCAAAGGGGTTTAAGTTATGAATTCAGAGAATACTCTTCCGTGGGCAGAATTCACCTTTAACTGGGGATTTATCTGCTGCACAGCCCTTGTGCCATCCCTCTCCATCAGTAAAGTCATAGATTTTCAGGTACTCATCTACAAAACAGACTGCTGTGAAGCTCCAGTTGTACAGTGATTTATATTCCATCTAAACATTAATTGACTTTATACACAATTCTTGACGTTTATATCTGTAAACCATTAATGCTTTTATACCTCAGGAAATCTTTTTATTAATGGATTTAATATTGCCTGTGGCCAATATACTTGCAGTACACACCAGATGATTCATCATAGTTGCTGATATTTTTATTCTATTTTAGGTTTAGCTGCTTTGTGTTAATTTCCAATAAAGTAATCCAGTCAGAAAAAGGAGTGAGAAACAAAGCTGTAATGGAGACCAGATAAAGGGCAATTAACAGCAATTCCTGGAAAAAAGTAACTTCTATGAAGTGTAGAAGTTGCATTTTTCATCATCAATGACATTGTCATTGTCATTATTAATATGTCTCCTTACATTACTGGCACTTTATTGCAGTTAATGGTCCATTTCCCATGCTACCTCACT
Organism: Aegotheles bennettii; assembly: GCA_013398125.1. Lineage (NCBI taxonomy): Eukaryota > Metazoa > Chordata > Aves > Caprimulgiformes > Aegothelidae > Aegotheles > Aegotheles bennettii. The sequence goes on along the minus strand of VZRW01008169.1, from coordinate 13,724 downwards.
CTTAATCTGTGTCTTTATTTATTAAACTAGTAGTAAGTGAGCAAAGACAGTACTCTCTATTACCGCCATCCAAGGAATATTGGATGTTACATTGGTTTAAACAAGAACTACATAGATCCATAGACATATTCTTACATGACAAATAATGCACACATTTCATGTCTTAATATCCTTAAGTTCAAAGGCTTTATGTGGCGATTAATTTTCAACCTATACTTCATATTTTTTAAAAATGGGCAGAAGTATCTCTTTCCTTGCTGGAGTGTATTCAGAGTCAGCAATGCGGCGCTTTTTGTGCCTAAAATCTCACAGATTAAAAATACTGACACTAATGTTGGGTTTTCCACTTACTACTGATTCAGTAAAGTCAAACTGATTTTCAACAATTTTTTTTTTCATAACAAATTATTTTTCTACCATTACTGTAAAAATAAAATATGCATTTAAGGATTTTTTCCAAGACAGAATAGAGAAAGCATTTTCAAGCAATTTCAAGGAAATTAAGAATAGAAACCAAAATATGGAAAAAGCTATCATAAGATGTTTTAATTACTGTTTTATTACCCAATTAAAACCCCCAGGGAAGTGACTTCTATTTGCTACACTCTTTTCATGTAAAGAGCCAAAGTGTCAGAACTACTAGTTATCGGACTAATTCTTTTTTCCTTTTTTGCACCTCTGTTGCAGCAAAACACCATGAACTGAATGACATTAACAGCAAAGTAACTGTTTGTCTGGCAGAATTTTGCAAATAGACTAGATCAAGGCTCTCTACAAACTGCCTGAAAGTTTCCCTTAGGGCTGACTATACCAGTATGAGAAGGTTACTCACAAATTTGCCTTTCTTCCCTGATGGAGCAAGGAAGGAAGACAGGGACACTTATTTTGCATAAAACAAAATCAAAACAACTGTTTTGGTACAAACACAGAACTTCAGTTATTTCCCTCAAAATTTTGTAATCCCCTACAGTTTCACTAAGAAGGTCTGCTAGTGGTTGTGCTTACAAAATTTATGTTATCTCAGGACCATTTTATAGCATCTTTTGCAGTGGAAAGCTGCAGAAAGCCAGTTTTGCCCAATTTTTTCCTACAACCAATGGGTCTCTTGATGTATCACTGAAAATATGGGAAAGTGGTAACCTATTTCTGAACAAAAATATTCCTCGATGGCAAAGGCTATTTGGATAAGTTAAGCTGGAATTTTGTGCCCAGCATGAGGTATAACTCTAATTGATATATATTAAGAGAATGCAAGTTTCACATCCATCAGGTTGTTGGGGTTTTTTTCCCTTCAGGAAACATCTCATCTATCACAAAACACCTGACTACTGCATTCAGTGTCTTTGAGACTTAGATCAACTGTGACGATATGTCATTAGACTTTGCAAAGCTCTGCAAAGTCATCCATCACATTCTTTAAGCTTTGAGTATCACCTTGTGCACGGAAGATGCTCATAAAAATCACCAAGATGATCATAGAATCATAGAATCATTATGGTTGGAAGGGGCCTCCAGGATCATCAAGTCCAACCTTTATCCCATCGTATTCCTAACCATTAGACCACGGCCTCAAGTGCCTCATCAACCCATTTTTTGAACACCCCCAGGGACAGCGACTCCACCACCTCCCTGGACAGCCTATACCAGTGCCTAACCACCCTCTCAGTAAAGAACTTCTTCCTAATATCCAACTTAAACTTCCCCTGACGTAACCTGAGGCCATTTCCTCTCGGTGCTATGTCACCCTGTCGAGTTGGACTATAAGACAGACTTCAGGAGTGATGTCATATTTTTTGTCCACAAATCACACATATAGTGAGAAATAATGAAATAGACATACTTCATATCCCTGGACCCTTCTCTAGAAACAGAAACACTCCTTGGAAACACAGGTACTTATTAAAAACATTAAGATTTTCCTACCATCCAGTTATGCACAATGTTGAATATAGAATGACCCAGGAGCACCCATTTACAGATCTGGTTTTCATAATCTAACACTCAAATCTTCAGTCCATCCTCAAGCAAAATGACATTCCTAGCAGCAACAGCATAGCATCTGAATTAAGGTTCGGTTATAAGAGTGACATGACCTATGCTGAAGGCCAGAATATGAAGTTTACAACTCTTTGCTGGAGATTTCTGTTAGTAAATTCTACTAGTAAAATTTGACCAGTTGAATATTGATTGGAAGTGAATACCTAAGTGCAATGAAAGTGAATAAACTGTATTTTACTTTCAAAAAGACATTAACATATTTTGTCTATTAATTGGTCTTTTATACAAAAGGCAGAATATATTTGTAACATAAACATGTTTCTGCAGCCATTCTGTGTAGTCTTGTTTTAATTATTCATAGGCTCATCTTTTTCTCATGAAGTGAGAACAGAAAGCCTTCATGAGTAAGTGTACACAAACTATTCTTTGTTACTCTTTCTGAACTGTCCAGCTTTCCAAATATTAATTGTTTGAGTTTATTTTTCAGTGAACTAAAACCTGTCTGGAAGACAAATGAGTAAATACAAACATAGTATTAGCCAGCCGAGATAAGAGACCTTTATACAGTGCAACCAACAGGGCAAGATGGTTACAAAAAAAACCCCAAAAACCAACCAACTAACACATGAGGAAAATTAAATCACATTTTGCATTTTGCTTTTCTAGAATTTAGAGAGTACACATCAGCAAAACAGGTTTGTAGATTACTCTGTGATACCGTATACAACACAAAACAATAAAGCTTCTAAATAGTTAATAATATGCTGTGGAAAACTACTTTTCTCCCATTATAAACTGATGATGTCAAACATGTTATGCCCCATTTGGTTATCTTGCAGTGAGCGCCAATAGTCTAAATGTAAGCTTGTGAACAAACCATGACAAATGGGAGGTTAAAGGAATTCCTTTATATTTCTAGTGGTTACTAAAAATATAACAGATCTGTATATACAATACCATCAAAGGCAGGAGACAAGGGTGTTCCTCACAAGTATACCACAATTCTATCTTTTTTTCCTGTATTGTATTCACACAGTCTCTGGAAGCGTTTGTTTTGTGTTTGTATAGTTAGTGTCTTTGAAGATGCTGAAAATGAAGCCTAATGTCTCTCCTACAGTCAGCTGGTAATTATGAAACACTGGAAGACAGTTCACAAAACTTATGAAATTCAGAATGCTAATTGATTAACCCCCAGAATAGCAGAATACTCTATGTACAAAATAATAAATCAATATAGATTATCATTTATCCACCTACTAATATCTACAATCATTGACTAACACACAGCCCCTTACACTTTTGGCACACTTTATTTTTCCCAAACTTCAAAGGTCCAAAGGCCTTTTGGCTGGCTATACCAATAAAAAGGCTGTTGATTCTCCTTCCTCTTCTCCTCTCCCCAGGTTTACAGGATTCTCAGCTCCAAAAAGGATTAATACTATTGAGAGGCACAGAACAGATGCACTTAAAATAAGTCAAAACACACAGGTCAGAGGGAGCCGGGAATGACACCACAAACTAATCACTGTCCTCTCCTTAGGACAGCAAAAAACCTTTATCCATTCATCACAGCTTGAAGTGGCACTGGAAATAGACCACCTACATTTTAATTTCTACTCCTGCGCAACTATTCACAGGAAGTTGAGAGTTAACAGACAGGACTTAAAACAAAGAAAACCACACAGAATGGTGTGCACAATTATTATCCTAAAAAGCAGGAATTTGCAGGTCCTAAGGCCGTGCAAGGAACTGGTTCTTACTCACTCAAATATTGGATGATTGCTTTAAGACTTGGCCTACTTAAGGCACCAGTATTCATTTATAATCCTACATTGGAAACCTTATTTCCTGTTTGAATTTGACCTAAATTCATGAACTGTTTCAGATCACATTTCCCTGTATAGCCTATTCACCAAGGGGAAGACATCCCCAGCTCTGAGTATTAAAATTACGAGAAAAATATGTGAATAGCTTTCTCCAAGAAAGCTCATGAGAAAACACAGTCTGGTGCAGAAATTTTTCTGGCCTTTTGTTAAGCATTAACTTTAAAAAAACCCTCAAGTTCACAAGGATTTTTTTGCCTTTTTTAGTCACTCAGCAGTTCAACGTTTTCTTTTCTTCCCTCTTTTTATACATTGGCAGCTCCCAAGTGCTACCTGCTGCTGTTTCTCAGCCCCAGAGCACTCTGTCCACCTCTACAGCATTGCACTAGCTGCACGTCCATCATTTTTCATCACAGAGTTCAGGCATCCATGCTGCAAATCTGGTTTTGCATTACATTCACACTCACAAACTGTGGTGGTTGATTTTTTTTCTCCTTCTCTTCTAGGGGTCAGTTTTACAGCAGGCCACTGATTATGGGTGAAGAAGTAAAAAGAGCAAAAATTTAAGAAGCCATGTTATATGTTCTCTATGATTAAAGAACAATTTGAATGAAGAAATCATGTGGAAGCACAAAAATAAGCATTCGCTTACAGATCTCATTGCTTGACCTTTGACTAAGAGCTTCTTGCAACAACCTATTTAGATAAGGCACAAAACAGATGACAGTGTTGCTCCTATAAAGTCCACAGATAATGCTATTGTGCTAAAACATTGTTTAACACTCCATCCATTAACTATTCATAGAGACAGACAACTTGCAGATTATTTTTGTAACAATTGTCCTGCTATAAGTGTGATAGGAAAAATTATGTGAACAATACAGTTCTTGAAATAACAAAGTGTATCTACTGCTCTGCCATTTCATTCAATCATATTTTTGGTCCCTTTGTGACCACCTCTATCTCTAACTATTAAAAATATTCTGTTGCTGTTTCAGACTGTCAGAGGTAAACTAACCATTGATCTCGTACCATCCTTCCTTGTAAAAGATAACACTGAAATTGGTTACAATGAAAACCATCACAGTCAAAATTAAATATAAACAGAGAAGTCAATTGGGTCAAGTATCAGCCTAGCATTTTTTTAACTCCCCAGAGCTAATTATAACTGACTGATACATAAAACTATTGTATAAGCAACCAGATACAATGTAAAATATTCACTATTAAACACATCTGGAAAATGGTGAGAGGATTGACACCAGCCTTAGAAGTGCTACATACGGTAATCGGCCATCAACATTTACCCTATCTGAAACTATGCTGCTGAATTGCCAATAATATTTTTCACAGTTCTTAAAAGTTTTATTTTCTTGTGCAATTAGGTCACATTTTGTCCCCTGGGCAAGTTAAAAAACACCAGGATATTCGAAAGGAGGAGTTAGTGCTCACTGCAAGCCTGCCTGGCTGTCTGGGAACATCTTTTTACTAAGTGGGTCTTGATGAATAGATGTTTTCAGAAAAATCAAACCACTGCTTAAGTGGTAATGACTGGGAATGTGGCAATTTCCACCCTGGTGCTCTGCAAAGAACAGCTTCCAGCCTTTTAAAACCTGTTCAGCATCGGATCTGCAAGCTGAGATAATGCAAGCCACCACTTCCAAGTGATGGCTTAGTCATCAGAGCACGAGAGCCGATTACTCCCCTATCACTCCTGCTTGAAAAAGCTAAACTAGCTATAAATGAAGTGCCTCCTGCTTCAACAACAACTGCCGATCTTACAGTACAGGCACACTGAATGCTGCCTTTGACTACTCGTAACAAGTTCCTGTCTGAGAAGTAACCACATTTCCCACCTTCAGATGGGAATCGCAGTCAGGCAGCACACCAGGACATTTGAGGGAACAGTAAATCTGGAATGAGCGCTTCTGGTGTCTCTATTTTATTCCTCCTTCATTTATAGAATCGTTTTGGTTGGAAAAGACTTTAAGATCAAGTCCAACCATTAACCCAGCACTGCTGAGCACACCACTAAACCATGTCCCTCAGCATCACATCTACAGGGCTTTTGATCTGTCAGGATCTTGAGATGCATGTTTTCATATTGTGTATGGTGGATTATAAAGCATGTAGTTTTTACTACCTCATCTCTATAGGCATATAGAAACAAGCACAATGCTAATAATAATTCAACAGCTAATTGCAGGAAGAACAATCAGGCCCATGCTAACGGAAGGACCAACGACTTTGTATCTGTATAGCCTCTATAGTTATTTCCCTCAACGCTGTCCTGAATTTTACTCACTTAAGTCTTTGAATAAATGTGACATAAGAAGTCTAAAGTTGCGTAAAGTCTTCAAGGTGACTACCTAACTCATAGGTATCATGAAAAATTCTTTGAATGGCGCCTTAAGAAAAATATAAGTTTATTTTTATTTTAAGAAAAGCAGATACCCTGAAATTAAATATTCAATTACTCCTATTAAAAGGGTTACCTACTACAGGGAGGAAGGCAAGGTATGGGTTGTCCAGAAACAGACCTGTGACCTCATAAGGATTAGGTGGTTGAGCACAGATTTTTGTTTCATTGTTTTATAACCAATACAACAGTTCCAGATCCCTACCCCTTAGCCTTTGCTTTCTCTAGCTCCTTTTTGACAATTTTGGCTTTTTAGCTCAAAGAACTGACTCTCTAAGAGTCAGTTGCTTTATTGCTTCACTGCCTGTAAACAGAGATATTGTGATTATATTTTTAAAAGCTGAATTTTAATTTGCAACTGCAAATCAGCAATGAGAAGAGCTTCTACAATAACAGCACAGGAGAGCAGGGTGATGGGACATTGGCACCAGCACCGAGGTGGTAGGTGGAGAGAGGGGGTTGGTTTGAGGGAGGTTTTTTGGATGAATTTTACTTCAGCAACATTAATGTGAGTCGAATAGATATGAACACTACCAATCTGTACCCAGATATGGCTTTATAATACCCAAGATATATTTCATTAAGTAGTAGCATTACTTACAGAAGCTTCATTTAAAAAATAATTTAACACTCTCCATTGTAAGTTCAATTTAAGGACTAGCAATATTTTACCAGCACATGCTATTTGAGATAAGAGCAGACAGGGCATTGAAACTATTATAATGACCCTACATTGAGAGAACATCTTAATACTGAAGTCACCTTTATGTTTCTAAAGTAAAAATCACTGTCAGAAAACATTACTACTTGTCCAGTAATAAAATACAAGAAACAAGCAAGCTCAAACTGAGATGCAAAGCAAAGTAAAACATTTACTGAAGTATCTAAAGACAATAAACACTTTAGTAGGTCAAGGGAGGAGATTCTCCCCCTCTACCCACTTTCAAGACCCCACCCCAAGCACTGCAGGCAGCTCTGGGGTTCCTGAGCAACAGCTGCAAACTGGAAAAGGGTAGGTATAGAATGACCATAAGGAATTTCCACAGTGAGGGTGGTGAGACACTGGCACAGGCTGCCCAGGGAAGCTGTGGGTGCTCCACCATTGGAAGTGTTCAAGGTCAGGTTGGATGGGGCTTGGAGCTACCTGATCTAGTGAAAGACAATCCTGCAGGAGGAATTGGAAGGGTGGTTGGACTAGGTGATCTTTAAAGATTCCCTCTGATGTAAATCATCCTATAATTCTAACAGTAAAAAGCTAGGCTTAAGGTATGATCATTCTTAAGAAATCAGAATTACTATTTCCTTAAGTTGCAATACTTTTCATGTGAATTCGTATTAATTTGCCAGTAAATTAACATTTTATTTTCCTCTAAAGAGAAAGAGAATATGGACAAATTTAATAAACACTGCATTAGTTATGGGGATTTCTGAAATTTAAAAGACAATTAGGAAGATGAACTTAAAATTTCACACCACACTAAGACCCACAAATGAAGAATAGAAGAAACAGGGATGACTAAATTAGAAGGCATAAATATGTATTAGACTTCTTTGGAAACATAAGAGGTAGAACCAATTTTTGCATAGAAGTTGTTTGGGTTGTTTTGGGGGTTTTGTTTGGTTTGGTTGTTTGTTTTTTCTTTAGAGTTGCATGGGAATTTTTACTTCTCAAACATCACTCGTTACCACCCTACACTGAAAAGCAGCTAAGAAACAACGTACCTGGTAACACAAAGTGTCCAGTCATCACAAACACTGCTGTATTTCCACGTATGATTTTCTCACTTCTCAGAAATGACTGCTTTTCATTCATTTCATTCTTTGGTGTTTGAAGGTACTCTTGCTTGTACACACTTGCTTCCCTTGTGAAAACTCCCTGATAAAACTCCCCGATGACAGGAGGTTCTATTTCTACCTATAATTACTGTTCCATAATTGCTCCAAAGAAAAGACGCCTGTTACTGCCCATTACCATTTCTCATTGCTGTGTATTTCTTACGCGTTCTGATAGCATCTTTGATTGTGCAACCATTAAAGGGTTTTGGGGTCTTTTGCAAGGGAGCACCAAATTGGATAAAAATTACAGCCAAATCTCTTGTGAATTAAGGTGTCTGGCAGACCTGAGAATTTAAAGAGAAATTTAAAGGGATTTTATGAGACTTTTGTTTGGAATTCGTACACTACTGAATTGTTTTTCATTCCACTTACACCTAGATACAAAGAGAACTTAAAAGAGAAGGAATCTAAAGACTGAGCAGCAGCAGAGACTGATGAGCAGCATCCCTGTGTCAGGCACTAACTGGCATTTTCTGGAGCACTGGTACTGCAGCACCAGGGGACTAACACACTTGCAGCATGCCAATGTGCTCCACACAGCTGTCCTACCAGGACAGAGCTATTTACTGCCCAAATCATTAGTGTTAATCTAATTTGTTGGACTAACCAAATAATTAAGGGAAACAGCTTTCTCTAATGAGTACACTCACTTATTTAACATGTACCTTGTTGCCACTTAATCTTTTACTTCAACTTCTAACTACTCTTTCCCATAGGTATTTGATTTAGCCTTACAAACCTTCCTAAGGGTTTCTTTATTTTCATCCTAAATTCTACATGCACATCCTTGTTTTGGTTTGGTTTTTTTTCATTGGGTTGGGTTTCAGTTTTTATGTTTGGGGTTGTTTTTTTAGGGTGGAGAGTGTTTGGGGTTTTTTTTTTTTTTTGCTTTAGATTATTAACTAGTTTTCCTTTTCTTGTCCAAACTTCCTCCTGCCTTCAGCAGCCCTCCCAGGTGGGCTTTGTTAGCTCCATTTAAGCTATTAAGTACTTTAAACTCCTCAGCTACCAAGTATTTCTCAATGGCTACAGTTACCCAATTCAAATGCTTGTTGAAAGCCTTAGTAAAACAGTTCCTGCTTTCAACACAGACATAGTACTGAAATAATTCTCCCGAGTTGTTTGGCTTAGGGGTTGGGGGTTTTTTTGCACACTCTTAAATATTTTGTTTTCTTGTTATATGGAGTTTTCAGCTAATCAGACAAACTTCAGTTGTAGCTTTGCTACGGTCTGCTGTGACAGATATCACATATCTGAGCCTCATTCAACTGTGGGACTTCAATAATGATTCCTGCAAGAACTGTCAAAATACAATTTCCACAATGTACCTTTGAAGCCACATAGAGAAGGAAAGACTGGGAAGGTATGCATGCAACCAAAGAAGTGAGAAAACATTTATGATGCTTTGCTGCTTAAGGAAAGAAGCTGTACACGTTAATAAATTCAGCCATTCCCAAATTTCATGCTGTATTTTTTCTTCACTCTGGTCTACAGGCATGACTAGTGAGTAACATGTAGGAAAGTGAGATGAAGTAACCCAGTACACACCGCAGCTAATTGCAGATGTTCCACCAAAACACCCTCATGAGCTACAAGTTAATGCTATTTCAGCACTTCCGTATTTTTCTTCAGTTTTTCTTTGCATTTAAGTTCAGTCAATAGCATTTGGCTACTATCAGTAAACAAGTACTGATCAACTTCATTTAGTATAGGCAATAACTATGCTATTTCCACTTTTATTTTACTCCCGAAGACCATCCTTAATCGACTACAAATTACACCACCTAGACCAGATCTCCAGTACTTCATGGTGTTGACCAATTTGGCCACTAACCAACATCTCAGGATGGTAAAAAAACCCAAGCGCTTTATACACTGGCCACCAGTACTTCTGAGCTATAGAGAAATGCTGCTCTGCAGCTATTGGCTCACATAATATCTTAGTTGTCTACACAGTACAAAATACATATATATGTGCACCTGTGGGAAAAGGATCTTGCTGCTCTTTCCAAGAGAGATCTTTCCTGCAAATCAAGGCTGCCCAGGGCAGAGGTCTCAGCCAAGCAAGGAGCTGAGATACCGTACTGTCCTGTACTACACTTCAAACAAAGCACCCTCAGAACAAAGATATGTTAACATACGTAGATCTCAACGTGGCTTTGGCATGTTGGTATGCTTGCAGTACCCCTGTTGCATTTTATTTTGATTAATCACTCCATAACCAACCCAAGTCAAGCATTTACAATGAATCTGTGCTGGTCAACAAAACAGCGAGCCATGCAGCCCAGGTGGGGGTGGCAGCATGTATTTTTCCAAATAAGGTTTTGCTTTTTTGCTTTCATTTACAATTCCTCATATGATTCATTAAAATGATAGATAGCAGTAGCATCTAATCTTCCATTGTCTATTGAACTCAAGTTGCTTAAATATTTAGATTCATTGATCATTTATGTAATTGTCCCATTTACCTTTTAAGGAGCAATGGGGTGTTACTGCCTGCTGTTATGCTGTACAGACTTCTTGGGTTTTAATTAATTTATGATTTCAAAAGCTTAAAGGTAGAAATATATGTGTATTTTCTCAATTAGATATCATAAGTCTATTAATTTCTACTTTCATCTATCCATTCCACAGTAAAAGTTACCAGTTTCTAAGGTAGCTATTAGCAAAGTAGTTTTGAGCTAGTATTTTGACATACTGCCTAATGGTAACAAGTCACCAGTTGAGCCATTTCAAACAGACACCATGAAAAGGCTTTTAGCATAGAATAGACTGTTTTAATACTGTTTCCCTGGAGAAAACATGTGAACCTGACTGGAGTTCTCCGTGGTACATAAATATTTTAAACATTGAAGAGGCTGCTGTGGATATATCTGGACTGAAGAGATTAAGTAGACAGACACAGTTAATAAAAAATTAGTCACTTTGCCTGAACAAAGACTACTGCTCTTCAAAGCTGAAGGTGCTTGCAGTATTTCAATGTCTTTGAAGATATTTTAGAGTAATTTCACAAGACTGTCAAAAGGACAGACTTGCTACAATACACCTTACTTAAGTGTTGTTGCAAGCTAATTCGCTTAAAACTCGGAATAAGTAATTTTGTTCCTTGAAAGCATGATAAATAAAAATGCTGAATTTTACTCAGACCAAATAAATGCTACTTAATCACACAAATTTGAACCCACTTTAATAGTAACCAAAATCTAACATGACTATTGTATCCCTCCAGTTGATCATCACATCATCCTTTAAGAAGAGAGCCCGTTTCCCTTTTGTGTAGCTACAGATGACAAATACTGCTACACAAATTATTCAATACAGGCCATGGCCTGAAGCAATGCACCAGGAATTTATTTAAATCTCCCGCTTAGTCACCTTATAAGAGTGCTCTCCTCGGCAGCATCTCCAGTCCTACAGGAAATAAAACTCACACAGAGCTGAGAAATAAAAGCTGACAATTTCACTCTTTAGCACAGCATTCAGCTGCAGGTGGAAAATTATTTTGATCACACCACCTTGTCCCACAGACAAACTGCACCAGCACAAGGACGGTGGTGGAATTAGGAGTCAGACTTGGGCAAAACTATGCCCGTGTGCACTGTGCCTGGTAGCTGTGTGTGATCACACACACACGTGCCTGAATAAAGCAACCACCGTGCCCTTTTGAAAACAGAACCTCTTTTAGTATTAAGAATTACACAGAGAATTTAAACTCCAGTTCACTAACTTTCTCATCCCCAAAATCGTAACATAAAAAGCCCCAACCCAGTGAGAATGTCAATAAAAATATTTTATGAAGCTTACATAGCAAAAAAATTGAAATATCTTGGTTTCCTACTTTTTTCTTTGAGTCTGAACTAGCTTTTGCAAGATCCCTTTTTAAGCACAGAAAGATCCAACTGCCAGTCCATCTGTATGTGAAAGTGAAAGCAGTAAATGCAGATGAACAAACACTGAAAATACCCTATTTATTCATGGCCTGGGTGTTAAAGAACACACTGCTATGCATGCCCTTCTGCCAGGGTTTGACTTGAGAGCAGAGAAGTCAACAGAGAATGGCTACAAGATTTGTGGAGAGATTCAAAATCTGCTGATTAAAACCACATCTTTCAGCATACAGAGGCTTTGCAGGAGTAGCTGAGAGATAAGAGACAAGGTATAGGATAGTTAAGAAACCAGAACAAATCAGGATATACATGTACCTAACATTAAAATGATACATCAGGAGTAAGGCACTCCCCTAAAGCCCACTCTGTATTAGAGCTTTCTCCTTCAAATATTTAATGTGGAGTAGGCTAATACCACTATTACCAACATAATGGTCAACTAAGACACAGCAACAAAAGTGGAGAGCTTCCTCTTTCATCTAACAAGAACAAACAATTTGCCAAGGAAGAGAAGCATATTTGTCATTCCATGACATGAGACCAGAAGCAATCTCTAGGACTGAACCCCATCTTTCCCCATGCTAGAGGACGGGGAAGTGATTGTAGAACCCTTTTACTTAGGAGTTTCTGTTTCAAAGCAGTTGAAAAACTGCTGAATTACTGAAGGTGCTCAGTATTTAAATATAATAACATTCCTAGTTGTGTATTTAATAAAAATTTCCTTCTCTCATTTAACTTTGTGCTTAGACATGGACTGAAAGCCAATCAATCAGCACGTTATCTACTGCTCCATATAACTACTGCTGGAGACTGAGCTGCAGTGTTTTCAGTGCAAATGTGGCTGCTTGCCTTCAAGAGGAGAAAACCAGACAACAAATGCACACTAGAATAACTGACTACCTGAATGTTTTTTACAGCAATTCACTCTCAGAATTCCAGCATCATAAACACATTCAGTTTGACTTTTTGATAATGGCAATATATTGAACAGAAACTGTCTCAATGCTTTCAAAGTAAAATAGATGCATGCTGACAGCACATTTTAAAATAATTCTTCAAAAGATCTCAACAAGCGTACTTGCAGAAACCAGAAAAGTAAAAGTCATTTGAGGAAGTGAACTCTATAAAAGGATCTAGATAAATTAGCATAAATTTAAATCGTTTGGCTTTTTAATCCTCCCTATTCAATACCAGACAGCATTCCAGATTTCCCCTCCGAATGGGGAAATCGGGATTCCAGGAATGCTAGAGGACTTTTCACCTGTTCTTATCTCCCCTCAGTACTGTGCTAGTCTTCTCTGGAAACACAAACACAACCATCATTTCCAAGCAAATGATTCATTTCCTATTTTTCTATTCTGACATGTCCTTATGTCTGTTGATATTTCAGCTACAGCTCAACAAGGCAATAATGGAAATCCCGACCTTCCCACCCAAGTTAACTCTTTTCCTAGTCATGCAAGGCAGTGCTCTGCACCCTGTCACTCAAGCTCACACTTGTATGTCACTGTCAATTCTCTCCCTCCCATTCAACACCTGATTAAACACTTTGGCTATTATTCTTGCTGTCTTTCAGGTTGGGCTTTCCAATCCACCCATGCATCAACTTTTCACAGCCACTATTCTCACCCACAGTACATTTACACTACTGTAATATGCTCAACCTAGTCTAGAAAAACATTGCCTTGCTTCACTTTGAACATTTTAAATGCTTCTGTAACCACCACCTTCCTAATTTATTAGAATCACAGAATCATCAAG
>VZRW01008167.1:15766-27738 GCA_013398125.1 Aegotheles bennettii | reverse complement strand
TATGATTCTATGATTCTATACCAATCTGACACAAAAGCATGAAAACTACACTTCAACCTTCATTCATGTAATTCATTTAAAGTATATCAATCATCTTTTCTTTTCTTGGTTGAGTGGAGATCATGTTGTTTCATTTTAGGAACAATTTGCTCATAGTGTATTAAGTACCATATTATGCCTCCATGAAAAACGATACTGTGAAAAAGAGGGACAGCATAAGGGAATGTACCTCTTTTAAAAAAAGAACTATAAATGAATTTGTCTGTGCTCTGCAAGTTGATTGTCTTTGCACCCAGTCAAAGACAATATCATGTAATCAGTTTTTACTCAGAAATTTATGTCTCTCCACTCCGAGAAAAAAGAAATGGACACCAGTTAAAAGATGATGACCGAGATTAAAAAGAAAAATCAGGTGTGAAAGGCAATACTGAAGAAGATTGAATTGCCTAAATCAGAAAATGGAATCTAAAACCTCCAGTTTCCTAGGCATTAGTGTTTTGCATTGTGTCGCTGCTTAGATCCTAGGCAGGTAGAGTCCTAAAACTCTAGTATACCTCTATTTGAGATTTAAAAATAAGATGGAAGGATACACATGCTACTTAAAGGCATTGACCTGTTCAGGTGGCATGAATGTCCGAAACGAAGACTTACTGGCTTTCTTTTTAATCAATGACTGTGACTGCCACCCAGTTTTCCATAGTTGTCAACTATAGAGAAAAATTCTCTCCTTAGAGGAAGAGGATTCAAGCCCATATTTCTTATCTCCCAGGGGAAGGCTCTATCAGTCAGGCAGCAGATAAGAGTGTGTTCCTAAGTCTCTGTGTGTGTACAGACACATACAAATATTTGGGTTATTTCTCCTTCTCCACTACTAAGGATTATATCAAAAAGTGGTGTTACTCGTTTCTAATTAAAACATATCTGACATAGCAATATTGCTTATACTGTTTACAAGATCTCATCAGTATGATTTCTTATATGATTTATATTTTTAATGCTCTTAACATGTTGTAGTCTACATTTTTAATTATATTAACTAGATCAGAAATTTAACGTAGTTAGAATTTTTAAACAAATGTACCCCAAAGTCACATTCCACACTTTTGCTATTTTGCTATGATATCTAACCCTTATTTACATAGAAAAAACTTGGATGATGTGCTTTAATTATCAGTAATTTTGGAAGCTTCTCAAAGTATCAAGGTCAGAATAATGACTTACCAGTTTCTGTGGTTTATTGATACAAAAATGTCTGAGAGTATTATACAGATTATTTCAAGTAATAAATTTTGGACTATGTGCTTCTACAGAGTTCAGGACTTCTACCAAGTGAGAAATTAAGTACAGTTGTCCCT
This sequence comes from Aegotheles bennettii, assembly GCA_013398125.1. NCBI lineage: Eukaryota > Metazoa > Chordata > Aves > Caprimulgiformes > Aegothelidae > Aegotheles > Aegotheles bennettii. The sequence goes on along the minus strand of VZRW01008167.1, from coordinate 26,383 downwards.
GTACTCTCTACAATGCCATTGTACTAAGCAATAAGTTTACCCTGTGACCTGTTTTAAAGTGTCTATTAAATAAATGGTATTTCATTTCAGAATCATCATTCTAGTAGACTGTAATGACCTTAGGTTGCTTCTGGGTTGAAATGAAGACAATTGTTTTACCAAATGGTTTGCTCCAAGATTTAATTATGTTGTTAATCCTTTAAGAAACACAGAAAATCCCCTCTAGCAATACAAATCATAAAACCCTAGTTGTTCATCTTCTACACCAGTGTTAAGACACAATTAGCACAAGGATTGTATCTCTGGCTACCCTGCCGTGCCAAACTATTCTGGACAAGAAATGGGCCATATCTGTGCCACTACAGTAATGTCTGGTGGCAAAAGAGTTTCTTGGAGTTGGACAGATTTCAGATCCAGCAGACTATAGAGGAAATAGTCACACTCAATGTTCTTTAAGTCCTAAACTCCACACAGCATTCCTTATCATTTCTTGCTGTAAGGACTGTGGCAGTGAGCTTTCCATCTTAGTCTAGCCTTGAGCTTTCCTAGAACATATGATAGGATTAATACATATTCTCAAGCTTTTCTGAGAGAAATTAATATGGATTGGGGTACTTGTGGTAGCTTGACTTCATTTTGTTAGGTATGCATATTTGTTTAATAGTTATTTAATGTGGGAAGGGGAATATTAATTTTTGTTAAGAAAATATACACTTCAGTTTTACACTTGCAGATGTGCTGAAGTTTTCAACACAAGTTAGACAAAAAACATAAATAAAAATGTATCAGTAACAAGTGTAAGAGGTTAATAAGAAAGTTTAAAATATCATCTCTATTGCATTTTTTTAGCTGGACATATTCTTTCCCTCTTAAAACAAAATTAAATCTTTACCGGAACTTTGTATGACATAATGCTATCTTTTCTCAATTCTTCCTTCTGCTTTTTAAGAGCTATTGTGGGCTAAATCCAGTAGACAACTAAGAGCCACACATCTGCTCACTCACATAAGAAATTAAAGTGAGAAAAAGTGTGGGCTATGACAGTGTAATAGATAAAACAGAAGCTGCATGTGGAGTGGTACCCAGGAAGGTAGGACTACACCATGTATAAGGTTACTTTGTAAGACAAATGCCATAAATCCCAACATCCCTCCTTCCTCCTTCTTACCCCAGCTTTTCTTGCTGAGCATGATGTCATATGGTATGGGATATCCAGTTGGGGCCAGCCCTCCTGCAGTGTTCCCTCCCAATTTCTTGTGAACCCCCAGCCTACTCTCTGGCAGGGCAGTGTGAGAAACAGAGAAAGCCTTGATGTTGTGTGACTGCTGCTCAGCAATGGATAAAACATTGGTGTTTTATCAATATTTTTCTGTCACAAACCCAAACCAGCACCATATAAGCTACTATAACTAAAATTAACTGTCACAGCCAAAACCAGTACAAGAGCTTATTATTACTGTATTTAATTTCAGTAAGTATGTAAATACACATTAAGAACATTACTGATGTACCTGGATCTGTATGGTTTTTCTTCAATTCTCATGTGCTGTAAAGTTCACTCAAAAGATCTGTATGAGGGTAAAAAATAGTCCAGAAGGGAAGTATCTATTCTAATTATATCCCTGCAACCTATACTTGTGAGGTCTTTTAAGCCCAGTGTGAGATCCAGATATCAAATTGGCTATTTATGAACCGTTTAGTATTATCAACTGTATTGTCAGATGAAAAGACTGAAACACTTACAAGTTCTTTGTTTGCCAATTAACCAAAAGGTTGTGTGGGACTGAGCTTACGTACTTAAGCTTTTAAGGGTTTTACATTCTACATCTGTATGGATCACTCTATACTTTTGGACAGTCAAAGGATAAAATTAGGCTCTATACTTTTGGACAGTCAAAGGATAAAATTAGGCTCTAAACTCAATTAATCTGACCTATTTTGTCAACATCACTTTTATGTATTTTAGATATTTTCTTTAGGATTAGATGAATAGAAGTTCTTTCTTCTCCCCTTTCACAATAAAACAAATTTAGATGATCTAGATGGTTAACTTGGATGTAGTTGTCTACACTTTAACAGATGAATCCAGACACCGGTCAGGTGTCATGAATGATTTTATTCTATTTGAGACACCAGCTAACCCTGCCATCTAATCTACTTTCAATGTTGAAATGCTTTCATTCACATAATGTTTTTTGTCATCTACAAGCGACAAAGCTCTCCCAAAATATCTAACATAATGAGATCTTTTATCTACTCACACTCAAGCACAGACCAGGAAAGACTTGTTTTTTCTTGCAAATAACAAAAAGCCATCCCACCCCTGACTCTCTCTCCCCCTCTGCCCCTGACCCTTATCTAGTAAACATTACAAGCCCACAGTGGTATTTTGAACATTACAAGCCCACAGTGGTATTTTGAACAACATCTGAAATGTGTTTGGGGGTATCTGAAATAATAGATGACATTAGCAAAAGTTGAATACACTTTTCAAGACCTGACCTGGCATCTAGTTATTCTCAATGACCATATATCATTCTTTGTCCAAACCTGAAGGATTCAACCAAAGAGGCATTTTGGTAAGAGAGTATTCGTATTGATATCTTTGTGTCAGAAATGTTAAATGGCCACAGGTAAACAATGGTGTCTGTTATTCTATCAAAATATTCTCAATACGTGCAGTTTCAGTGAGCTCCTACATTTTATTGGATCAGTACTGGCATATTCTATGTTCTGCTAAAGCAATACAGAGAGAGAATCTCTTAGTAATTGTAAATTACTACTGTTAATCATTAATCAAATATACTTGTTAACCAAATGCTATTAAAAAAAAAAAAATAAGTTTCTTCTAGTGTTGTCTTTGCAGGGAGAAATTCATCCATTCAAAATCCTCAGCAATGTATTGCTTTGCATCTTGGAGATGATTTCTAAGCTCTTGACAAATATTCTGAGGAGATAAAGGATATTAAAACTGGCCAATGATAAGAGATGAGATGGGTCATTGAATCATCAGTTACAAAGATTTAGTGGTTTTGGAGTTTAACAGAAGGACAGCAGCATTTATTCTAGTAAATTGTGTCTGAAAAACAAAGGGACTTCTATAGAAAAACTTTTATTTTGCTGTAACTGAAAAGCTGTGTCACTGTGAAAGCAGTATCTTTCTCTGTAGGGATGAATATGACACAAGCACCTAGGTATTCCTTGTTATTGTAGACATGGTGAAAGAGAAAAATTTCAGTTTAGATTGTTTCTTACTTATATATTTCACTTTTTCTTGGGTATTATTAAATTTATTATTATGTATTTGTTATTATTCTATTATTTTGTTATTATAATATATACTATAATCATACCAGTTATTTCATTAGTCATTGAAGAGCAAGCATGTCATGGAAAAACAACATAAATGCATAGCAAAGCAAAAAGACACAACAGTTAAAAGAAGAAAATAAGACAAGAATTTGGATGGAGTACATCCAGGGTCCATCACTATCTCGAGTCCATTCAAAACGTGACTGCATTGCTTGTTGGCTTCACAGAATAACTTGAGTTAGAAGGGACCTTAAAGGTCACCTAGTCCAACTCCTCTGCCATGGGCAGGGACAACCTTGATTCTCCTTAGCTATGTCTAGAGGTCTGCATCTCATTTTTGGTACCATCACACACTGTTTCTTTCCAGAAAATTAATAAGATGACTGTAATCCTGAAGACCCGAATTGTAGAGGAGGAATGATTTTTCACATCATCTATGTAAAACACCTAATTATGGTGCAGAAGTTAAGGAAGCTTCTTGCAATAAATAGATTTGAGAGTGTTTACTTCTGCTAAATTTGAATTTTTCTTTGAATTTTGTTCTGCAAGAAACTGACTCTTTCCACTGTTGACACAGAGGGGAGGATATATCAAGTCTCTCAGAGTTGCTGTTTCATTCTTCCTTCACATATCTTAGTGTTGTTAGTATTCAATTCACATCTAAACTTCACAAACACAATGTTTTGAGATTTACTTTCTAATAAAAACTGAGAATACAAAGAAACAGATAATAGCTTCAGGGATGTCAGGAAATGATCTGTCAGTAAGTACTGGCAAAAAACAAACTGCTGTTACAACTGAAAGCGGATGCAGGTCAGCAAAATGATACTCTAGACTGACTAGATCTCCACTTACTATAACAGGAGCTTAAACACGTATCTGAAATGCAGAGAGCTACTTTGAAGATATGCAAAGTTGGGAGTCTGAATCTGTGGCTGGAAGAATTTTTCCAAGGTGTTCATCTAATGTTCTAACCTATCTCTTATAACAGCTGTAGTGAGTGCTTAGGCATAGAGTTTAAATACAATGATATTCCTGAGGATATTCTTGTCATCCATTGATTAATAACCACCAGTAGATTTTTTCTGCTAGAAATTTGTCTGGTCCCTTTCTTAATATATCACCAATAACTACTGACTTGGTCTACTTTTGCCAACAGAGTTAGACCAACAAAAAATCCTTCTAGACTTACAGTATCAGTAAAGAGATGTCGACCTGCATAGCTCCCCTAGATTCTTCTTGATATTAAGCCATATGATCCAAGAGGGGTTTTTTTAGTAACTGTGCCTTTATCATGTATTTTGCTAGCTTAATTCTTTCAGCCAAAAAAACCCAAAACAGTAATTGACACGTTGAGGTCAGCTTTTCATCTGATCATCTTCCAGCTGACTGTCATGACAACAGACTAGTTCTTTTGAATTTTTCCAGTTTGATGCAACTAACTTGACAGTCTTCACTACAAGACATTCATCTTCAACAGAAAAATAGTATTCCCCTTTTCTCCCTTGCTTATACACACACATGCACACCCTTGTTTTATGATGCTTCTTCTTTTTCTATGTACCTATAGTTAATCCAACTATCTATTTTAAATTAAACATCTATAAAATAAGGTGAGATGAATTTTTTCTTAGAGCAACTAAACAGTTCCTAGGATTGCTGAGTGACAAATGTGTATATTTACCTGAATAACTTACACATTTTCAGATTTATGTCAGATGCTTGGAGCTACATGCAAAAACAAGGCTGTGGCTTTTGAATTCCTTTGCATGTATAGTCTCACAGTTGATGCAAATCAGTATTTGCAAATGAAAAATGTCTGAAGCATGATTTCAAGACAGAAATATTTCTCTGCAACAGCTTACACTCTTCTTTTAGATAAATGAGTTCGCTTTCTGGAAATCCACATTACAGCATAATAAAAGAAAAACTGCAGATTAAACAATGTGTTTCCTAAATTCTGTCATTCCTAAATAGCATGATTATTTGTAATTTTTTAATGTAATTTTGGAAAAAATGTAATATACATGGGAAAGTCTGTCAGAAAATCAGGTTAGAAACAAACACATATGTACTCAAAACATGATAGAAAAAACATCTGAAGTCTGTATAATTATATGTATATATGTAGCATTCTTTACTTAGATTAAATTAAGAATTACATAATTTTAAAATGTTAAACTGCAAGCACCATACTAACTACACATAATAAGATCTTCAAATGCTATGGCTATACCTTTGATAAAATTTTATTGGAAAGGTGCTCATAAAAACTTCAATTTCTTGGAATGTAAATTAAAATAACAGCCTATTGTAATTTTTTTAAGTATTAAATTAGAAATTGCCTTGTAAAATGTAACTGCCTCTTAATGCATAACAATATTTAATTTAAAAATTCCTGTAACTTGTTTTGGTAGTATTTAAATAAAGAGGAAAAAATATTGAAAGAGTTCCTCCAGTGCTTTATAACTTTAAAATAAATTGTCTTCTGCTTAAATATGTGAACCATTTTGGTAGAGTGTTTAAAACAGAAAACTAATATAATGTAGCTCTTCAGAGTTAACTAAGAAAAAAGTCAACATCTTGCCTCTGCATTTCTAGTGAGTCTGCTACAGAATGACATTGACTCTGCAGTTTGAAATAAAAGTTATTAGATATTGTCAGTCTCATTATAAGATTCCTTTATTTTCATTAATGTTGTCTGTCTTACATACCATTTATGTAACAATAAGTGGAAAAATAAAATTAAAAAAAATTAAAATAATGATCCTGTCTAAAAAAATACTGTGCTTTATTACAACCCCTTCCAAGTTTAGGGTTTTTTTACTTTCTCTTTTCATTGGTGTCATTTAAGAATACTAGGCTTGGTAGGTCTTAGAACATTTTTCATAGATCTCAAAAAAACATATATGAAAACTGGTGATGAAAAGGAAAAGAAGAGGAAGTCAGCATAAAAGTAATAGTAATAAAAACCACTGTAGGGGAAGAATGCCACAAATATTTACAGGGGCATTAACTGTACATATCGTAAATGATAGTCATGATATACAGTCCTGAATTCTTCCAGTAATCTTTTCAATCCTATTGAACTATCCTGATTCAGGCTTCAAACATCAGACACTCCTCTGAAGAATCACAAGAAGAAAAGAATGCCCTAGTGTATATAAAACAGAGCTTAGCACGGTATGCATAGGGTAGTAAATAAGACCACATTCTGACCATGTATGTATATTCTGACTTGTGAGTCTTAATGGTAAAAGGAAGTTTGCTGACATAAATAACACATGTCCTAAACTATTGTCCAGGTAGACGGCACTCAGAGATAATGTAAGCATGATCTCTTTTTGAGCTCGGTTTTAGTAGAATTACACCAGGCTCTCCCTGCTTTTATTCTAAATTTAGAATTTGCCTAATACAATGTGAGTAAAGGTAAGTTTATAACTTTACAGTCTGTCCTGAGTAACTGATTATATAAAGATGGAACATCAGAAGGGCAGACAGTCAGAAAAGGCTCTGGTAAGGCAATGTCAAATGCCATAGTTGGAGTGATTACTCTGATACACCAAACCACAGTTCCTTTTATTTGACTGTCCATTTGTCCCTGTATTTGTGTTTGTGTAAAGTGTCAGACAAATAGTTTCTGACAATTTCAAATTAAACAAATCACTATAATATCAGCCCTGGAGGGAGGGTTACAGGTACTGGAGCAAGCTTAATCTGAATCAATAGCCAGAGATAAGGATTGACTTATTTCTCTTACACTTAAAAGTAGCTTGCAGTTTCTCATATGGCCAATAGAAACTGTGGGTGGCTTATAAGTGTCAGGAAATTCTCTCAGCTTGAACTGTTTGTTAATTGAAAAAGGAAAAGAATATAAACATTGCAAAGAGTTTTGTGGTAATTCATTTGTCTACACTTTTCAAAATTAATTAAACACAGAAACTTTCTATCTCATGTATCATCTGGGTTTTATTTATTTATTATAGAAAATACACAAATCACGTGTCAAAAGCAAAAAATTAGAAGAAATAATTTAATGTTCTATTTCTAAATCTGAAATGAGCATTAATGGAGCACCAGCAAGTTTGACAAAATGCCATGGCATAATTATTTCCTAATTAGCCAGTGTAGTCAAACATGTAGGATTTACTGCTGCTTACATGACTTTTCATTGTAGAGCTCAAAAAAAAGGAAATTATAACGACTTTATGCTATAAAGACAATTCTTTTTAGTTTTGGTTCATCTGTTTAGATAGTTTCAAAATGACATTGTATACTGAAGCACATCATGTTTAGAGTCATTTTTATTTAATTTTGAAATCTTTCCAGAGTATGAAATACAAAATGACAAAGACAGTAAATTGAATAGAACTCTGAAAAGAGTGATCTGATGAGCTGTATTTTTTGGCTTCCAGAACAAAACCTACAATTTCAACTCAATAGATTGATACAGGTCAATCTAAAGATGAAAGGATGGCATCTTGAAAGGTGTATGTGTTAGTAAACTGAGATAGCACACAATTATGTTGAGATTTTGGTACATTCAAATTCTATTATAACTTTTTGATAAAGAGCAGCAAAGCATTTTACCAAGGAGGCAAAAGAAGTGATTTTACCACACCTCTGTACCTTAGTAACTTACTGGTTAGGACAAGTGAGAAAATATAACCAAAAAGAACAAGGTAATGTACAAGTAAACAGACTGCAGTAATGTGAGGTAGATTTATTTATTTTTTTAATGGTAGAGAAAGGGCCAAGAGATCCTTAATATCTCCCGTTGACCAAGAACTCTTCATGTCATCCGAATGTTGCCATGTCCCACCAAACTGTGAACTGTGAGATCTGCATACTGACTCAGCACAACCACATCAGCTTCTAATAACACCTCACAGCCACCAACAACTTTTGTGGATCTTCTAATAAGCACTGATATGACCCCACTTTACTTGGCTTAACAAGATCACACTGCAATTTAATGTTTAAATACCTATACAACTACATATGTAATGTAGACCAGATCCTCTTCTATATTACATGAAAACTGTGGGCAGTGAAATTTAACTGCCTGAACTCTGACATCTAAATGTACCTTAGCAAACAATTAGTAATTTATCCTTTTTTAACAATATTATCTCTTTAAGCTTTGGGGCAATGCAATTTAAAGCTGTGCTTTGAATCAAACAGCAGTAGTATGAAATATGATCTGATGGGATGAAGCTCCAAAACTGAATCATTTTAACCTTTTTCATTGCACGTATACATGTAACATATATGGTCTGCCTCTTCCATTCTCCACTTCCCAAAACTGATACCTTCTGAAAAGCATTGCTGAGATTTAGCGTATGCTTTACATATTTCTTAGACTCCATAATACAGATAACAATGTACACTTTCAAAAAAAAAAAAAGGAAATCCCAATCAAGAATGTCACTTGTCTTCACCATGGCACAGAAACATGGAGGTAGAGGGGAGTGAATAACATGGAAACTTTTGCAGTGACTTCTCTGATTTTCCAAGTTGGAAGCAGCCTCCTTATTAATGAACTAAATGTTTTACAAGCATATACTGAACAGTGTGACTCAGCCCAGGCATTCCTCATTCAGCAATGACGAAAACAGGTCAAGGAGAAGACTTAGAGAGTTCACCAAGAAGAAATTTCACCACTCCTACCTCTGTTGCTGAGTGATCTAGGGGCCTGTGTTCAGTGACCAATTGCATATACCACCATATTCAAGGAAGCGTTGTGCTTGTAAATGGTCTCCATACACTTTGAAATCTTCTGAAAGGTGTAAAGAAGACTTCAGCTAGACCACACGAGCTGCCTATGCATTCAATGGAGAAAGATCAATTCCTGCAGGCAGCTCGCAAATTTTTATTGCTGAGAGTCATCTTCTGAAAGAGGATGTCTCTTCCTTTTATCTTTCTTTAAGCTTTGTGAACTTTCCCCCAAACGTTTGGCCTTGTTCTCAGAGGCAGTAGCTGGCCGTAGTTTATACAGCTTTCACTGAGAGAAGGCAGTGAACATGTCAGTACTGGATGGCACTTCACATAGTAGGTAACACATTGTTTGTGTACTGTACAGTAAAGTTATGATAGAAATTAATAATTTAGGGCAAAATTTTGCCTGTATGTATGTGTGCATTACTACCTTTGAAATCAAAGACAGCCATCTCCATGTGCACCTGTGAACAGAACCAGATCTGCATTTTCTTTATAGTTTTCTTTCTTCATAATGAATTTTTCATACAGGAAAAGCAGACTGAACAATTTGTTACAATAATAATATAGCATCTATCTCTTCTGTAGTGTTTTTCATCAGCACGTCTTAAAGTCCTTGAAGTTTTTTCTTCCACTATGCCTTATTTCTATAGGGTTTTTTCACGGGTTCTACTCATAATCAAAACTCTTCATAAAGCTTCCTGTAATATTAATAATTTTGAGAATTAATACATAATTTAAAAAATATGTCTTACAAAAGGCATACTCTGGCTCCACCCAGGTGCAGATGTCCCTGAGTTGAACTCATTTCCTCATTGTACAATCTCTAGCAATTGACATTTGTCACTTCCTGTGAAATATTCCTTGCAAAACAATAGAGTGGTTTAAAAGTACTCTTTATACACTGGAAGATGTACAGACTTAAAAACTCACAATCACACTTCTATCTAAAGGAGATAGGCATTTGTCCATCAATATTAGCTCTGGACAAAAACTAGGTATGATGCTAACCAAGCAGCAGCCTTTTGTCTAGGATGGTGGTGTGATATAGGCTCTCAGAAAAGAAAATTTCCATAAGTGAGGCCAATTCCTAGAAGGGCAGACCATGGTTTAATTATATAGACGTTCAATGAACATATGAATTGAAGCACCTTTGAGCTGCAACTATCTACAATTTCATAGAATCATAGAGTCATCAAGGTTGGAAGAGACCTTCAAGATCATCCAGTCCAACCACCTACCTATATCACCACTAAACTATAACATCCAGCACCACAATCAGACACATCTTGAACACTTTCAGGGACGGTCACTCCACCACCTCCCTGGGCAACCTATTCCAATTCCCAATCACCCTCACAGTGAAAAAATTTTTCCTAATGTCCAATCTGAATCTCCCCTGCTGCAATTTAAAGCTGTTTCCTCTTATGATTCCACTATGGGCAAGGCAGAAGACATCGACCCCCGCCTCACTACAATCTCCTTTCAGGGAGTTGTAGAGAGCGATGAGGTCTCCCCTGAGCCTCCTCTTCTCCAGACTGAACAACCCCAGTTCCCTCAGTCATTCCCCATAAGACATATTTTCCA
>VZRW01008167.1:0-14824 GCA_013398125.1 Aegotheles bennettii | reverse complement strand
TTTCCTCATGAATTATGGGGACCTCGCTCAGCTCTTCATCCCTAACTTTTATCTCTGGGAGCTGGGCGTCCTGAACACAACTGTGACCAGTATTGAAGACTGAGGCAGAGGCAATAAGTACCTCAGCCTTTTCCTCATCCCTTGACACTATGCTACCCTCTGCATTCAGCAAGGGTTGGAGGCTCTCCCTGACCCTCCTTTTGCTACTAATGTATTTATAGAATATTTTTTTTATTGTCTTTGACTACAGAGGCCGAATTGAGTTTCAGCTGAGCTTTGGCTCCTTTGATTTTTTCTCTACATGACCTCTCAGCATCCTTATAGTCCTCCCAAGACTCCTGACCTCCTTCCAGAGGCAATACACTCTCCTTTTTTTCCTAATTTCCACCTGAAGTTCTCTGTTTAACCAGGCCAGTCTTTTTCCCTGGCAGCTTGTCTTCCTACACCTGGGGATGGCTCATTCCTGGATATTTAAAAATTTCTTAAGGCACGTCCAGCCCTCCTGAGGTCCTTTGCCATTCACAACTAAGTCCCAAGGGACTCTGTGAATCAAACTTCTAAATAGGCCAAAATCTAGTCACTGGAAATCCAAGGTGGCCATTTTGCTAGTGCCCTTCTTTACCTCATCCAGTATTGAAAACTCAATCATTTCATGGTCACTTTGTCCAAGACAGCCACTGACCACCACATCCTCCATTAGACCTTGCATTTAATTGTCTAGACTAAGCTTGAAGCCTAGGATGTCTGTATAGACAATATAGAAACAACTATAAAGAGGTACCGCCATATAGATTTTAAATGAGAAAAAAAATCACTAGAAATGGAGACAGGGTGGTTTGTGGATTGTTCTCTGGAGATAACTTTCTCTTCCTATAGTTCTAATGGGGATGATTATACAGATTACATGTCTATCTTTTAGGTATATACACCATACTTAAGTAAATGAAGTCCCACCTTCAGTGTCTCATGATTTTGAAATATCTCTAACACTTCCCCAAAATGTCCACTAAAATATCACTCTGTTGATTAATACTGAAGCCTTTGAAGTCAGTATTTGATAGCACTGGACTTATCACTGTAATTATAAAACTGTATTTTTGAAAAGATATTGTTTTATTACAGCAAAACCCAGTGCCTCACAGCTAAATTGTTTTGAATGCTCTAAATATTGTGTGGACTCAATATTTTCAAAATCTTTTTAAATACCTTTGAGGGAAACTGTGAAAAATAGACATCCTACTGTAAAGCTAGTCACCATCCATGGTTTTCTAAACTCTGAAAAATGAAAAGGACAGTTCTGTTATTAAATGTGTTTGCATTTTCCACAACAGGAAAATGTTTTCTTATTTATAAACTCAAGCAATTCTACAGTAGTTACCATAACTTGCCTACACAAGTCAAAGCTTATTTCTTTGTGCTCAACATGGTGTGGTTCATTCCTCGATGCACATGAAAGGACATTGTAAATAACAGTTTAACACCCACAGTCCAGTTCAGCTTGAACAGATGTAATGTATGGCCAGCCCATTTAAAGAAGAAAAGGTCAGTAAATACATAAGAAATGTTAGTCATGTCTGTAATCTGCCACATGCAGCAACAAGAAAAAAAAAGGTGAGGTAGAAGAGCTCATATTACAGGTCTTTCTTTAGTCACATTACTACTTGTGTCATGCTAGTTTTACTAACTGTAAACAAATGGCCCTATTCTTATTTCTGTTCTTTTTGTGCTTCCTGCTTCTACTTACATACAAACACAGCACTGTGAGCAACACAGAAATTGTGACCACAGAAGACCTGAGCTCAAGGCACGCATGATGCAAACTGTGCCTTTCTTTCACTTAGCTCACCTGCGAACATGTACGATTTACTATAGAATGGATGTTCCACAGCACCAGGCACAGGTAACTCTAGAAAAGAGAATCAGAAGAGAATTGGGGAAGGAAGTGAGATGGAGGTTACAGGATCAGTCAAAACAACCATCTTTTCTGCTTAGTATTTAAAAGACAGAGTGAAAAAATTGTTTTGTGATGCTTGAGTATCAACACCAATACAGAGGACAGCTGTAGTTATAATTCTATCATTTTACACTTCTACACTAAGGAAATAGAGAAAACTACCACTTGAATTTAAATTCTTGATAGCAATTCTGTATGGACTTCAGAAATGGCATTGTCTAAATGAAATTATGTTTCATATTCACAAACAGAGGTAATTACTGGAAGCTTAACTTGCATACTTACCTCAAGTTTGGCCCAGTCTCCAGGATCCACTGTTGCTTTGCTGCTGACTTCTTGAAGGAATAATGTAAAAGAACTAATTCCTGTTTATACTCTTGATGTCAACAAATAATCAAGGTGAACAATCTCTGGAAAAACAGTCATGAGTAAGTTTTAGTCCCCTTTAGTTCCCTTGAACTGAAGTAAAAAAAGGCTAGGACAATCCACCTATTGGTAAGTACTAAGAAAAAGAATCTTAGAATACATCTGGCCCAGAAATAATACAAATTACCTGCTAGAAGGCAGTTGTAAAATCTTAAAAGAAAAATGAAATAAAATCATAGATATTATTTAAGCTTTTCTAACCCTGAGAGAGCTGGCTTTTTACAAAATATTTTTTTTTTATATATCAAAGCATTTCAATCTCAACTTACTTTTAATAGATGGCTTTAGTGGCTGTATTTGTGATGGCAGAAACCTTAGAAAACACATTGCTCCAGTGCTGTAGCTCATGTAGAAACAGACGCAGTGTAGTGTATCATGACAGACTGAAATGGAATTCCAGCCGTGTGAAGGTAAATTTTCCAGCTGTGCTAGCACAGATTGGAATAACTCACTCATGACTGCTGCAGAAGAAAGTGTCTGTCTATATCTCAAACTGTGGCTATCAACCACTTTGTACTGCTGCCTGCAGCAGACAGGGAAAGATTCTGGAGTAACAAGGTGAGATTAATGTATTTCTGTGAAGTAACTTACAGTTTTATAATATTTTTTGCAATCTTTATTTTTTTCTTCCAATAGTTTCTGCTCTGAGTTTATGAGCATTTAAGCTATTTTTTAAATGGGTATATTACTTCATGTACATTACTCATTGACATGATATTATTTTTTTCCTTTTAGAGTAGCTGCCATTTTATGAATGTTCAACAAGCTAGTGAAAATTGTGCTACTATCATGTGCAATTAATAAAGTTAGTGAGGTTCACACAAAGCCTCAGCATGGAGACAGAACTACATGAAGGATATTTACATGGGAGGATGCCACAGGATGACTGTAGGAGGGGATTTCACAAACTGGGCTCATAAAAATGATCAGTCACTAAATAAATAATGCATTATGGTTTTACTTTGAAAAAGAGCAGGTGAATTTTGTGCAAGTGAACTTGTAGAATCAACAATACTGATTTCAACTAAGCACATTTTTTTCCTATTCACCAGTTCAGAAATTAACACTGAATCTATGAGCTCTTACTTCTGTGATTAAAATTCATCAGACATTCAGCTTCTTGGCTTGTGCTTACAGAAAATGGGATTTCTAAATGGGTTTCCTATCTAATGCAGGCTTAGAGCAGTTTAGACTCCAAGATCAGACAAATACAAGTCTTTGAACAGGGACACAAGAAGTTAAAATGTACAAAAAAATCAACAGAAGATACATATGACAGTCAATGACTTCAGATAATGCTTCTCCCTTTCTTTATTCCTGGCCTCATGATATGTTGTAATACACAGAATATAAGGCATTATTTTAAAAAGTAAAATTCAGCATAAACATAANGTGTCAAATGCCTTACTGAAGGCATCCTTACTGAAGGATGAAGAAAGAATGCCAAAACTCTAATGTTGATACGACATATGTAAATAGGACTTTCCTTATTAAAGTACACATCATAATATTTTCTCAAGCCTATTAACTCCTCCTTTTGAAGGAGCAGTTCTCTGTTTCCCCAGGTCTGTCACTATAAACTCATTCCTGACTAGAATTTATAAGCTAATAATTTCCCTCGGAGTATTTTGAATTTCATTCTACCTCAGAAATTACCAACTTAATTTTTATTGGTGTCTAATCTCACCATCACCGATTCAGCCATAAAAAACCATCAGATTAAGTGGTTTGGTACTAAAATTATGGGAAAATACCTAGAATATAGATGTGTTCTCATTAAACACATCTTCCTTTTTACATGAAAAGTTAGTTTCTGTATCTATGCAAGTGCAAACATTCCAGGAAAAGATTTACAATTATTTGCTACACATTTGCTTGGTTGTATATTTATAACTATGAATAAAATCAGAACATTTCATCAAATATGAAGGTAAAGAAAAATCTTCCTCTGCTCTTTTGCAAGAAATACATAAGTGCAGGCAGGATAAACCCTTTGTGTCTCACAGCTGCTCCCACTTCTCTCCTTATTACACATACATCTTGGGTGTTCTATGTAATTTACCATACAGTGACTCAATGAAGACTTAAGGTACCTTCATGGTTCATATCTTTCAGTCTGCCTGAAATTCAAGGAAAATGCTTCTTCAGGTGATATTGTTCCTTCTGGGCTCTCATCCTTTTTCCAGGGCCCATTTTATATACCACTAATCCTATAATTTCTGACTTTCATCTGGTTTCATAGTGATTTTATGTAGGAGTTTAAATCCAATCAGAAAAACTGTGAAGCCACTCAAAAGTGTCACTCCTTCCTACACCAACCAACCTTTTCAGACACCTAGAAGAGGCTCTTAGAATAAGTGACTACTAAACCTCTAAAAAGCTGGAATCCAAACGTATCTTTGCAATAGCATATAAAGTCTTTGAACTGTGTCTGTTTAAACAACATTTATTTCAGTGAAAATCTTCAATATCTGTTTGGCAAATTCACTCAACTTCTCCCAGCTGCAGGACTGGGTAGAAAATGAACTCTAATTGGACTTTGAGGTAGCAAATTTGACACTCTACAGAAAAAGAACTATATGAAAATTTGCAGCTGGGGTTTAAGTTTGTTTTGGTTTGCTTAATTTTGATACTTCTTTTACCACAGATGTCAAAATCTTGTGAAGCTTTGAAACACATGAAAATGATTTATTCCAGACCCAACCAGCTTTTCAACCAGCTGTAGGAAAGTCAAACTGTATGGAAGAGGAGATACTAATTTCAATATTTCTCTATATAAATTTGACTCAAGTATCCATGAAAAATGTTAGGCTCCATTCACAGACTATTTTTAAAAAGCAGAATGTAAATGAAGCTAAACTGCCAAAAGAAGGTACATGCCTACAGAACTCAAATCAGTGATTTAAGAGTTACAGCAGCTGAAGACAGAAAGTGTGAATAACTATGTCCTGTCTCACTCCTTTGTACTGCTACTTATTATCATGCAACATGAAAACAAAAATTATAGACAGGGAAACAATTCTCAAAGGACTGGCCACATCAATGAATTACTGTGCACTCAGGTCAAAGTAGTCTAGCAGTCTCAGAAGAAAAAAACATTAAGAAACCTAATTTTAGGATACAGGTTCCTGATGAGATGCTGTAAAATCAGCACCTAAAGAAAAAAAACATATGTGACTGGAGGACAACTTACATGCCCAGGAAATGAGCTGGGTGCAAATACACATTTTTTCACACAAAACATGTAGAATTTATAAAATAACAAGAAATAAATATTCTATTTATAGAAATCCCAGATGTCATGGATTTCTAGAACTGAAACTCTTTTTTCATAAATGTCTGATAATCCTTACTCTTCTATTCTATGCTTTTTTAAAGTTTCATCATGACAGTCTTGAAATGAGAGTGATGAGACCTGAGTGGAAGATTCAGTATATGGGTGCACTGTAATTACTAATTCTGAGGCACAATAATGTTTCATGGGTTAGGTTTTGGGTTTGGGATTATTTTTCTGCCAAAATTTAATACTGTTTTTGAATGTATTTCAGAATTGAAATTAATTCCCACAGTGATACCAAAATCTCTTGGATGGAAATAACTAATTTTGAGAACACCACTGAATACACACAGTAATCTGGAAATCATTACTCTTTATCTGACCTACTTAGCCAAGTTTGGGCTTCTCCAGTAGACCATACTGACATACTGTGGAGTGAGTCCAGCAAAAGGCCACCAAGGTGACTAAAGCATTGAAACTCATGGCATACAAAGAGAGGCTGAGATAAGTGTTTTTATTCAGCCTTAAAAAGAGAGGGTGAAAGGAGGTCTGGTTAGTGTTTACAGCTGCCTGATGCGAGAATATTGAGAAGATAGAGACAGACCCTTCTTGAAGGTTCATGGTGATATGACAAGAGACTATGGACATAATTTCTACCAGAGAAAATTCCGGGCAACTGTTAGGAAAAACCTTGAAATTACTGGCATAAGTTACTCAAGAGATGTTGCATTATCTCCATCCTTGGAGGTATATTTCAAACATGACTGAACACAGCACTGAGAAAAGTTGCAATTAGTCTAGTTTTGAGCAGGTGAGTGAACAAAATGCCTCTCACATATCTCTTTCAACCAAAATGATATTATGAGTCTATGTTTTGGGTAAGAGGAATACTATGTTTAGCTATTCTGCAATGTTAGGAGAATATTCACTGTCTGGTCTGTTTTTATGAAAAATTAATGTCAATGAAATGGAGATAGGATCAGCTGAAACTGAATTACCAATGCATTCATTCTGGTAAAGGGAAAGTACAGAGAGAAGTAAAGACAGGAGTAGTTTGCATCTAAATAGTTGATTACAGGTATTGTTCAATATGTAAAAATTATTTATTTCTGTTGCAGTCTTTCTGAAATGAAATAATCTGTACTGGACACATTATGCACTTCAACATACTCATGGGAAAAACTGGTACGGTGTTGTCCATAGTATTTCTATTTCTTTGTTTGTTTTCTTGGTTTTGTTTTGTTTTCTTTTTTTTAAATCCAGCCTAATATCTTACTTTCCTTAATTTGACAGTCATTTTGCAATTGTGTCATATCTTTACTGAACAAATAATCCTTCTTTGTTCCTTTGTCTTTGGTCTTGGGGAATTTCAATGAGAAAGTTAAATTATTTACATGTCTAATTGCAATTACTAATGCTTTTTATATGGCAGTTATCTACCATCCATCTAAGCCATTATAATTTTTAGAGTTTTGGAACAGCATTGAGATCTTGCAGTGGTGTAATTATTCATGTTTAAGCCGCGGTTACATTGCCACTTTAGTCTAATATAACCCTGTACTGCCACTTAAGCAACTGGTTTCCACCTTCTCTCAATAGCTCAGTCCCACCTGCTCATGTGTGTCATAACGAAGTTTGCGTAGTTGTCTCATGAGCTAAATCAAGGAAGCTGAAGACAAATCAAGGTGAAAACTAGCCATCAATTTGCAGCCAGATGATTTCCATGAATTGCACAGGAACATGAAGATTTTGGGAGGAAAAAGTGGGACCCTTTCATGTCAATTAAAACAACTGCATAACTACAGTTTAGTTCCATCAACCTAAATCATAGAATCATAAAATGGTTTAGATTGGAAGGCGCCTCTAAAGGTCATGTAGTCCAACTGCCCTGCAGTGAGAAGGGACATCTTCAACTAGATCAGGAGGCTATCCCGCTAATATATCTTAACATTGAGAATGTAAAGATAACATACATTAATAATGCCAGAATCTACATGATGGCTAATCAGGAGGAAACTCTATTACTGCTGTAATTGTATTTCTTATTTCAGACAGAAGAATAGCTGGAGTTATAATAGCTCTTAAGGAACATGATGGAGGCATTAACTTCTGATAAAGAATCTGATTTTTGTACATTGCTCACTTCCTCCTTTCTCCTTTTTTTCCTGACATTTGAAACTTCTCTGTGTATTAAGCTTGATTGCACAATCAGCATTCTGACAAATCCCAGTTTCTCTCTCCATTCCCTTTCATCTTATTACTGTCCATAAATAGAGACAAGCCAGGAAGGGGAGATAAATATACATCTATAATTGTAACAGTATAAAAACAACTCTTGAAATATATTAATCACTGACTAATCTTCAATACTAATTTATCCCACTTGTCTAACAGCAACTCTTTCCTACTCTGATCTTTCCTATTCTGAGACCAAGACTTCATGATTATATTCCTGACTAGCTGATGCAGCAAATTGGTATTAACATTTAGACTACAGCTTCCTGATTCCTATTATATGACAACTGTCAACTTTCTGCGTAATCAGGAAAATATACATCCTCATTTGGGAAGGGAAAAAGAAGAGTATTTTTCCTAAACGTGGTTAAAATTTCAAAATGAAACTGCTTGTACTGTTGTTACATTATGTGAAACATGAGAGAGGAGAGATAAGTGAGATAGGAGAGGAAAAGGGCAATGTGTCTGGACAAGAATATTCTCACCTTCAAAACAGCTAAGAACACAGAAGACCATATCCTGGAACACCTATACTCAATTTTACAGCAGGTCTCTAGGTTAAACAAAATTTGGTGAATTTCCTTGTCAGCTAAGGAAATCGGGACTTGATAATAAATGAAGAAAAGGTTTGAGATCACAAAGCAAGAAATACTGACGACTATCTGCCATTCCTCTTAAACATATGAGATTAAGCAAATTAGTCAAACTTGTTAGGTAACTAACAAGTGTCAGTAATAGATGCAAG
The DNA here is from genome assembly GCA_013398125.1 of Aegotheles bennettii. Lineage (NCBI taxonomy): Eukaryota > Metazoa > Chordata > Aves > Caprimulgiformes > Aegothelidae > Aegotheles > Aegotheles bennettii. The sequence goes on along the minus strand of VZRW01008167.1, from coordinate 6,187 downwards.
TCCCTGGCACAGCCAGCCCTTAGTTTCTACATTATCCTGTTTTTCTATTTTGAAATGAGAGAAACATTTATCCTATACAATTGTCACTTGGTAGTTTCAGAAACAAAAGAAAAGACTGTATGACCCACTGTTCTCTACAATGGCCCATAAGTCAAATGGTTTTGACCTTTCTCCACTGCTTTTTGGTTTGTTGTTCATTGATCTTGGTTGTCAGGTTTCCATATTTCTTGGTGATGATGTGAAATGTGAAAATGCATCCTCTGCTGTGGCTGCTTTTTATTTTTTAAAGGATAAAAATAGATTGAATCTCCAGATTCTCCAGATCTCCTTTCCAAGAGAAAAAACAGGAAAGGAACAAAATTATCTGTTAAGCTTTATCAACAGGATGTTTTTTCCATTCCCTCCCACCAAAAAACCCTAGAAAAATTAGCAAAACAATAGTTTAAGCCACCAAAAAGGTAATGTATTCAACCTGCTTGTATTGGTTTAACTAGGCTATTAAAATGCTAAAATGCAAATTTACTACTGTACCATATGTATTTCAAAGTAAAATCTTGCCTTTGGCCAATTTGTGAACTGCCTTTCTGTACTGACTTTTTTTACAATAAATTTGTTCCATATGCGTTCTTCTTATAAGTAGTTCATTGAACAATTTCAGCTCCACACCAGTAACTCAGAATATAATGTTGGTTTGTATCTTTTTCTGGTGTGGAGAAACTAGACATTGTAATTTCTTAGTGCTTCCTTTCTAGAGGCACAAATCTGACTTGTTACTTCTGAAAAAGAACAAACAGTTTATCAAAATATCCACTAGCATATGATATATATACAATGCATATTTCAGTATGCATTTAAAAAATGTTGGTGGATGCTGAAATTTCTTTCAGAAGAGTAGTGTGAATTTTTGGCTCAGAAAAGAAAAATATCTTGGTAGTCAGCTGTACAAAGTTAATAGACCAAATTATAGCCTCATTTAAGCTATTACAAACCCATAGCCACTGCTAGTGAATTTAAATTTAGACTAAGCTTAATGACAGAAAAATTTGGGTAATACAGCAAGGGGAGATGCCGTTCACATGCTGATCAACAGAGCAGAGAGATTTTGATGACTGTTGGTTCGATGAAGAAGGTAATATATATAAAATGCTGGAGCTGTGGCAGGAAAGGCCATCAACACAAAGTATATGCACACCTCCAGCTATTGAAACTTCACTCCAATCTTATGAAGTGGGAAGTAACGTTGTTCATCTGCTCTGGATATGAGTTGTGGAAGTCGCCTCTTACTCCCTTCTTCCCCAATTCCTGTATTACAATACCTATGTTGGTATTGCTTATTGGTCAGAAAAGTTGAGTGTCTCTCTGCCAGAATATAACATGTTTTAAATTCAAATCTCCACCTTCTTCCACTAACTTTATTTATATAACTTCTGCCATTTTAATGATGGAGGATGAAGTACTAACGAGTGCTTTGAGGGAGCTTAGGGTAGATTCAAAACAGGTGGATACTCTCACTGTGAAATAATGAGGTCAGCAGCAACAGCTCTGGATATCAATCCAGTTTCAGAGCATTTACCTTATCCTGAAATTTCAATTGCCCTGACAGATTATTCAGTGTGTAGATTTATATTTATAATGCAATTAATTAACAATAAATGGCCCCTGTCAGGTAAAGATAGAAACTACTGACACTCCACATGACTCCATCCATTCAGAGCAAAAATTTTTTATCATAAATTAAAATCTATGAGGTCTACTATGGTAACAGGTAATACTGTAGATCACATATCGAATGTTACGTAAGGGAAAAAGCCTGCTAAACTACTTGAATAACAAAAATAAGCAGAAAACCACAAAATGCAATTGCATAATACTGATAGTAAGCAATGCAGTTAAGGTTTTTGAAGTAGTTGCCTTTATCAGCTTTTGAAATTTTAGTATGAACTTTCAGTGAAATAGTTTTTTCAGTGAAAGATAAGCTGAATTGAAAAAGTATTTTTTACTTCAAGAATTCCCATTTGAAGAAGACGTAAGTGTTCAAATGTCTCAATATTTAAACTGAAGCCTAGTATAGTATGAACTGTGAAAATACTGTTCTCACCATAGGGAAGTTTTTGAGTCGTTTGCTATAGGTATGTTACTATCTATTTTAAACACAACAGCTAGTAAATAATGATTCTATTACATTTTTGACTAAGAATATATAAGACACATAATTTGATCAAGGAATCACAGAACCACAGAATCCTAGAATGGAAGGTTGGAAGAGACCTTAAAAATTATCTAGTTCCAACCCCACCGACATGGGCAGGGACATCTCCCACTAGACCAGGTTGTTCAAAGCCCCATTCAACCTGGCCTTGAACACTGCCAGGGAGGGGTCAGCCACAACTTCTCTGGGCAACCTCTGTCAGTGTCTCACCATCCTCACAGGAAAGAATTTCTTCCTAATATCCAGTCTAAATCAACCCTAATTCAGTTTGAAACTGTTTCCCCTCATCCTATTGCTACATGCCCTTGTAAAAAGTCCCTATCCAGCTTTTCTGTAGGCCCCCTTCAGGTACTGGAAGGCTGATCTAAGATCACCCTGGAGCCTTCTCTTCCCCAGGCTAAACAACCCCAACTCTCTCAGCCTGTCTTCATAGCAGAGGCACTCCAATACTCTGATCATCCTTGTGGCCCTCCTCTGGACTCCCTCCAACAGCTCCATGTCCTTCTGATGTTGAGGGCTGCAGAACTGGACGCAGTACTCCAGCTGGGGTCTCATGAGAATGAAGTAGAGGGACAGAATCACCTCCTTCGACCTGCTGGTGGCACTTCTTTTGATGAAGCCCAGGATACAGTTGGCTTTCTGGGCTGCAAGTGCACATTGCCAGCTCATGCTGATCTTTTCATCAACCAGTACCCCCAAGTCCTCCTCCTCGGGGCTGTTCTCAACCCATTCTTCACCCAGTCTGTATTTGTGCATGGGATTGCCCTGACCCAGGTGGAAGACCTTGTACTTGGCCTTGTTGAACTTCATGCGATTTGCACGGGCTCACCTCTCCAGCCTCTCAAGGTCCCTCTGGCTGGCATCCCTTCCCTCCAGCATGTTGACTGCACCACACAGTCCATGTTACCGACAAAGATGTGAAACAACACCAGTCCCAATACCAGCCCCTGAGAAATGCCACTTGTCACTGATTTCTACTTGGACATTGAGCCATTGACCACAACTCTTAGAGTGCAACCACTCTGCCAATTTCTTATCCACTGAGTGGTCCATCTGTCAAGTCTATGTCTCTTCAATTTAAAGACAAGAATGTTGTGCAGGACAGTATCAAATGCTTTGAATATATCCTGGTAGATGACATCAGTTGCTCTTCCCTTATCCACTACCACTCCATCATAGAAGGCCACCAAATTTATCAGGCACAATTTTCCCTTAACAAAGTCATGTTGGCTGTCTCCAGTGACCTCCTTATTTTCCTTATGACAATTCCAACAGAAACATCAATTCCAACAGAAGAAATAATTCAGGAATGAAGCTAGGAATATCTACTGTATATCTAAATCAAGAAGGAAATTTACCAAAGATGCAACATCTCACTCTAAAAGATGATTTTGTCAGTAAATTTTGACAATTTTTTTTTTAATTTTCCTTTTTTTAAAGGAAAACTAATCAGGGAAATTACTGTTTTTTCATTTTTCCTGCTCAGTTTTCAGAATTTATACATGTGTGCAAGATTTCTCTTAACAGTTTTTTAAAGGTTCGTTTTTCCTTTCAAAACAGATTCTTGTTTAAAAATGTAAACTTGCTAAGAAAAGAAAGGGACCAATATTATTGATCAGAGAGATACAATTTTATGGTCACCTTTCTGGGCAGGTGTAATTTAAATTATCCAAATATTCTTGAAATAAAGAAACCGTCTTTCACTCAATTACCCTACAGTGTTGACTAACCTTTACTTTACTACAGTCTTTACTGTAACTTTTCTACCTCTGGCAGCTGATTGTAACTGGATGCTTAAGTAGTTGACTGGACATATCTCTTTGTAACATAAATGTGTTTCTTTACTATATGTTTCATAACACTAATTACATCAAATGCATATTTCTTAGTTCTGTCATTGCTGGGTTTAACACCTTCTTCACAGAAAAGAGAAAGAATGAAAATAAAGATAAACTTTGTAATAGTTGAATCAGATATGTATATTCACATCCAAACTAAGGAATGAAAGAGACATAGCTAGCAATTAAAAAATCTCATTTAAACTGTAAGGACATTGATATTCCCTCATATGTATTTTATTAGTTTTCTATAATGCTTTTTGTCAGTTCAACAGGCACAATACAAAACACATAAATCTTTTTTTCTGTTCTTTTCAGTCAGGTGAGCTCACAAGCTCATTTTCAGATGGAGCAGGTGGGTGTACATACACTGTGTAAACAACACATTCTTGGCAAGGCTGGGTATTGCCATTATCTCTTCTACACACCAGACAGAGAGGAAAACCAACTCCTGCTTCTCTTAGTGCCAGACACCTGTTCATTTTTCTTCCATTGCATCTGCTTCACCTTCTGCTGCTCTATCAATTGCTCTTGGGCTGTGGCATAATTCTCTTCACCAAGAACCATTCCAAAGAGTTAGGAATTTCTCTATGTTTCTGATCAAATGTACCTGTGTCATTAGAATGATCTTCAACTAAAGTCTCACTGTAAGAAGATGCCCAAGAAGAAAAACCTTGCTGACATTCTAGAAGCTACACTGTTCATCATATAATAAGAAATCAGAACCCTAAGCCACACATAGGACTGAGAATACATTCCACTAACAGGTAAAGCTTAAAAATGGTGGAAAAAAATTGCAGCTTTCATGGAATATTTAGAACTCCATGCAGAGAAATGCTTCTAATTGGTCAGGAAGGAACTTGCCACCTTGCTGCCTTGCCACTTGATTGTTTATGCAGGCAGCACATACACATTAATGGCAGTAAATTCTGTGGTTTTGAATCGCTATATATTCCCTTTAATAAAACACTTTTAATTTATCAATCTGGTGGCAGAATCTCAAATCTTATTTTAGTTAATTCAAAAAATCTCAGATTTTGAGCAGTCGATAACAACTTGTTGAGGCTATGGTGGTGTTAGGAAAAAGGAAGTTAATATTTCAGTTTTGTTCTTTACAAATACACTGCATATCATAATTATGCACTCACTTGACTTACTAAGGAAAGCATCCCAACAAGTTGGTATTTATGTATGCTCTTAAAGTGGTTACTTAAAATATTTCAATGAAATTGAGTCAAACATGAAATCAAGAGCTTTATTTCAGGTCTACCAATATTTTTTAATATTTCCCAAGCTACACAAGACAGGTATAGAGATTTTTTTGTTAATCAGGTGTAGAATTAGTTATATAGTTTCTACCTATATCTGATAGAAAATTACTTCTTTATCTAAGTAAAAAAACCAAATAACAAGGACTAACCATGTCATTTCTCAGATAGCTACTACTCACAAGATTTAAGAATCTCTGGAATGTCAGTGAAGTACTTAAAAAGAGAGTAGAAAGCTCAGTCAAACTATGCTTTAGATTAGCCTGCAATCTGCTGTGTTCGGCAAAATGGCTTGTCAAAAATGGTTGTGCCTGTTTAATAAGGATATAAAAAATAAGTTTGACTACTTGTTCCATTTTGCATTTGGTTTTGTTTCCATGAAAGTTTTCATATTTTCATGTGCTTTAAACTGTTTTAAACCAGTTGTTAGCAAATGATTACATCAGCTCTATAGAGGGAAGAACCTTCATGCAATTTGTACTTGATAAAACAAAAATTTTGTAATGTTGATGTTTCTGCAATACAATGAAATACTCTTTAAAAACTAGCTATTTTTAATTCTCCTTTCTCAAGGGTTCTTGTGGCTGTATAGCTGTTAAACCAATAACTTCTTTTTTTAAACTGGCTGTTTGACGTTTTGCTTTTAAGAAAAAAAACAACTTCCAGCTTATCTTTTTGTCTTTTAATTTTGTCAAATTATATTCAAGCCCTTTATAAAAATCAACAACAACAAAGAACAAAAATGAAAACAAACCAAAAACCCCACCAGTATCAGTAAACACCAAAAATCCTCTACGAAGTAATTGGGCTCACTCTATCATGTGGCCCGAGAGCCCCAGGTGCTACTGCATTTATAAATCACAGAATCACAG
>VZRW01008163.1:49165-73744 GCA_013398125.1 Aegotheles bennettii | reverse complement strand
CGCCTGGATCCCCAACAGATGGTTGGTCAGCAAGTCTAAGCCTGAGTCTAGAAGAAAGGGATTCTTACACATAGTGTGTGGAAAGCAACACTTTTGGCAGGTATGGTGATTTGAACATTCAAGAATAAGTAAGGTGTCCAAATGGATCTTCCTAAGGAGAATGTGCTCTAACAGGCAGAGGATGCTGCAGGGGGCAACTTTGTAAATATATTTCATTCTACCGATACCACCAGAATCATCCCAAAGTTACATTCACTCATATGTTCTTTATGCAAGTGTCGATCCCAATCAAGTATTAGGACAGCTGGGACTCTGTTCTGTTTGCATTCAGCCTGAATGTGCCTAACAGGCAAATGACTTTAGGATATCGTTGACACTTTAGTCCCCAATGACTTTTCCACTATCATTTCAAATAAATGTTGAACATAGAAGAAGAGTGGATTATTTGGTAGATGAACCTTTGGATGTATAAATAGCACCTGCAAAACTGAGTTCTGTTTGACCTAAATGACCAAGGCAATCTCCTGTCAGCCTGCTAATCTTTCCCATACATTCAAAGAATGTCTGACTGATGACTGCAAAATACTGCATATAGGCCTAGCACTGGGAATATGAGTATGACCAGGAGAATTCTTACAGATTTGACAGTCTCCTTAGTTTCCTGCACTTGTATAAATAACTGAATAAATGCTTCATGCTTCTATGCCAGCCAGGTCTGGAAAGCATCCAATCTGTTTCAGACTCTAGGCTTTGTACAGATTGTTTCTGGTCCCTTGTCTTAGGCTTTCAGACTCCATATTTAAATTGCCCCAGCTCCTGAAACCAGCACTCTGACTAGCTGACTCTTCTTTGTTTCCTATGAGACCACAATTTCATCTCTATGAACAACCTGAATTCCTGTCTAGACTTTTGAGGCCATGACATATACTTCATAGGGGACACTTTTGACCTGAATTTTTAGAATATTTTTTTGAAATTATTTTAGGATCATAACCATTTTTAGTGACCAGATATAGAAGAGTGACAGATCTTTCAATGGACACTCTTTCAAGCTATGATCATCCTTTCTCTTGTGAGTAATTAGGTCCCATCTATCCACCAAAGTGAACAGACATTGTTGATTCACCATTTTTCATCATCTTTCTGATTGTCTGGCATGTTTGTGCCATGTGAAAGTGCAGCAAACAGAGAGCAGATAATCAGCATTTAGTAAATTTTTGTGTGACCCACTGATCAGCTTCACGTCTTAATAAGTCTCCCAGCTGCTCTGAAAAGAAATGTCATTTAGTTTAGCTGCTAACTCTGGAAACTTGGCTTCTGAGCAGCTAGTTTAAATATCCCTGCATCACATTTCCCAGTTCTTGTGGTAGTGGAGTTAGATCCAGGTGAGATACCTCTGCCCTGAGATGCTGGGTTTTATAAACGAGCAAACTCTTGGGCACTAGCTTTCCCAGTATTTACAGCTTTAGGAAATCACACTAAGAAATCAAAATTCTTTGTTGATCACGTATAGTGCACTCCACCTGCCTCCAGTTCAGTTTCTTAGTAGTGGTTCTTAAGTTATCTGGTGGAAGCACCTTTTTAATCCAAATCTGTGCAGACCTAGTCCTGCCACTAACAGTGAATCCTGAATGTCTCTTAAATTTTAATCAGGGTGCAGCATTTTTGGATGACCTGGAGATGACTTGACAAACCTGGTTGCTGGGTTGCTCTCATCAGACCTCTTAAGACTTCAAACTCAAGGCCATAATTTGCTGAATTTGAGAAGTGCACTTACATATTGTCTCTTAACTGGACGGTTTTCTGTCTGGTTATGTCCTATATTATTGGAGACAGAGTACTTACATATATTATCAGAAGAAAAGTATTTTTGAGGGAAGAAAACTCATTTTCAACAATAAAGAATGTTATACTATACAGATACCTATAACAATAATGATACTGAATAAAAACATATGTCTTTGGGACCCTGAGGTTGCAGACTACATAATTGAGCAGCATGATATTGAAATAATTCTAAAAAATGTTTTTTCTGCTGTGAATCGATTAACTGTTACACCCACAAAACAAGCAGGCACCTTTTAACTATGCGAAAGATAACTTACAGGGTTTGATTGGTGGATTGATGGGCAGAGGCCAATGGGATGAGGTTCAATAAGGCTAAGTGCCAGGTCCTGCACTTGGATCACAACAACCCCAGGCACCGATACAGGCTTGGGGAAGAGTGGCTGGAAAGCTGCTCAGCAGAAAGGGACTTGGGGCTGCTGGTTGACAGCCAGCTGGATATGAGCCAGCAGTGTGGCCAAGAAGGCCAATGACATCTTGGCCTGCATCAAGAACAGTGTGGCCAGCAGGAATAGGGCAGTGATTGTCCCACTGTACTCAGCACTGGTGAGGCTGCACCTCAAGTGCTGTGTTCAGTTTTGGTCCCCTCACTTCAATAAAGACATTGAGGTGCTGGAGCGTGTCCAGAGAAGGGCAACAAAGCTGGTGAAGGGACTGGAAAATATGTCTTATGGGGAACAACTGGGGGAGCTGGGGTTGTTCAGTCTGGAGAAGAGAAGGCTCAGGGGGGACCTCATTGCTCTCCACAACTACCTAAAAGGAGGTTGTAGTGAGGCGGGGGTTGGTCTCTTCTGCTGTGCCCATAGTGAAAGGACAAGAGGAAACAGCTTTAAATTGAAGAGATTCAGATTAGACATTAGGAAAATTTTTTTCACTGTAAGGGTGATTGGCTATTGGAATAGGTTGCCCAGGGAGGTGGTGGAGTCACTGTTCCTGGAGGTGTTCAAGATGTGTCTGGATGTGCTGCTGGGTGATATGGTTTGGTGGTGATATAGGTAGGCGGTTGGACTGGATGATCTTGAAGGTCTCTTCCAACCTCGATGATTCTATGATTCATAACAAATGAGACTGTCCAGAAATTGCCTGCAAAGCTGTTGAAGTTACATTCACCACAGTGTTATTCCGATGATATTTCAAATTACCCTAGAACCCTTGAACTGGTTAGATACCTATTTTTTGAGCAGATTTCTTTAAGAACTTCACAAAGCCTAAAAAGACAAATGTTTTAAAATTATATTCTGTTTTATAAAGAACATGGCTTTTTTTGCTAATTAGTAGCTTTTAAAAATCTAATTAGTTAATAAATGTCAGTAATTTTACTGTGTAATTTGATTTTTTAAAAGGTACACTTAAGCTTGAAAACAAATTAAATAATTTTTCTGGTTGCCATAATAATGTTACTTATGGTCTTCACAGAGGGTTATGTAATTTCTCTATGACTGAGAACTTATTAATAAAATCAATATAGAGCAATAGAACTGTGAATTACACTGTACGATAACTACTATTTGTTCAACTTTTATATTAATAAGCTGGCTACAGGACCCTATATGTGTGTCTGTCAGTAAGTATATGTATGTATATATTTATAAATGATATGTACCTGTCTATGTATGTGCATGTGTATCTACACACGTATAATTATATATATATACACGCATCTGAAATTATTTCTGTTTCTTGGTTTTAGTGTTTATTTTTTGTCCTGAATTTATACAATGAATACTGATATCTATTAGTAGATTTGAGTGCTACTGAAAGAATGCTGAGATCTGATCCAGCCACAAATAGGATGTCCTCCTATTGCTTTGCAGCATTTTCTGTCCTACTCTCACAAACAGGAGCATCAGAATTAATTAATTCACCAATTGTAACTTAATGTCTATAGAGGACTAAATAAATAAGACTTTTCATTAGTTAACAGGAAATTGTCTGGCAATGTGTAACTTTACATAGTTTCCACCTAAATGTAAATATAACATCCATGAAAACTTGGTGTGGATTTGAGACATTATCTGGAGAATTTTGGCTGCATAAACCAATGAACGGACTACATTCATTAATATATGTACAATTCTTAGGTGGCAGTTTAAATGTGAATAAGATTAAGCAAAACAAGTTACAACCAATGTTGAAAACATTCCTCATTTTATCTATTTCTCAACATTTAGTGTATGAACACAACTGAATGGAAGTTGTGCTTGCCAAATAGAAGATGGGTTTCCAGCATTTTGCAGCACACCTCAGAGTATTTATGGCTCTATGTAGCCATAACATGCCTTTCTTATCACTTACCCACAGGCTGTGTGAAACCCTACCTGGTTCCTTTCGGTATTTAACCCATTGTTGAAACACAGAAACTATGAAACATTTTGGGGTTTTGCTACACAATGCCTGGGATTCTTCAAACAAGTGGCAGTACACCAGAAAAAAAGGGCTATTCTAGTCTTTGAAAGGTAAGAGAGGTAAGCGAGGCTGGAAAAGAGGTGACACAAGAATTCTGGGCTAGAGCAGAGGCAGAACAGCATATGGAGAAAATTCACAAAGACTAAAGTGGGACTTGGTACTAGTCCCCCCTGGTCTGGATTACAACTGTGTGCCAAAATTGACGGACCCTGAAATCCACCTACAAGGGACAATCATTTGGGGATATTTTGTCATTTTATAACAGTCAATAAGGCAGGAAGTATGGTGGCATAAAAAGAACAGTTGCAAGGAATGAAGTTAGCTAACCGGCATGGTGCTACCAGCTACAGTTGGCCATTCCAGAAGAAGCAAGACAAAGCAGAAGAGACTATAAGGATGATGGGACAGGTTTACCAGGGAAAAGGCTTTTAATCTCTGAAAAAGTAGAGTTTGCATCATGGTTAAAGAAGTGTCATAGGACCTGTCAGGTTAATACCATTTCCACAGTAAACAAATAGACAAGCTTTTCTAAATACACCTTTAAGAATGTTGCCTTCATAGCAATTTTCAAATAGTACAAAGTTAGGTTTTGTTTTGTTTCTGAAGCAGAATTCAGCCCATCATTATTTTTTGTGCCACATGAATCTATCACCAACCGTCCTGAAAATATCAAAAAGATCTGAAAAATCTCTGCTATTGCAGAGATTACCCCATGTAGTGTAGTCCTATAGTATGGAAACAGTTGACCACCTGTTATAATATAAATTAGTCATGTCATAGCATGGTTTGTATTGGAAGGGACCTTAAAGATCATCTAGTTCCAATCGCCCTGCCATGGACACAGACACCTCCCACTTGACCTTATTGCTCAAAGCCCCATCCAACCTGGCCTTGAACACTTCCAGGGAGGGGTCAGCCACAACTTCTGTGGGCAACATGTGTCAGTGTCTCACCACCCTCACAGGAAGGAATTTCTTCTTAATATTTAATCTAAATATACCCTCTTTCAGTTTGAAACCATTACTTCTCATCTTACCAATACATGTCCTTGTAAAAAATTCCTCTCCAACTTTCCTGTAGGCCCCTTCAAGTACTAGAAAGCTGCTATAAGGTCTCCTTGGAGCCTTCTCTTCTCCAGGCTGATTCCTTGTAACTTCTAATACTTTGACTATTTGCTGACAGAAGGAAGCAACATAATTTCATCTTTTATTCTTTCATATATGATCTGAAAGAGCAGTTACCTTGTTCTGTCAACTATGAGCAAAAGAGTCTGGTGCTGCCCCTCCCCGTTCTGATGGACTATAAAGCACACAATGGATAATTGTACCTATTGGTAGGATTGGTTCAGGATCAGGCACTATAGGGAAAAAGAAAGAAGTTAAAAGAGATGCCTTGAAGTTCAACTAAAACCACCCCCAATAGGTCATTAGACTCATAACAGCATCCTGAGTGTAGGTAGTCTGCCATGTGTTCCACCTCCATGGAGTTCACTATAGACTTGGAGATTACATCTGTTGCCTTGGAACAGAACGAGTATTGATTTATCCAGGTTGAAATGCATTTAACTCTCTAAAATTTATTTGTATAGTCCTAAAAAGTAATCTGGGCTCCTCAGTCAATTTGAAGAGGTAAAGTAATTCCAGAGGGCCACTCATTCCATCCTAAGAAAGATGTCTAAAATAAACAGGATAACATTCTGTACAGAGGAAGCCTAAATGCTAAATAAACCTTAATGTTTAAAAAAATCTTGTGGAGCCATTCCTGATATTTACCAGCTTAATTCTTTTTTACAAAAATAGAAAAAAAGAAAATATACATTAATTACCAGGACCAATATCTATAGAGTTGAAATGCTTATAGCTCTGGTACTAGAGAAATTGTGTATAAGCAACAGAGCAATGAACATTTCACTTTACTTGAAATAGAGATCAGAAGCACAGAATGTCTGTTTTCATCAGGATATTTCATTTACTACAGTAGTGCTTTTAATCCTGGTGAGTTATGCTCCAACTCAACAATGTAACCCCATGTCTTTCTAGGTACTTTGGCATGACTCTCAACCAAGTCATACCTACTCCTCTACTCTACTACTCAGATAGCTAGCTGTCAGCACAAGCTGCCAGACAGGAAATTGTTACCCAAATCTATCTCCAGTCCTGTAATAACAAAAACACTGTGTGTCCATTAACATGCTTTTCTTGTTGCTTTTGCTTCTGTTTTTTGTATTATCTCAAATGAAAGGCTTTTGTGGTGTGGTAGGTGACTAACTCAAAATGCTTATTTAAAACGTTCACGGCTGTAGTGTGAATCCCTCTGGTTTTGATTCAGAACCCCCTGAAGGTACTTCTTCCTGTGTAACAGTCCTAGATGGCATTCACTCAGAGCCCTGTAACTCAGTCTTCAAAAAAAACCAAAGGAAATTAAAAAAATCTCAATCTGAATTGCTTTTTTTCATTTGCTCTTGTAAGGAAAAGGAAAATTTCTCACAGGAAGAGCAAATTTGCCACAAACCACCCAAATGCAGGACTCACATGCACTTGGAAAGCTGGGAACATGTTGAGAACTGCGGTGTGAGTTTCAGGTCAGTTGTCTTCTCTTTCTTCTCTGCCTCAAACACTCTCATATTTCCCCTTACCTTGGCCACATTTCTTTCCTTTTCCTATATTTTTGTCCTAAACCTGCTACCTACCCACCTACCCAAAACTGGGCTCATGTGTGAGAATCAATTAACTCTGAGCCAATTAAATCAGTTAACTCTTTGTGCTGAGTTACATATACTAATAGATATTATCACACAGACAGGTAATGATTTTGCTTTCTCTAACCTTCTAGTTCCTCTCCCACGTGATCTTCTCATCTTTCTCATCAACTCAACCAACCATACACTCAGGTACATAACAAGGCTGAGAAGGATGCAGGAACTCCAGGAGAAAGACAGGGAGAAGCTGAGGGACAGGGTGAACATAAGAATTGTTATTTGACAGCTAATTGGACAGTTAATTATTATTGGATGGTTAACCTCTGGAGAAGGTCTGAGCTGTAGACACCCGCTGCAGTCAGTTGTGCAGGAATGCACAGAGGCTGTCCCGCTGCCCCCACTCCAGCCCTCCACTTCCTCTGACTAGGGCATGCCTGTACCTGCAAGGTAAGGAGAGGAACATTGGATCAATGGATCCTGAACACAAATGTCCATCGTCTATTATTGATTTACAGAGATTGTAAAGACATTATAGTAACCATAAAAGTGTAATTTATTGGGAATATACCTGGTAGAAACAATTTTATCCACTGGATCTTGAAATCTCCAACAACTGAAGTTCAGGCTTTGGTCAACAGTTTTCAGAATGAAATATGTTTCAGAAAGCCCCCTTATAGATAATATTGTTGCATCTTTTTGCCACTCTCTGTCTAATTTGTTAGCTGAGATTTTGGACATAAAAACATCAAATAGAGGAACTCCTCTCTGCCACATTCCCTTGACATATGTATTGTTCTGTCCCCAAAAGCTGTTGTATCACCCAGGCCATTTCAAACAAGACGGCCACAGAGGAATAATGAGCTTGTTTATTTCTTTACAGATTGCAATAGACTGTTTCTGTTTGCTGTTTCTGTGACTTTTTTGAAAAAAAAATGTCAATTTCTGTGAATGCATGTGGACCCAGCAGCTGTGTGTGAAACAAACATTCCATGAACATCATTATGGTTAATTAATTTGATATTGTCTCTCTGGGATTTCCAAGCCCCACCAGAATCTGTAGCTTATTAGAAGCACTCAGCATAAGCTTGTGTAAACTATATTCATGTGTTCTCTGTGTAGAATGAAGGAGATGTCCTCATGGCCTGTGGGACTGCTTCATGTGCTCTTCCATTTTGCAAATTATAATGTAATGTATTTATTTAGGATGCTTCTTAAATATTGAATCTGAAATACTATTTAAAAATGTTTTTTTAGTCATCTGAAAGGGCTTTATTTTCAAGTAGCCTTCAAAAAGTTAAAAGCACAGTCCTTAATACCATTCATCCTCAGTTACTTTTTACCACAAATACAGTACAAAATTTATACAAAAGTTTCTTGACAGTGTATATGGCACTGGGAAAAAAGAATGATTGTTAATGCAGATGAAAAAAGAACACGTTCTTAATATTTCTGTCAACATTAACATAAAAAGACAACATATTTCTTTTTTTTTCCTGATGTTATGTCTAGTGGAATAGTGAACTAAGGAAGATTTTCTTGGGTATGAGACCTAGTTCCCCAAACACATTTCATAGAAATCTCAGATGTCCTAGTGGGTGATGACATTAACATTGACCTCTGGGTGTACGTATTCTCAAGGGCAGCTGCAACACTTCTGCAGTTTACAGGAAAGAGGTCAGGCACAAAATGTCAGGGTCTGTTCATATAACAGATAAAGGCACCACTGACTGCACACAGGAGACACTTGAGCTCCTCCTCCACAGACTAGATTGCCATGGAGCCAGTGCCAGAGATGTTCCAGACAGTAAGCAATATGTAAAATTGGTAAATTTGCATGGCTTTCTCAATCCCAGTGGTTATGCAGCTGATAAAAGAAATACTGGTATTACTCCATGTAATTTGTAGCTGACTTCTGGTTCCAGTTCTACTATAGAAAAGAAACTCTGGAAAACTGAAGGGTTGCTTAATAGCCGTATAAGAAACAGGATATCTAACTGTCACAAGAGAGGACTTATTAGAGGCATATTTCAATTTCTTCCCATAAAGTATTTTATTGTATGTCAGTTTTCCTTTCCATACTTGATTCTTTTCCACACTTTTCTGTCATATCTTTAATACATTTTTTCTGTCCATTTTTCTAACTAGACATCACAATTCAGTGAGTGATCTGCTGAAAATATTTCAGATTCATCCAAGTTCAGATCAAATTGACCATCTCAAGGAGAATAGCCTAGTACAGCTTAGTCCTGTCTCAGCTTTGAACAAAACTGAGGGAAAGCAAACAAAGTTTTATAACCCATTCTGCTCACTTGAAGCAACAATGCCTGGATGAAAACAAGAGCATATTTATTAAAAGTTCTAAAAACTAAAGCTGGATTTTCTGGACATTCTGTAATAAAGTTTTGCTAAGTATCATCATAAAACTTCACTATTTCTATTAGAGTATGACTCTTTCCCATGTTTTTCCTTATAATGCCATAGTACCTTGCTATATGATCCAGTGTTCTATATATGCTTATACAGTTGTCTGTGTTCATTATGATAGGTTTGGAAGCTTTTTCAAAAGAAGAAATGGTTGGCTATGCAAACTTTCCCATTTTTTTGTATCTCATCTGGTTATTTCCCATAAGTACATTCTGTCTCTTGTTGAAGACCACACATGAAAAATGTCTAACTCAATACTTTTGTTTCTTAAAACTGAGATACAGAAGGGTTTGGGTTTTCAAAATCAAATGTGAAAGAGGATTATAGCTATAACCATGGAATTATTCCCACAGCATCATAAAACAGTATAAAAGACTGTCAAACTTTCAGCACTTGAAAAGAAAGTCTTATTTAAAAAATATTTCCATATGTTAATCAAATGTTCACACTACTTTACACATTTTGATGTTAAATCCATCGAGAGACAGATATTATTACACTCAACCACCAACAAATGGCATGAACTTTCTGGAAAAAAATGAAAGGTTACAATTGTGCCTTCATTGTGTATGTGCTAAATGGAGCTTTGCTTTGTTAAACTGGCTTGGAACAGTTACAGTGCTAAGTGAGAGCCACACAAACAAAGATGCATATGGGCAAAAAGAACTGAAACAGAACTAAACCTAGTTCAGGAACCTGCAGAGTTTCTTTCCAAATCTTGCAAGATGTCATCTACTAGAAAGTTCCTCAGGTAAATAGCTAAGAAATATTAATTCATTGATTAAAAGCCTTTCAATGAGGGAGAAGAGCCAGGGAAAATTAGTAGACATCAAAATAAAATTAAGAACAGTAAAATAATTCCTTTTGTCCTGTGACACTTCAAACTTTGTATTATTTCACATATATATTCCAGCAAGTCCGTCTCTCTACATGGTTTAGAATTTTCACAGGATAGTGAAAATGAGCCATCATGCACACAACCAACCAACAACATCTATAATATCATTGTGATTCCTGTGTAACACAGACTAGTTAAGATCCTTTGGCTAGTCATTCAACAGGTTTTGGGTTTTTTTTAATGTCACAAACTGGATTATTACACTTTTTTTTTTTCCCCCATTGTTAGCCTAATCCTGCTTCTGGACCTGGATTTTTTGGGATGAAGATTTTCATACTATAATTGTATGTTGAATCTGCCCACCAATTTAAGCTTATCTTTTTTGTAGCTCCTATCCTGTTGGTGATTTAATTTAAAATTCACTGACTCATGTATTCAAGGCCTAGAGATAGAGATTTTGTACACTTTCAAGTACTATGAACTATCACCTTAAGCAGATAAAGATATTCATAGGCATGAGCAAAATTAGAAACACTTGCAGCCTTGCCTCATCATGCTCTACCGACCATTCTTGAGCAATACGTGAGTTAGGATTCTCTCAGTGTACTTTTGCTGAGTTTAATTTCTCCACAACGTGGAGAAACTCTCCTCTTGGCTTTTCTCTTGTTTTGTTTTGCTCTGGAGTTGGTGGAATCCCTTTGATTTATAATTATGAGTGATAATTATTAGCGCCTTTATTCTTTTTGATTCCAAAATCCTTTTATGTGTTACTAACTTGGTCAATATGCTTTCTAAGTGCTTCACTTCCTCCCTGAGAAGAATGAAATTGGGACAAACCCCCTGCCTTCCTGAAGATAACTTGCAGTAAAATGAGTTTCTTGAGGTACTCCTCTGTTTGACATGGGCTCAGTGCACACATACCTACTGATATCTGTTAGTGATAAATACAGACATGGAGTGCACTCTTTACCTGTTGTCATAACATGAGGAGTTTGGAGAGAAAGCACAGCAGTCGCTGTAGTAGTCACTAAAGATGCCTTAGCCTTAACTGCAATTCAAAATCTGTACATGGATGTATTCCCCAGGCTGAAACATCATGTGCCACAAATATGAACTCACCACTGCAGTCTCTGTCTATTCCTTTGTCCATTGTTTGAACAAGGAAAAGGATGGCTATGGGGTGATATCAGTGTGACATTAGCTCTGAAATGAAAAGGACTAATAACTGAGCCTTTTCAGGAAGCTTGCCTAGTCCAAAACAAGAGGTAGTGATTAAATAGGTTGCTATGAACAGCGAGAATACCACACCCCAAACTATTTGTTTGCACTTTGAACCAGAGCATTAAAAAGCAAATGCGTGACTTATGTTGCAGTTTCATGCTGTCTCTAGGAAACCTTTCATAAAATTACTGGATACAGCTGTCACCCTTTGAGATGAAGTGGTCTTCTAAAGTTTAGCAGGAAGGCTGCAGCTATTGCATTCAGGTTAGGTTCAGGTTTTTAGAACAGTTCAAGCATCTTATTCCCAAATCAATTTTACTCAATAGTAATATAATCAGGAAGTAAGCAACATGTTCTGCAGCTAATGTCCAGATATACACTGTAATACAATTAAAAACACAAAGAAACATGGGGCCCAAACCCCAGTACATCAGTAACAAACCAGGGGATAAGCTCTGTGCTATGCATAAGTTAGTGCTTTTCCCTTATGAAGTATGAACTACAAATTCATGCTCTCAATGCAGACATATTTATCATAAGTAATAACATCAACAAATTGAGTGAATATTGGCCATTATTAATTCCTTTTTCTCTAGCAAGTTACCAACTCTCTGTCTCTTTTAGCAAGGAAAATCGACTTGCAGAAAATGTCTTTGGTTATGAAGAAAAATTCATGTGGAGTGAGAATACCTTTTTTTTTTTCTTTTTTTTTTTTTCTTTTTGTAATTTCAGCTGGTCTTAACATGCAGTATTCCTTCTTACAAAAGCTTGCCTCACAACTGAAAGAATGGGCTAAGCAGTCTTATTTTCTCAGAGCTTTGCAGCTGTGCAGTGACTTTACTAATACAACATGATTTCTAATTGTGATGGTGCTTTTAATAGAGAGGAGAAATTTCAGTCCACTGGACTTAATATGGTTAGGGATACTACTGCGAGTGGTGAAGAAGAGAAAAATTTATCTCATGAGCACCCCCATCCCCAACACACACAATTATATCAGCTCCTAAATCTAAATCTGTTGGTAAGTCTTAAGTCTGGCTTTAGTGCTTCTTGCTGTAGGGTTTCTCTTTTCTTAGCAGAATTTCTGATCCTTATCAGCATTCAGCATTTCTGAGTAAAAGGCATTGTTCTTGAATGGCCCATGCAGCTTCACAGCTGCTTGTCAACCTAACAATAAGTAGAAATACCTAATGTTCTCTCTTTTCTCTCCTTTATCCTCAAAATGCTGAATGGAGGAATAGACCTCATTTCCAGTAAGGATGAAGTGGTACATACACATCACCTTGTCCCACAAATCAATTAAAACTATGTATTATTTTATTGGTGAAACCCCAAAGGTCTTCTTTTAAAACCAGCTAATTCCATCTTCATTTATAAATTAACAATAATGTTTTTAAAGAGTTCAGTTAAGAATTTAATATTATTAAATTAAAGTGAATCTGAGAGAATAAAGAAGCAGAGGGACAATGAGTTGAGGAAATACCATTTATTTATTGCTAGGATGGCAAAAAGAGTAGGGGGAGAAATGCAGGAATGTAAATGGCAGCTACATTATACTGATGTACAATTTAACTTGAAAAGCCTCTCTCTAACACATTTTGTTACTGTGTTCAGTTCTACAAATAAAATAGGATTGTGCCATTAGAGACTTCCTATCTGATCAGATACACCTACTGACAAAATAACCTTACACAGAGCAAATTGATAGCTGCTATTGTGGTTGCTGGAACTTGTGAGCTATTTGCTCTTGTAAGGTAAGGTATTTTCATAACACATAAAGTGAAATTACACACACCCAAATGGAGTTTGACTATTACAATAAACATTTAAAGTTCTGAGGAAAAGTGACAGCACAATTTTTTTAAACACTTATTTGAGTTTTGTTCATCAACAATATCACTATGGATTCATCTGCAAGAATTAGGAACATTTAATGGAATAGCATAATCATTTAAATCCATCCTTAACAATAGTGAATCATGTTGTAATGACTGAATTCAAGGAGTTCATCCTGCTAATGTAAATCCAATTACATGCTATGAATCCCATCATCTACTTAAAAGGCGTCACTGACACAACTTCTAAAACTGCTCTGCATCTGCATAGTCTCTGTCTTTACTCCTCTTTTCTCTAGTTATTTTTGTATTTTTCTTCTTTTTTCTTTTTTCTTTTTTTTTTTTCTTTTCTTTTTTTTTTGTCCTTCCTTCAGCATACAAAATCTAAGGACACTTGGTATTCTTCCCCAAAGTCTGCAACAGATGAAGACAGATGTAGATAAAATGACTTGCTGAAACATCAGCTGTAGCCAGCAGTTCCAGCTTGTTGGAACACCACCATCTATATGCTTGAGAGACTTTCTGGAAGTATACAGCACTATAGATGACCATGAGGGGAGTCATAAGACATGCAGATGTTCCTGCTTACTCCACCCAGTTCCAGTTTATTTAATACACTGAATTATCTTAGTTTCTTAAGGAAGCAAGAAATGATAAAAAGCATTAAAATGCCATTCACCACTAGTTCATTATTTGTACTTCTCTCTTGGACCAAAAATCCTGATGCCAGAAGAGCAAAGAACCACTGAGGTCCTACTTCATTGCAACATCGTCAAGAAAGAATACACCTGGGACTTTCTGTCTCTCAGAAAAATGTTTATATCAAAGGAGAGTTAAAAACCAAGAACAACAGTGAATCACTAGTAAGAAACTGTTCACTGAAGTCATAGGAGGTCTGAAAGGTCTATGGAAAATTTTACTGATTACAGAAGCCCACTTTTTTAATGTCTCCTAGCACAGTTGAACTGAAATATGCTGGTGGGGTAAAACATGTGAGGTGGACGCATAGAGATGCTAGATTTTAAATATTAAAATAGGAATGCTGCAGCCCTCTCTCCTGCTGTGGCACTGTGAATGCTTATGTTCTCAGAGCTGCAGCCTGGGAAGAACAGATAGCAGCCAAACAAGAAAAGTATGGAAAATATTATCTCCTGTGTGCTTTTTATACAGAACATAGAATTTGAAGGCACAGTAGAGAAAATCTCACATTATAAGGGAGGTCTGTAAAGCCTGTGTCTGTGTGAAGTTTGTCTTTTTGCAGTTCCCCAAATTAGATCATGATCAAAGCTCTAGACCAGCAGTTCCCAGCTTCAGCAAAAGTGAGTGGAATGTAAAGCTGTTCAGCTCTACCAGGCTTCTTGATCTGACATTATGCATTGGTTACCAGAAGGGAAGAAAATTGTTTATTACAACATCATGTCAGCAAGAGTCCCAAAACCTTTCCCTGTTACCACTGCTAAAACTCCTGGGAAGAGTCATGCTAACAGAATCTCACAAGTACACAAGCAAAATGCAAAGAGGCTGAGATATCTAAAAGAGTCTTTATTTCAGCACAAGACTGACCCACTCATGTCCAGGTATTAAAATTTCTCTTTCAAACATTCCTGGCTTCAGATGGCAATTCGTATGGGAGCTGGATGCAAAAAAACCAAATCACAAGCATCTGAACTAGCAGGAACTGAGGTTCAAGAGTGAGAACTGCTTCTTGAATCTATTTAATCAAGTGCTACCTCATCTACCTTTACTTCACAAACACCGCACTGTGACCTTGAAGTACCTGGGAAGCTGAGAATGATGGACACGACTATGGCATCCTAAAAGGACTCAGTGGCTGGAGGGTGTTCTCCCCAGCGCCTCTGCCACAGTCATCTTAAAGCTGTTCAGGAGGCATTGTCGGGACCTCTGTAGTTGTTCCTGCCTTTCTAAAAGGGTGCACAAGGTTTTCTTCTCCCTTTCCCTTTTTCAGACAATAGATGAGTGGCAATCCAGAAGCTGAAGTGGAACATCCTCCTGTCATGTGGGCAAGCAAACCCGCATCTTCCAGGAAATGCTTTAACCACAAGACTATAAACAATCAGACTATAAACAATGCACCAGGGTGGTGTGGGGGCGAGACATCCCCACTTTGGAGAGAAGTCACTGTACAGGTGTTGGTTCTACATTTATCATGCTAGAGAGAGGGTGACATGGAGCAAGACTGGGTGTCCAGTGTCAGCAGCAGCTGCTGTTGACTAATGGACTTACCTGGAAGACACTCCAGGTCTCAGAGTTTGTGGAGAGAACTGTGTACACCAAGTTAGAGACAGATTAGAGTTTTATGTGGCAAAAAGAGAAAGATATTCCAGGTATCTTTTAGTAGAGCTTGATCCTTTTAGAAAGCAATTATAAATACTTACATTTAGGACAAGAAGTCAGCAGCAGATATTAAATGCCTACAAGTACTTCTTTACAACATGGAAACACATTAAAGGACATGGTCCAAGACAAATATGGCTAGCTTTAAACAGCTACGTTATACACTTCTAGAATGCTGGAGTCCTCTTTTTTGTTCCAGGCCTACCTCCTATATTAAATCTAGCCTGATGTTAGTTGTGTGCATAAGGTCAAGTGATGGTAAGCAGACATGTTATAAACTGCTCAGTACATTACAGCTGACAAATGAGCTCTCTAACCTACTGTCCTCCATATTGCAATATTATTGAAATTTGCCCAGATACTTTTTAACTGTCCTCTAATTAGAACATTATCAGGTATGATGAAAGTGGGAATGTTAGCAATCAAGACGCCTGCCACTGCAAAAGTAAAAATATTCAATTGTCTGTGTTCTTCTGCATGAAGTCAGCTTGCTTGAGTCTGCTCCCGCCAAGCAATGGCATCATGCTATTGACTTCAAAGCGAGGTCTGGGCTCAGATGTTTGGTGTAGAAACTGGATCAATTGTTTGACTTCCCAAAAGACCAAAGAAGACAGAATTGTCTGATAGACAGACTACATTAAAATAGACTAGCTTTAATCTAAATATTTACATTGACAGGGTCATTGACAGACCCACGGAATCACCTGTGCAACCTCACTAAATTTGGAGAAGGAAAAGACACAA
The DNA here is from genome assembly GCA_013398125.1 of Aegotheles bennettii. Lineage (NCBI taxonomy): Eukaryota > Metazoa > Chordata > Aves > Caprimulgiformes > Aegothelidae > Aegotheles > Aegotheles bennettii. The sequence goes on along the minus strand of VZRW01008163.1, from coordinate 57,378 downwards.
AAATTAATATAGCAATAAAAAGTACTCTGTTATGATTACCTTTCCAGGTAAATAAAAAAGTCTAAACTGAAAAAAAAAAAAATCCACCAACAAACCAAAACTAAAAAGCCTGAACTGGCAGTTCAGTTGTACACGATAGACAAATGAAATAAAATACATCAATAGCAAGTTTTCAGGATGGCTTGCAATAATTAAAACAAAAGCTACACCTATTGTATATTGCTGACACACATGTGTTCTTATACAACACAGGCAGTAAGTGAAGAGTTCAGAAGAGTGTGGGGAAGATTGACTGTAGCACAAGAGCATCAATGTAAATGTATAGAGTACTGCCAACAGTCTTTATTGAAGTTATACAAGTTAGGTACCAGCACACTTGTCTGATTGGTGTTCCCTCATGACCTATGGTTACCAGATGTGCAATAGTTGTCTCCTGATAACTTTCCATTTCTGCCTTTCAAACTGTTATTATTTATTTAGAAGAGGTAGCTGATGGTATAGGAAACATACATGTTTCTCTTTCAGGATCAGCTAATTACATGTAGACATGTTTTTGCCAAGTGTCTTCTCCATTTCATAAAAAATATATCTCATTGATTCCTAGCATAGGAATCTTTCCACATGTTCTGCTATTTAAATATAAATTATTTTTTCCATTTTCTAGTACTTGCTTACTGCCCTTTTATTTTTTCTCCACTGCCATCCACAATGGTATTCTTCCCTCTCTAAACATTTCAGTCAGTACCCTAAATCACTTCCATCCCAGGCCGAGGCCAAATGTTGGAGAAAAAGTAACTCTTAGACAAAGTTGCTTTTGTTACACAGACAATGAAGTCCATTAACTCTCTTTCCAAGCAGTGTAAAAATGCCACTCAGGTACTGACTTACCATTTGGTGCAGCCAACAATTGGGCAGGCCTGAATCTAAGCACAAGTTTCACTGACATCTCTACTTGGGTTTTGGTAATAGTGTTCCAAAACCTGAAGGTTTTATGTTTCTTTTCTTGCTTTAACTCCTTTTGAGTTCAGCACAAAGGTGGTCTTAGTAACTAATAGGGACCAGAGGACCTTTCCCTTTCACTGGTCTCTTACTGGGTTACTCTCTTCCAGTATTGTCTCCATAAATCTGGCTGGAAAGACTATCCATGAAACCCATCTAATAGGTAATACCTGGTCTATAAATGCAGGCTACTGCAGGACTGTATGGCTTTGCAAGCTCTGATCTAACAAAATTCACCTAATTTTGCCAGATTCATTCAAGGCCTCAGCTTGGAGAAACTTTCTGGGGTAGGTGGATAATTTTTCTTGTGGTTTGGAATGAAAGACATCCAGCTCCATCTGGCTATGGTCATTCTTTTCATTTTCTCATCTGGATAACTTTTACAGTCCAGGACAATGTGGTAGTTACATTTTACATTTCAGTACTATGAATGCACAAGCACTTGACGATCTCTTGCAACTTCTTTTCCTTTCCATGAACATCTGTACCTGCATACTCAATAATGACACAGTGTTTCCACAGCCAGAATACAAACACATTACAAAAAACATAACCGAAAACACTGGAAAAAGCTTTTCTGAGCAAAGCTGTAATTCATGTAAATAAAACTTAAGAAGTATTTTTCCCTTTCCCTACTGATTAGTATTTTTCTCTTGAAGCCTTCTAGCTTTGGGGCTTACATTCTGGTGTCAACATTCTGGGCTCTAAAAACAGCTGAACTGTTTCAGAGCTTCAGTCAGGAAAAAAAAAACAAACCCAAATGTCAACCCCATGCTTATTAAAACAATAAAAGCAATGATAATGCAGAAATAAAGTGTTTACAGATTGTTTGCTGTATTGCATTACTAGTCTTAGACATAAGCCTTTAATGAAGAAATGCCACATTAATAGGATGCCAGGAACCACTGAGGGATCAAAATGATGCAAGCACTACTGACACAGTCAAATCTTTCTTTAAAAACACACTCAGTTTTCCCCAGTAGCTTAAATCTTGCAACCCTTCTCTTCACAATCCATTACAGGTTCCATAATAACTATATACAAGTAGCCACTTAGCCACAGCAGTGGAAAGACTGGGAAAGCAGAAGGAAGAATTCAGTCTGTTGGGTAGGTTAAGCAGATGTCATGAAAACCTCACAAAGAGGCTGTGGATTTAGATGACATAAATTATTTTTTCTGTGAACAACAAATTAGAGAATACATAAAAGGAGAAGCAATTCCTGAGTTTGTCTTGAGAAATATGTGACTTAGTCTAATACAAAACTATTAAACTGCACTAGAAACTTTATTATTAGGAATATTAGGAATTATTAGGAATAGCTGAGAGGTATGGAGACATATCACAACAGAGGCTTTGCATAAACATTTTATCAAGCCAAATAACCTTGAAAGAAACAATATAACAACATCAAGGTTAAAGATCAGAGTAAAGGAAGCTAATACAACAGTCATCCCATGAAAATGGAAGCCATGTCCAACTAGGATAAAAAGTAATTGGCTTTTCCTCTGGCAAGTTAGATCTAAAACCTTAACAATGAAAAAAGTATATAAAAGAAGAAAAGCAGGGACACTACTGACAAAACTTCATATCTTCATTCTCCTTTGATCTAGCTGGTGAGTTTTCATTTTCTAGTAGATTTTAAAGTGCCTTGAAAGAAGAAAAAAGCATAATATGAAACAGATATATAATTTGCATTGTCATTGATTCTGTAAAGAAACTTGCATATGATACAAAAAATATTAGATTAGTTCAAAACTCTCCTGACTGAAAGTACTGCAAAAAGAGTCAACAATATTAGTCATTAAACAACACATGAAAACCAGGGTCAATAAATGCAAAGAAATACACGTGAGCAAAACCAGATTTAATCACATCTAAAAAGTGATGGGTTCTAAATTTTCTGTGATCATTTGACAGGTCTTCATCTAATCACAGCTACCGGATTATTGCATATAATCCTCTGAAAATATCAACTTCATAGTGAGGCCCAGTCAAAAGGGCAAATAGAGTAGGAAAAAAATACTACCAAAGGACTGAAGGATATAGCAGGAAACATCTCTGTGCACTTCATTAATCTGAAAAGTATGTGCAGCTCTGGTTGCCCTGGTATCAGAAATGACACAGTAAAATGTAGAAGTGCAACCAAAATTATCAAAGGTAGACGTTGGTTTCTGTATGAGGAAGGACTTTTCTGTTTGTAAAAGAGCAAACCAGCAAGGGGCATGATACAGGATCACAGGAAAACAGTTCAGAAGAGAACTCAGGAGGCCTCTAGTCCAACCACATGTTCACACAGGGTGATCTCTGGGGTTTATCCAGTTGAATCTTGAAAAAACTTCAAAGATGGAAACTGCACAGCCTTCCTGGGCAGCCTTTTCCACTGCTCCACTGTCCTTATGGTATGAAAACTTTTCCTTACATATCATCTAATAATTACTTGTTTCAACATATGTCTGTCATCTCTTGTCTTCCTTTTGTGAAGAGCCTGGCGCTGTCTTCTTGCTGACCTTCTCTTAGGTATTGAAAGGTGGCTATTTAGATCTACCTTAAACTTTTTCTTTAGTCCTGGGTCAGTAAAATAGTGACAAACAGATAATGATTGTTCAGTGTTTCTCGTAACATAAAAGGCAACAATATTTTCAATCAAAACAAATATTTTTAAACAAAAACTTAAAATAAAGGATTAACCACTTTTTTTTTTCACAGGAAAAAAACCCAACTTTTTTCCCAGAAGAAGTTGCAGATGATGTATAATTGTAGACAATTTAAGACTTCTCAGAATTACTTGCCGTATGGTTTTGTCTCTTAGGAATAGGTTTTTGAACCTATGTCTATGCAATGTCTATTCAATATTTAGTTTGGAATATACCTTTTTCAAAGACTTACTAGAAGCTGGGAAGGTTTTCAATAGGAAGTACCACTCTAAATTTTCCCTATTCTTGTATGCTTTCCTGAAGTATCTATTTGTCATTGTTAAAACAGGAAGTCTCATGATATTATGCCTTTACATGTAGCAGACAGTTCACAGACTTTAGAAAAATTTGTCTGCGTGCATATACCAATCTACACTGAGTCCCTGTCAATGCCCGTTGCTTACTCACTCTTTCTTCTACTGCAGCAACTTCTGGCTACTGCTGGATTTTCCCTGAAGTATTTTTTTCCTTGACCATCTTAATGGGAAAATTGTAAGCAACAACAGCTTGACTGCGTAAATAGAGAAATGAATGTTTAAAAACACATCACTGCATCAGATTACCCACAGTGAAAATGTAGGGGTGAGTAGGAAATCAACTCATTTTATGAGATTTTTTTGTTGTCATGGATGCAGGGAAATACTCAAGTGAGCAGAGACAGAGTGCTTCTCTGAAAGATAGCACCATATATAGTTGTATTTTTTCATTTGTCCTTAAGCCACCCACGGTAGCTTTTCAAAACAGAGATCTGTTTCTATTCATGTTTCAGTGTTGTCTGCAGACAGCAGCAGAGTTACGCTTTGTGACAGATGAACTTCAAAAGGTTTGGAGGTTCAAAGCTTGTATGGGCTTATCTGAATATCTCAGGTCTGCAAATCTCATGGTATCAGCCTACAGCTTGGTACTTCAAGCACTTCCTGGTGAAGTCCCAGATAGAAACAGAGACATAGCTTGACTTCAGAGGGCCCAAACCAAGATACACACTCAAGCTCCTGATAGGTTTAAGAGGGAGTTGGAGACGCAGTGCGTGTTGCCAAAACCCAAACCCAGACACACACAGACTTTTTTGATTCTTCATGAGGATCTCACAGTAGAAAACCAGAAACTCAGTTTCCACACATCAAAAAAGAGGCATTTTATGTTTTTTTATTACTCTAATACACTCCAAAATTCAACAGTTTGTACAGATAGCATTTGCAATTTTTATTTTTTTTTTACATGAAGAACAATGAGTTCAACAGGAATCTCACAAAATTGAATGCACTGTATCTCCCTCATCAGTGAGCAATCTTCTGGTCTTTCCTTATGTCATGAGCTGCATTTTGCCAAAGATATCTCTGCTTTCTATCTGTCTGTTTACAACATGCTCATCTATTCTACAGTTGTTCTCCTGTATGCACATACCTGTAGCCTCCTAAACAATGTAGCATTACAATAATGACCTGTTGAAATGCCACTGCTTTAGCTTCTGGGTGCCTCTCAAGAGCAGTACAAAATGTGCAGAAAAGAAAAACCAGTGAGGGTGATTATTTTGTCAAGTGTAATAATTTCCATACTGACAGCTCAGCAATGAAATATGCTTGTCTTAATACAGTGTTTTACTTACAGACTTTGATGAATAGCAGCATAGAGTTGACTTACTAGTTCACACTAATTTCTGGCTTTTCTGTTTTATAATTTTAGCTTTCACAAATAACTTGCTGTAGTAACTAAGATCATTTATATATGAACTATTGCTAATTGAGAATTAATTGCAACATGTCATCTAATATAAGAGCTCCTTCAAGTGAATCTGATATTGTAAGTGACACATAACATTTGGATGAAGCTAGTCTCAAACTTTATTATCCTTTCTTTCACTCCAGATTTTGATAGTGGTGGAGCCACACTTGAAGCAAGTCTTGTCCAGTTCAGCAACAGAACGTGTATTTCACTGTCTGTAATTCCCACAACATAGTTGTTTTGTATCTCTTTCATGTCAGTTTGGTTATGTTAGTGATTATGTTACTGATTTTCTTAGTGATTAAAATAACTTTGATGTGAGGCAAATAAAATAGATGTTTTTCTATTTAATAACATTTTTCCTAATATTTTTCTGTAAATGCAATTCTTTTGTCACTAGTCATGGTTCTAGTTGAAACTATTTTATCTGTCATACAACAGGAATTCTCCCTAGTATCACATTTCTACCTACTTAGTGGACAAAATATGAATTAAACGTATCATAAGATTATTTCTATGGAGTTAAAGTGAAAAGGTAACTTGCCTGAAATAGGGAACTAGCATTAGGGTATATGGAGAAAGGTAGACTTTTGGAATACTTACCTACAAGCAATTTACTAAAACAACTTTAGTAAGACATTCTTGAAAGAAAATGTACATGTAAACTTGCAATAAAAATGTTAGCTCTTATGTTAACAGTAAAAGTTAACTTACCAATAAATATAAAAATCATAATTATGCAAATAGCCATCATTGAGCCAGCCTATTTCAACAAGCCAAGCATGCTTAGGTGATTCAGTGTGTTCTTCATACTTTATGGCTTTTAATTTCACAAATTTGTTTGGAGCCATCTTATGCTATGACTGCTTACCAGCAAATAGAATGACAGAAAACATGCCAGATTCAATACACGTTTCATCTTAAACTCAGGGACCACAGCACAGAGTGCATTAGTCTAGCTCATTTTCCAAAGACTGTACATTATATGCAGTTCATCTGAATCTCAGTAAAACACAATCTTGAGAGTTTGCCAGCTTCAGAATATTCCTGGGAATAGTTTATCACTGGTGTTCTCCATTTCCTTTCTTGATCCTCTCCTTGAGCGTCAGCCAAGCAAATGTGGATAAATATATCTGATAGTTTCTAAAATGTCTCAGCAACTAATCAGAAATTACTGGACCAGCTCTTGCAGAAATAAAACCTCATGTCTGGCTCTTAACATGTGGTTCTTAAAAATAAAATTTATCTTTAATAAACAGACCAAGAGAACATTTTTGTAGGTCATTTAGAGCACTTTTGTTGTTTTTTATAAATACACATTCAATTAAGAAGCACTTTATTAGTTGCTTCCCCCACCATGCTAAATATTAATCTCCTTATTTTTTAAAGGAGAGAGAGATAAAGTCTATACTTAATAATTTTATAATTTTGAACAAATGTAGGATGCCTTTTATTCTGAAGAGTAATGGAAGTAGGAAAAATGTTGAACTAAAAACCCCAGTTCATATTTAATGCTTTAATAAATCCTAGATTTTGACTATACAGATGATGAAGCAGAAAGAATTCTTTCTTTTCATTGAAAAATAAATTAAAAATCCAAATTGAGGTTGTATTCTGTTCTTTACTTTGACTGTCATTATTCTTGCCAATGTAAGCAGCATTCCCTAGGTGGCAGGGACTTTTAAACACAAGTGTACTCTTGTGAGCTGCATTGGCTATCCTGGAAAGCAAAGTGTGTTATTTATCCATTAAACAGTTACAGCAACAATGGAGGCACAGTCAGTGTGCTTCTACCCAAAATACCACCAACAACAGAGAAAGAAAGAAAAGGCGTTTTCTGCAGTTGTTACTTCAGTTGCTACAGGACTGAATGTTCTGACTCCTCCTAAAGTGAAAGGCCTGCACTAAAGACTTTTTTGGTTAAAATCACTGACATGATATGAAAATGTTGCTGCCCCAGAGTCCTTTCTCTTAATCACAATTTCAGTGACTAGTGTCTTTTCACACTGGATAAAGCCACACATCCACCAGAGGGTCTTCTTTAGGCACTTGTCCTCTAGAGAAGAAAGAGGATCTAAGAGTGGTCCTTGTATTCCCCCTAATAAAACATGTGTGAATGAACTCCATCTTTTTTCCCTTATTTACATGTGCATAATATCAAACTGTAGTAGAATCATTATTCCTTTGTCCGTCATCTCTCCAGAAACCAACTCGTAGAACTTACAAGTGTATTGCCAATTTAAATATCCCCCTCCTCACAGTAGTAAAATCCTGTGATTTGGTACTAGCAATCTCAACACTGAGGACCCTAGAGAAATTTTGCAAGTTTGTATTTCTATGGGTTTTAGCTGGATGAGGTAGATTCTGCCTGGCAGTAATTCCCTACCTAGGTGAGACATGGTCAAGTGTGCAGTTACTGAACTTTTAGGCTCTTGTGTTTAGTATTGGTGGGTAATATAGCTGGTAGTAAAAACATGCAATATTCTTGTTTTTATCTCGTTCTGCTCCATTGTCAAAAGCTCTTGTCACCCCCCCACCCCTCCTGTTATGGTTTGAAAGGGGCAGGCAAAATCTTACTGGCTTTTGCTGCCAGGACCCAATGAATAAGGGGTGGAGTTTAGGACCCTGTTGTGAAAAGGGGTCTGGGTGTCAGGTGTCAGGTATCAGGTGTCAGTATTCCACCCATTTTCCTGCCAGACTCTATAAAAGCCAGGAGGAGGGGGCAGGCTTCAGTCTCCCCTTCGGAGTCAGTCTTCTCTCTTGGTCTCCTCTCTTCTGCTCTCTGCTGCCACGCTCCC
>VZRW01008163.1:29818-48949 GCA_013398125.1 Aegotheles bennettii | reverse complement strand
GGGGGGAGTGATAGAAATAAAACTCTGGTTTGTGGCTTGACCTGGCCGTTTTGCTAAACCAGCACACCTCCCTAGCCCTGCCCCAGGTTACGTTATTTACCATGAAATGTCCAGGTATTTTCAAGTTTTCCTTCCTGGACTGAAACTTGCTTACTAAACCATATAATGAAATCAATGTGCTTCTCAAATATTCACGTAACAAAAAAGCTCAACACAAAAAAACCCTCCAAAACCTCACTGCATGCCTCTGTGGATTTCCTTGTGGTTACATTACATTCAGAGCCCCAGTAGAATTGTGGGCATTTTATCAAATGGAAATTTAAGGAAAATGACAACTAAATGTTGGGTACATCCCACCCTCTTGGCAACATCTGTAATTTGAGTTCTTAATATTTCATTACCCAGAGTGTTTTTATAGAGATTTCCATGGGATCTAGTATGGGTCAGAGCAGAAGAGCTTGTACATCAGTAGTATTAATGCTGACTGTTTAGTTTTTCTTTCAGTATGTGCTTTTAGTATATGTGTCAATTAGATTAAGTCTCTTCTGTTTGGTCTTGACTAGAACAAGTGACATGAAAAAGTGAAGTTGCAGAGGTTTAATTTGAACAGACAGTAAAATAAAAGGAAAATAGAGCTAATCCCAGGCATAACAATATATCATATTACATATTGCCTTGACTGTCTGATCAAGCCATGAAGCATGAACAAGATACCACTGACTTCCATTGCCCAGACTAATTTTATCTTCAGTTGTATTTAGATTTTATTCAATTCTTTGATACAGCATGTCCCTGATTGCAGGACTTGTACTACCAGCCTTGAAGTTGATGTTATCAGACTTTAAAAAGTTGAGTGCATATATGGAAAACAATGTCTCTCCCAAGTGGTGCTGCAAACTTTCAAGATTTTACGGCAAGTTTCACAACATTTTACTGTTTACCTGAAGTTCTTGCTTTGGGAGTCTTGGGGGTCTAGAATCTTACCTCCTTTTAATGAAGTTGTCAGTCTGTATTGATTGCACAGAAAAACTTAAAAATATAGCCTGCTCTTGCAAAACACAAAAATTTTAAACCCAAATCCAACCCTAAAAATAAAATTAGTTTTAGAAATAGTGTGCATTTCTTTAAAAAGATATTATGATTAAGTCAAATTCAAAACAGTCATTCTAAGCATTTGAGTTTGTCAATGTTGCAAATATCTGAATAGTAAAGTTCTGGATACCAATGTACTCAGTGGATGTTGCCATTATTCTGCCATCCTGGTTGAGTTTTTCTGGTTCCTGTGAATTTCATTTCATAAAAATATTTATAGCAATATACCAAATTAAGCTCTGGCTTAAGCAAACCTAAAGTAATTTTAGGATCAACAGAACAGTGGAATAGGACCCGTTTGCACCAAGATTTGATTTTTTTCTGATCTGTTTAGTCTACAGCAAAAGTGATGTTAGTGATACTAACTAGGAGTACCACAAGCTTTGTCTTTTAGACTGCTTTAACATTAATGTCAGAAATTAAAAATTAAATAAATGCAATTTAGGGTATATAATATGCAAATGAAAATAGTATTTCATGACTTAGAAATACGTTCCACTACTTAACATTTCTTGGAATGGAGAATTTCAAATGTTAAACCTTTTTTTTCTGTAATAAAGACCATTGTAGTGGAGATACGATCTTCACTACAATCACTGCTGCAGGGATTCATGAAACAACGCAAAAAAGGACTCATACACTAAAGAAGTAAAAAATAAATGTTATGATAAAGATTATACTTACCTCAGACTGCAAATGTTCAAGATATATAAAGACAAAGCCAGAATACACTGCCATTTAAAGTAAAAAATAGTAATATTAAAATAAACATTTTAGCTTTTCAAAATAACCACAAAACTCGGGACACTAATATTATTGCTTAGTGTAGATAATGCATTCACTACATTGAAAAAATTATCCTTTTATAAGTAAATGTCGGAAATGGCCTCCTGTAATTTACTTGGTTTTATCTCTTACTCTCTATGGCTGCTTAAGGATGATTTTTAGCCTATGTCCTTGAGACTCTATTTGCCTTACTGTGATAGAATCCTTCAAGATGAGAATCATGGATTATCCCCCCTTCTCTTGTCAGCTATTCATAAATACTGTCTTGTTACTTTATCAGAGTTTCAGCTGCCACATTTGCTGTTATTTTATGAGTCACTAATCCCATGCTTTCAGTTGTCTTGCCAAGGTACCACTGTCACCTGAGAAAACTGCTTGTTTTGCTCCTGTTTTCCGTCTACTACTTCCCATTTCTGCACCAAATACAGATGGTGTTATCCATCTTGTTTTTAAAACTCACTCCCTTATTATCAGTTTAATGCTTTCTCACTTTTCTCCCTCACACTCTCAACATTTTCCAGGACTCCTGACGTAACATGGTATCAAAATGCTTACTGCTGTGCCCCACTCCTTTATCCCCTAATGCATCTTTTTTAAATGGCTGTCAAAGATTATTTATATGCTTTCCTTCTTTCACCCTGTCTCCCCTGATCCTTTGCAGCTTTCAAGGCTTGTCTCCTTGTCTATCTTTATCCACCTTTCCCTTTACTCATTAGGAGTTCGTAAATGGAAATGATCTTTACAAACTTTATGTCCCACAGTCCACTCAAATTTCCTTTATCACTGCGCTGCATAGCTCACTGCTCTCATAGTAATACCTAACCTACTTCAAAGATACTTGGCTCAGGAATTTTTCTTCCTGCCTTACAATTATTGTAACTCTATCTATTTCAGATTTCAGCTAGTATATTCTAATACTTTATTCTCTGAACTGATTAGACATGTCTTCATTTCAAATTGAGTAGCCAAATTCTGATCAATTATAAAAATTGTAAGACTATTGCTTCTGCCTTTCATAATCATATAAGTGAAAAATCATCTCTAGTTCTACTTGTGACCACTGCTTAAAACATATCTAGTATCCACTAATTTCTTGGCAGGTAAATTATGTTGTTAGCACTCATAAAAAGGTGGTAAGATTGTTCAAAGTGAATGACCATGTTTAAATTTGGTTTTATCTATCCATGTCTAATAACACAGTTGACAACACACAATTCATACTTTGAAAAATCAGCTGAAATTTTAAGTTAAAATACTGCCATACTAGATCTGAAAGACAAAATACTATATCTGAAAGACAAAATTAATATAGAGAATGTTGAACAGATGTGAACAATTTCTCAACATAACTTTTAATTTCTCACATAGGAATTGACTGTTGCTAATGCTTGGCAATATTATCCTGCCTCACACTGTTCTGTCACAATGCAACATAAACCACAATTTGGCACTATATACCAGTGGTTTGCAATTCTACATTTATCATGAAGATTGTGTTTTGCTGTTGCTTCACGTTTGCCTGTCTCATTTCATGCTGCTCTGTGTCCATAAGGAGCATTCAGAAGTGAATATGTTTGCCTCAGCAGTGGAATGAAAACTCATTTTTAATGACATTCCATCATGCTCTATCTTGGCTTTGTTTGAGAATATTTGGGACCTCCAGATGCATGTTAAAATGACACATGGGATATAATTTCAGCTGCAAACATGCAGCAAAATACAAGAATGGTTATCTGTTGTTTAGAAGTTTAGAGAAATAATTGTTTGTTGGTGGGGAATATCTATTCTAAAAATCATTACACTTAAGTGACATGATCCTATTTTGTAGACACACACAAACTATAGGTGTTCAACACTCCCCACCTGTAGTAAAGTCACTGCTCTGTCAAATCAACACCAGTCTTTATAAATGTATTTTGGGGGCATAATAAAGCAAGGGATAGAAAAGAATCAGCCATGGCAGATATTTTATTGCAGGGTCTGTCTGTCTTCAGTCAAGAAAAATGGAATGCAAAATGGACACGAAGAAACACAGTACTGAAGCTGCAGGAAACTGCTCAGATACAATGAGTGCATAACTCACTGTCACACTACAGAATTCATGTATATTGTTACAACTCCTTCAATCTGGATAAATCTGTGTAACCATGTCAGTTAATTCATTGGATCCATTTCTCACTGAAGTACCAGTCAGTTCAAACAGTTCTCATCTTTCTTTGTAAATAAAACACAGACAGTAAATCTTTGAGACACTTACCAGCTAGAAAACTAGGAAAGCCATTCACTTAATCTGACTTAGAGGAATGTGGACTGACCACCATGAAAGAGAAGCCAAGAACCCATAAAAACTACCTGACCTATTGCTTTTGAAAGCTACTATTGCTCCTCAAAACTAATGGAGTCAAGAAAAGAATATCTAAATGATAACTGACATATAGCAATTCCTCCTTCAAAACTCTAGAGAATTACCAACCATCCTATTCACCCCACAGAAACACTCCACACTGAGACCTATCCACCTACAGAGCCATCATACAGCTTTTTGCCTTTCTTAATATTGAAGAGAAATGCTAAGAGATGCTTTTTCTTCAATAGCTTAGATCTCCCAAAGTCAGGCCCCAGACAAGATATAGTCCTGCTGGAATATACAGGAAATTTTTTTCTTGGCTTTGAACAAAAAAAGAGTTTGTAGGCTGATACTATAAGATATCTTTGCAGGCTTTTTTCCAGTGAGTTTGCCATACTGTTGTCACACATGCTAAATCTTATCAACAAAATGGATTCTCACTCCTCTGGATCAACTCACTTAGTAGCAGTCAAAGCCTGTCTCCCATCAGCTTACCCAGCATTTCTTGCTCCCCAAACCATCTAGCATCCCAGCAGACTCCCTAGGATCACATACTGACACACATCTACTTTCCACAGCACATTTTGACTTTCAGTGTTCTTGGATAGCCTGCTCTGCTTACTGCTTCCCCTGTACCATTGACTGCTGCGTTATACTAACATGTTTTCAATAACAACACAGTATTCTGTATTCTGGAACAGAAATACCACAACAATACAATACAAGACAAAATGGAATGGTTCATCAACAGGCAATTTTGAGTTAAAGGGAGAGGCTTACTGGCCTTTTCCTCTCAGCCTACTTGGGTGGCAGCTTCCAGAGCCAAGAAGACAGCCTGCTTTCCATTCAGGTAAAGAAATTCTCCTGACTGCTTGAAAATTAAGAGATTCTTTGCAGTCTGGGCACCCAAGTGCATGACAGGATTATGACATACCCAACCACCCACATTGTCACAGAGTGGTTTCGTTTTTAAAAAACCACAAACACAAGGATCAATTTTAGCACTTAAGTGGAAATGCACAAGAGGTACTTCACACACAGACACATAAACCCACCAAAAATGCAACAAAATAACAGCAGATTTTTAATTTTTTTTTTTCTGATCCTGTATAGTACAAATACTTCCAAAACAGACAACCAATGTTTAGTTCTCTCGACTCAGCTTCTGAATATGCTGTCTAGGAGTGATTAAGTGTATATAGATAGGATTGCACAGTCTGTAAGAAGTCACTGAGGAGCTGGGGAGTGCATTAAGCCAGTAAGGTGGCCCATTTTCTTCTCACAGGCTTTTTGCAAACTGACCTCTCAGAGCTCCCCATCCTCATTTAAACACCAGTGATAAATTGTGATGGAGTTATGCTCACATCTAAATCTACTGATTTTTTTCTACTTCTTAAAATGTTTACAAGTTTGGTCTTGCTGAGACCTGGGTCTCCAGGAAAGCAGAGACTCACTTAGAAAACTATCTAGTCTTGCTCCAAGACATGAACTTGCTGCTCTCAAGAACCTGAGGTTGCCCCCCTGGGCTTGATGAAACAATTTCCCAACTGTCTGTATTTTCAAATGAAAATATATTTGAGTCGTTGTCTGGGAAAGGGCTGTTACGTGTGTCAAAGTGTCATACAGTCAGATCAGAAAGGAAGGTGCAAGAGCAGACAAAAACTTCCCTTCTCCTCCCTCTTTCCTCTCTGCTCCCACTTTACACAGGCCCTTCTCAGAGAATGGAGCAGGTGGTTGGGAAGGTAGGGAAGCAGAGAAACTACCTTCAGCCTGGTAAAAAAACAGAAGAGATATTCTGGTCCTGGAGCACTTCACCTACTGAGTTCCTGTCATTCAGGAACAGGTACTATGCAGGCACTGTTTCAAGCTGCCTTCAAAGTCAATGGAGCAATGATTAGATTATAACCAACTGTGACAACTTCCTTTAAAGTTTTGTAAAGTTGGTTATTTCTTTTACAAGTTACATAGTATGACAGCTTTAAATCAAATTAAAAACAAAGAGATCAGTAATGTTTAAATCATTAACAACAAAAAATAAGAAATTTTTTTTTTCTTGTTTTATGTTAACCCAAAGCATTAACATAGTTTCTTGGAAAATTAAAGACAGATTTTAAGAAGTGGTTAATGTCAAAATGCGTTACTTAGAGAACAATTAATAATTTCCTTGCATCAAACAAAATATTTAAATAAACAGTTATGGGAAATCTTCTCTTGACTAAACTGAAATGTTGCCATCTGGCTTCCATTCTCCCTATATTGTTTGTCAGTAAAAAAGAAATAAAAATAAAAAATTCTTATACAGTAGAATAATGCAGTGATAAGCTGCTGGTGTTTATGTTAATAGCTTCCACTCAGGAATGTACGTACTTAGAACACAGCATCTTTTCATAAATGTTCAGACATCTATTTGTAACCTTCTTGGCAATCAAGGAACAATTTACTGTAACAGAGCTGAAAGAAAGTTGGTGATTTTTTCCATTTTAAAAGGAAAACAATTCAGATCCCGTGCTGTCACTGGCTCTATAAAACAAACAAAAGTGTTTATACCATTGAATTACCTCACATCTTGGAACTTGTGTGCACAGAGAAAGGAGAGGTTTTATGCAAGAGGAAGTCTCTGCCAAGTTGTCAGAGATGCCATGATTTGTATAAGGAGAAGACAACTTTGCCATTCTGGAGATCACATGCACACAATATAAACATGAAATCTGTCAATAACGTACACTCGTAAATATATCCAGAATTACTGCATTATCTGTATTTAAACCATCTGTTTATGTAGTGCCTTAAATATAGACGACAAGCCACAAAATTATGTTTTACATCAACTTTTTCCTTATTTCATAGGATTCTGTTTTAAAGATGCCTGATTTGGGCAGCTGTCCTGCTGTATTAGCTATAGTCACCGAGTGAGATCATCAGCTTGTTTCAGTGAGACAATGGCAATGCAAGACATCACCAAGACTAATTGTACCTAGGGGGTGGTAGCTGTGTTTGAAAACACTGACTAAAACATGCTAAGGGAGAAGCACCGTCCAGAAAATCAGTCCTTGTAAGGTCATCAAACTGTCAGGTGAGACCTTGCAAGGTGCTGCTGGATCTGTAGCTTCTCTGTGGAAACTGTCCCATGTTAGCTCTGAGTTGTAACTTCATGTAAGTTTTTCTCAGAAAGCAAGATTTTCTCCATGGGAGCAGCTCTTTTCCTCATCATTTTACACAGCCCTTTCAGACCTGTCTCGGCTGTGAACAACATCTTGTTGTTCCTGTGATATGTTGCAGCCTCTTTCCATCCCCATGTACAGACCCACTGACCCTACACACCTGATGTGGTCAGATCCCAGAGCAAAAGTGGGACTACAGCACTGCTCAGTATCCATGGGACAGTGCATGTTTCCCACCAGCTATTGTGCTCCAGGTCCTCCCCAGCACACAGCTTGATGTTGTGAGACACCTTGGTTAACACAGGGGAGCACTTCAGTCATGGAGCCATCAGTAGGCAGTATCACTTTATGACATAGACCAATGCAGAGAGCCTCATACATTAAGTAAAAAAAGAAATTGAGATGTCTTACAAGCTATCAGGTGAGCCTCTGAACTGGAAAGCAATTTGAAAGTGTAATATGACCGATTTTCCTGGCTACAGATCTAGGGAGATACCAAATTCTTTGTGAAGAGAAAATCTTGACTTTGGAAGTGGTGTCAAACCTGTTGTTAAAGCTGTAAGTCATTTATGGGCATCACAAAGTAGAAACTTATGGAGAGAAGAATATTAGGTGGTACAGCTTGAGATAAAGGGTGAAGAATTTGCAACTAGGATCTTCAATACTTAAAATCCTCTGAGGATCAGGAAAAGAAGAAACCTTACCAAACACACACTCACACACATGCATACATACAGGCCCAACTTCATGAATGAAATCTAACTGGTAGCCTCCAGAAAGAAATAAATTAATTTTTGTGTGCAAATTAGACTTAGCTCCAGGTTCAGGTGGCAGCGCATGTTATCTGTGAGACACGGGAGTTGTAATCAACTTGAGAATGTCAGATTTCAGCTTTGGATTCGCTCTTCTCTCTTGGGACTTCTCTGATTTCCTCATTTTACTGTACATAAAACTGCCATTTACATTTGTGTGTGTGTTTGTAGATTAAGTGTGCTTCATTAAGTTTATAGGCATAGTGTGCTTTCCAGTTTTTCTTTATACAGTCTGGTCATTAGAGGTAATAACAGTAAACCACTGCCTCCAAAACTGTGTTACAAAGCCTGTAACTGTTTGGTTATTTATAGTCTCTAATTTACTGCTTTTTGTCTAGGCAACCATCAGCTAACTGTACTCTTAAATCTTACTCTTTTGCTGAGACGTTTAGACTACCATTTTTATTGTTACATGCTTTTATTCTTCAATTCATTCCACACAGACTGTTTAGGTGCTTTGTTTCCTGCCTATGTGCACCGACAGCCCAGATGCTGAGAACTGGATTAATAGGAAATAACTCATGAGTTGGTCTTATGACCGAGTCTCCCATAAATGAAATTTTGATAGCACTTATAATTAATGCTGCCACACAAAGGAGTAGTTTTACCTGTGATCTGAGACCCAGGACTAAATGTTCATACTGCCTGCCTAACTTGTCACAAAGATTTTTACTTCCAGCTTTTTCTTACACTGTGTTTGGACAAGAGTACCGAATCTGGGAATCCTTTACATAACACTAGAACAGACCATTTCCCCCCAAAAATGATCTAATACAACTGGAAGGCACAAAACTCAGCCTCAAATTCTCCTTTCATCCTTAAAGAGGCATACATATGTATGGAGGCAACTCTGAGGCTGTGAAAAAAGAGTAGGTCACTGACTGCCTGCCTGAAAATTATAAATTTTTATGTTTTGTTTTGGTTTGGTTTTTTTCAAAAGAAACAAACAGTTCCAATTCCAGTGAAGTGGCACCCTGAATAATTTTCCATGCCGATACTGGTTGATTGAAAACAGACACAAATTATTCCTCCCATAGTCTGCAATAAAAGTAAACCAAACTTAGTAATAAAATATGAGGAAATTGTCCTATTTCACCTTAAATGTCAGCCAATGCTTTGTTCCCCTGTCATGATTTTAAAGGTCAATTATGGAAAAAATGTTCTGGAGAAATTGTAAGTACTGAGGTTTTTCTAACAAGAATATGATAGCTGGAACTTGTAACATTCATGTTTACGAATTTCTGCTGAATTGCTCATTCACTAGTTAACTTCCAGAGTCAGCTATGGCAGCCTCATTTAAGTGTAACCTAAAACCTATTTGTGGACTGAAAAATGTCAATACAAAGGTTAATTCCTTACAGAGGCTTCTTTTAGAAGTGGAAATAAAAGTATTATAGCCTATAAGCTGAAATGAAGCCTTTCTCTTATTTATAATTTCTATGCACCATTTTCCCCACTAATTAATCCTTCAGATCACTTAGGAATGTCAATAAATAGTTTTTTGTTCAAATTCAATTCAACAAGATTCTCAATATAATTTCTTCCTTTTTGCACAGAATGAATCAAACTGCAGCATTGTTCTCACTTATTGGTGCAGGAGGAAACTCAGCAAGCAGCTGTATCATAAAAGGCAAATTAGTAGAGTTTTATTTACTGACATACTTCAGAGGCAGTTTTTCAAAAACACTTCAGAAGAACATAAACAGTCATGACATGGATTGTCAGCACTAGAACTGGCAGCTTGGGCGGAGTGCCACCAAACACCTAAAAAGAATGATGCTTAATAAGTAGGGCTTACTGCTTCCTTTCTTCATACTTTCTGATTCTTTTCTTACCTATCTCTTTGGGAGTCTGAAAGAATGTCTAGTTAATTATTTTTTCTTTGGTTAAGCCAGTCACCATCTAACTATGCCAGTTAAATAAGATAGCTCAAAGTGGTAATGAGTAAATTTTCCATGGGACCATTGAATGCAAAACATTAAGTTATAAACAAAGTTATGACACTTCATAATTTTGTGGAGAACCACAGACAGGAGTCCAAGGAACAGAACAATTCAGATTGTTAACAGCTGTATACAGGAAATTCACCTGAACTTTAGAAAGATTGATCAGAAATAAGGACAGAGAGTAGCAAGGGATTAGATAGAGAACAGAATTATGACAGTTCTGGATGATTCTACAGTACACCTCCTTGTATGTCCTATATGTACTTACGTTTCCTATGTATTCTTCATATATCCTAAGTACAAAATAGAAGTGCACAACAGATTTTTTTTATTTCAGGAAACATCTACATTGATGTCATTGAAGATAAAATCAAATAAAGACTTATGCATCTATATCAGAAAAAGCCCAAACCTGACTTACCTTTCCACTAGCAGGAAGAATCTTAAATATCCATTTTCAAATCTTAAGAACTATATTATAGTGGTAGTCCTTCAAATATAAGGATTACCTGAAGAAAAGTTGAGGAAAGAACTTACCACTAGTGGTGATCAGATTGCATGAACAGGCCTGGGGAGATTGGTGTAGGTCTACATGCATATCTACTTAATTTCTGCAATAGTTACAAAGTAACTTACCTATAAGAATTTCATTTCCTAAATGCTGATGACTAGAGGGTGAGTTATACCTTGACACACAAGGTTTCACATCCCTTTCAAAAACCTTAACACCAAAAAACCCTCATGGTGTACCTAAGTGTAATATAACTATATGAACAGCAATTCTCTATATTTCTTTAATCCTGCTAAATTCATGATGTTCACAGAATGTACACAGAGGCTCCTTTTAACCATCAATTATTTCATATGACTATATTGGGTCTCCTCATTTTTCAGTTAAACAGCCCCAGTCAAAGGATATACATTTAATAGTGTAAAAAATAGAATAGTCTTAGAATATAAAAATCTTTCATCTTTCTTGCTTTCAAAATGAAACAAAATGAAAGAAGATTCATGATACCAACTGAGTCAGGTGTTAAAAATACTGCTTTTCATTATAATAAATAATAAGCATTAAAACCACACCCCTAAGGATGCTCTCATTTAACACTAAACCAATAATCTGGAGATTGGAATATCACTACTAAAAAAAATCTATTCAGCACCTAAACAGATCTACCACTGCTGTGCGACTCACTTCCTACAGAGGGAAACATAAAAGGAGTTGAGTTTGGATGGATATATAACTTATTACTGATTATAAGATATATTTTCTATGTATTTAGTATCTTGTCATTCAGATATACTGTTTTTCAACAACTCTTTGTTTCTGATTGTCAATGAAACAAATCTAATTTTCTTTTCTTATTCTACAATTTAAAAAACACCCACTCCAAAGAAAAGCAATCTAAATGGAGAGAGTCATCATTAGCTTTCTGCTCTATCTTGTGAATGAAACTGAGACAAATAACTTTAGCTGTAACATGAAGAATTCATATTCACAGTGAGTATGCTATAACTAATTCAGGCAACTGGAAACTCTCAGAAAACAAGAAGAACCTTACAGGGGGAGCTTTTATGGGAGAGAGAAACATAATTTCTCTACAAAAATGTTTCAGTAAAGGAAATAGGAGCTAAAAGTTTGATTTATTATATTAGCTTCTTGAAGTCAGTACATCTGAATTATTTTATATAGTGAGCCCAGATTCTCCCTGAATTTTTCCTGAACCAATTAATTCCCACTAAGCGGAATAGTCTCTTTTTCAATCATAGGCAATACAACAATGAAATATGACTTAATTTCACATAAAGAAAAGTTATTTCAAGCAAAAAAGTTTGATTGATATTTGCATGTAGATTACACCATAGGTGAGTTTGGGTTTATTGTAGGAGTCACCATAAGCAAAGTGTCACTGTATTTTCACTGCATTGCAAACAAGCTTATCAAAATGAGCAATTGCAAAAACATTAAGAATACTTCATGATGTATAGGATCTCCAACATATTCAGGTCAACCATGTTTCTGAGTCTTTATTATGTACTGTGTAGTAAGCCTGGTATATCTTCCAGCAATACATAGTGGGTAACTTTACCTTTTTTGTAGAGCTATCTATTCATTTCTATCTCTAAGTAAATCAGTAAGAATGCCTGTGGAAAATCTGGTCTGTGTCTGAAAGTCACCACAGACCATGCAATGTAATCAAAAGTTAATTGCATTTATAACTTTAAAGCAAACATAATTTTCATTGTAATATTAGCAGCAGGCATTATCCATTCACATATTTTCACTTGCTTAGAATCATGTCAGAACCAGCATTTCTGTTCCTGTAACCACACAGCAGCTATGTTTCATATATTCACGTCTTTTATATGCTGACACGCACCCCAAAAATAAGAATTCCTCTTTTTTCCTTCGATAACAGTTCTTACTCAACCGCAGAGCTGTGGTAAGGATGGAAGATCTTCAATGACCTTTCATGGGCTTAGCCATGCTAATAGGACCATCCTGATGACAGTCAGACTGACCATCTCATAACTAATGCACTCGTTTTCAGTGGATGTTGCACTGTATTACGTTCATCTCTTTAGGGATGTGAAAGCCTCACAGAAATATTCTTTGTACATCTCACCAAAATATAATTGATGGTATTATGTTTTATCATCTGGTGGAGAACACTTGATTTGAAAGCTAAAACCAGAGACTGCTATGCAGGAGCATGCTGGTTGTTTTAGAAGTTAAACCACCCTTGGAAAGAGCAAACTGCGAGTGAGGACCATGGACAGATCTTACTCATTTCATGTTCTGCCATGAGCTCCGACCTAAAAAGCTGATTACAGCTAACACAAGATGTGAAGTTCTGCTATATTAAGACGACATAAGTGGGAACAAGAATGAGAGAATGATGCAACCTACCAGGGTTCTGCTCATACACATAATTAAAAAAACATATCGGCGATCTAAGCACTTTATGGTTCCCGTGTCTCAAGCAAAATGAAGGACATTAGCTGTGCAACAAATGTTCTTTCAATTAACACTACCTTTGCAAAGATCCTATCTGCATAAGAGAAAAGTTGGTCATGACGAATTTTGAGAGTGATTTTTCTGACTGTATATCTCCCCAAATCTTCAAAAGTGCTTTTCAATAGTTCTAGCAAAGCTCATGTAGCAACAGAAATGAGAGTAGTGTCTCCAAGCTGGCATTCACTGTGGAAAAAAAGATTTGGAATTTTTTTTCCAGGAAGGAAAATTGTACAAGTTCTTGAGGAAATTAAACAAGTTTTTCCAAATACTATGGATACTAATATACCCAAGAATTTCCCATAACTCTCCAAAAGATGCCTAAATTACCTCAGAATTACCTCAGCAAAGTCACTCCGAAGGCATTGCTGTAGAAGGCTGTAGTATGTACTGTGGAAAAGATGTCTAAAAGGCAGATGTCACAATACAGAAAAGTGCAAAAGCGATAAAACAGCAGCACAGCTATTCTGAACAAAGTGCATTCACTTCTAGTGCTTTCACTGAAGCAACTCCTGTGCCTCAGTAAAAGCAGACCTTTATTCAAGAAGAAACATTGCTATAACATAAACAAATTACTGCAATCCCCTATTCAGCTGGCCTCATATGTCGTAAGATTTTTGCTGTTTCTTCTTTACACAGATTGAAATACAGCTTTGGCTCGTCTACATGCCTAATATGCCACATTCCCGTATGGTCCCAGATATCCCACTCTATACTACATTATTAATTATGGAACACTCATTTTACATGCAAATCCTGCACTAGAATTGCTGTAAAGAGAACTGACAGAACTATCCTACTATAGTCTCCTTTTCTACAAAATTACATCATCCAACCTGACTGGTCTGGCTCCCACATAATTACAATTTTCACAGCTCAAGCCAGGAGAGCAAGGTGATGGCATTTTTAATGCTTGCAGTTTGCTGATTTATGAGTTAAGGTAGGTGGCCAGGTGCTATTTTGTAGATTCATCTGTCCATCTAGTGCTGTATTTGCAATACTCTGAGACTAAATGAAAATGTTGTGAGCACTTCTTTATGCTGGAAATATAAATGTTTTCTTTTCTGGAAAAGGCTGCTGCCTAGTGTAACAGGAAGTGATCTAATATTTCATGTAATAGCCTTATTATTGCTAAAAGGTCTGAATTTAACTTAGGTAGTCAGTATCTCATGACATTCACTCCTTCATTGGTACTGTTTGACAGTGTGGTAGAAAAGAAGAGGAAGGGAATAATAACTCACTTCAATCACATCTCATTATCTTAAAAGACAAGTTGGCAATGGAGCAGCAAAGCTCTTTGAATGATGGGGTAAGGACTGAGGAGAGATTTGGCACAAAGATCTTCTATTTTGAAGATCTAGGATCAAATACCATTTTATTGCCACATAATCCCCTATTATATGATGACAGACACCAAGATGGAGAACTAAACAAAATATCATTCAGTGGAGAAGTTAGAATCATATTCTTAACACTTGAAGATATAAAAAACATATAAAACAGAAAATAAAATCAAATATCTTTCCATTATATAAATCATACCTTCCAGATGCATGCAAGGGCAAAGTGCTAGACTCAGAGGTTAGGTGGTCACTTAGGTAGGATGTAGGCTCCAGTTTCATAAAAATTATCTGGAAAAAGTAACCCCATTAAGAAAAGAATGTCAGTAAACATTTTGCTTTTGTCCCAGAAGTTCTCCTGTTTTAATTCTTTGCATTCAGGCTCCCACAAAAGCAGTGTGGTGTTTGTTGGGTTTCTTTTTCCATGTTGAACAAGAATGTGCCTCTTTCCCAGATGAGCTCCCCTGTAGTCCAAAGGAGCAGATTCATTCCTGGTGGAGTCTCATCCACATTTCCCAACTTCCAGGTATTCAGTCAAGTGTCACTTTCAGGTTTCCATTTTGAATGCTCTCACCACTAGGCTTATTAGACAAACTTAATGTGGAAGACTGGCCTTTTCTCCTCCTCTCCCAACTGTGTTTTAAAGACTTAACAAGATGCCACCCTACCAAAAGTGAGGCTCTGTGCTAGACAATGGCTGGGTGGAATCATATAAATCCCAAGCCACGTCTAGAAGAGTGCAATGAATAGTACACATGTGAACCAGCAAACAAGACATCTGTTACTGATGGTCTTAAGAGTGCTCACCTCTTTTCAGTCAGGATTCCCTAGCCCATCCCAAGGAAAGTATGAAATATATGTTTGAGGTCTATTATGAAATTAGGGAATATAAGTGTCCACAATAACAATTCTTGTGCACTATTTAGTTGGCTGTGGTACAGAAGATGTTGTGGGAACTTCGTAGAATTCTGGGATACATAACCAGTTTTTCGACAAATATCTCTGTGGAGGGAGAAATACTAATTATAGTATGCTTATGCCTAAATATTAGGACAATGTTCCTCTTAAAAACACATGCATAGACAACAAATCTACTAGGGTTCTGATCAGATGCGTGCATTGACCAAAATTGACATGTATCTCATAAAAATTAAAAACACAGCCCCTGCTGAAAATAACAGTGATGTTTATATGCAAAGATGTCTTCAGAGCCTGGTTAAATGAAATAATGACACAGGTGAAGAGCTTTTAAGAAAACCAGTAAGAGACAAATGGGACTTCATAGCCCTTGTGAATCGTAGCCCCTGGTTTCTTTATGGTTTCCATGAGTGTGAGCAAAATTAAATACACTCATCACTAGGTAACAGTTGTGTCTACCTAAATTAAGAAAAATAATTTTCTTTCAACAGTTCTGAAGTAAACAATGTTGATACAAGTGTGGAACCAGATTTTCCACCTCAAGAGTATCTCAAATTAAACTTTTCTGCACAGGACAACCTCCAGCTTTTTACTTGCTATGTAATATATGCTTTAGGGAAAAGTCTAGACTTATGTCAGGCTGAAACCTTTCAAAACACAGCACTTTGGATATTGTGGAGAAATAATCAGCTCAGAAGAAAATGTCACCTTTTGGCTTTGTTATTGACGAATTGTACTTTCAGCTTTGACTGACAAAGCTTTGCTTTATAAGCAGTTCACAGGATGTCTAGGCATTTTAAAGAATTTCACAAGTTCTCTCCAAATTAGATGACAGCAAAAGTAATCACACACAGTTCAGTCAGCTTCGTAAATCAGCCTGAAATGAAGGCATGATGATCACATCTAAGAATCTGATTAACTCTTAAAACAGATGAATTTCAAGCTATTTAATGGATTTTTTTCCCCTTGTTTAAGGAAACATTTTGAATTTATTGTATACTCAATGTATGCATTCCTCTCTATCCTGAAAAGACATCAGCCCATGAAAGATTATTAAGGAAAACAAGGCAGTACAGAGTTCTAAATCTTTACAGTGTTATTGCAGTACATACTCATAATCAAGCTGAAATTGCAGTATTTCTTGCATATATATATATACATATAAATATGAACAGAGTTTATAAGTTCTACTTGTTATAATGACTGGGGTTTGGCAAACCAAGTTAGATAATCTTTAAATGTGAAATGCACAAAACATCCCTAAGTATCTGAGCTGGTCTTACAGGTAATAAGCAAGGTATTTGGAGACTTGATTACCCTTGGCACATCGTGTCAGTAGACACATCAGGATCTGCTAAGCTGTTTTAGACATTATAGGACTTCATTGTCATATTATTGCCATATTTTTACTGGTGAAGACCTGGTGACCTGGCAATCAACAACAAAAATCTAGACAGAAAGCAGGTATCATTTTCTGGCAGACCCAAACCACGTAACCAGCAATAAATGGATTCCATATGGTCTTCATCATCAGAAAATATGCCATTTGCTTTACTTGGCTGCATTTTGATGTCTTATTTTAAGTGGAGAGATATGAGGAACCTTGACAGCTTGACAGGAACTTCGTGATGTTCAAGAACAGCATAAGCATTGCCAGCAGATGATTTTTCTCCTCCATTCAGCACTTGAGAGATTGCATTTGGAGTATTGTGTCTGGTTCTGAGCTCCTGATGCAAGACTGGAGCAAGTCCAGTGGAAGGCCACCAGATAGTTAGGCACCTGCAGAATACAGCAGACAGTCTTAAAAAGAAAGGCTAAGGTCTTGCAAGTCTTCAGTGACCTAATGGGAAGTTGTAGAAAAAACAGAGCCAGACTCTTCTAGGTACAAAATGACAGGACAAAAGGCCACAGGCACAAGGTAAAACAGTGAAAATCCTGATTCAGTATCAGGGAAAGAAAATTTAAACCATGAAAATACTCCATTATTAGAATACACTTCCCAAGAAACCCATAGAGATTGTGGAATCCCGAGTCTTGGAAATATTCAAGGCTGGACCAGACATACCTGTCAGCAAACTGGAATAAACTGGCCCTGTTTTTAGCTGAGGGTTTGGTCAGAAGACCTAAAAGGTGTTTTCCAGCCTTATATATGTTAGGACTCCGTGATACTCTATGGGCTTCACTATGACTGCTGTATTTATGTAATGACTAAGATATATGCTTACAAGTTTGAGGGGTGGGAATAGTTTAGTGAAACAGGAACAAAAGGAAGCTGCAAAAGACCAGAAATGGTTTAGTGAGCTGTGCTGGTAATGTTGGCTCTAGGAAAGACTAGCACTAAACAGTTGCCAGCTGCAGAAGCCACCAACTCTTTCTCGAGATTTTTCTAAAGCTCCATTTGAAATATATAAGGTATCACTGAAAATAAGTAAACCAAGACCTAAACCCCAGTGTTTCATATCACCTGACAGACACTCACTGAGTTTAGACATCAACCATCAAGTAGTTCACTGCTGCATTTTCATTATATCAAAGTAAGCTGACTAACACACAGCAACAGTTTTCAAAAGATCCCCCCCTTCATATGCACAAATTGCCCATGAGCTGCTTACAATTTTGAGGATTTTTTCTTCATTATTCAAAATTATTCATTCCAAAATTTCAGCAAACAAGCAGTGGTCTGTAGTTTGTGAATGAGCTGTTTGTTGCCAGTATACAGCATGGACTTCATCCAAAGCCTATTGAAGTTGATGGAAAATCTCCCACTGACTTAAAATGGGCTTTGGATTGGCCTTGTTTGAGTGGTAGTATTCGTTTTGACTGGAATTACAGGTCACATGGCATTTTTCTCTAATATTCAGTATTTCTGCCAACTTGCTGGACAATAAGAGCATTTGTCTCAATTTTGACACAAAGAAAATACAGAACAGTCATTAATACAGCCAGAATGAATTTGTTAAAAAAACTCAACTCTTCATGGAAAAGAAAATGGTAGTATCTGCCCAGACATAGTTCTTTTGGATTCACATGAAGGAGAGTTTCGTGTGATTAGGGGATTAATATTTACAGAAGTGTACCCACAGTATTTTTGTGCTGAATACTTGTGTGTTTGTTCCCTCCCTTACTGCTTAAAAAAAAAGGTTTATGGACTAACATTGTGAATTAACATGGATAGAGCTTATTTTGATAAGGATCAAAAAAAATTGAGGATTTTTCTTCCATTTTGGTCAGTAAACAGAAGTCTTCCAGACTGTGGGTAAAAAGATTTAGTATATCTCTTCAGATTACAGAATCACAGAATCACAGAATCTAAGGGGTTGGAAGGGACCTCGAAAGATCATCTAGTCCACCCCCCCTGCCAGAGCAGGGTCATCTAGAGTACATCACACAGGAACGCATCCAGGCGGGTTTTGAATGTCTCCAGTGAAGGAGACTCCACAACCTCTCTGGGCAGCCTGTTCCAGTGCTCTGTCACTCTCACAGTGAAAAAGTTTTTCCTGATATTTACATGGAACCTCCTATGCTCCAGTTTAAAACCATTGCCCCTTGTCCTATCATTAGTCATTACTGACAAAAGCTTGGCTCCATCATCCTGACACTCACCCTTTACATATTTGTAAACATGGATGAGGTCACCCCTCAGCCTCCTTTTCTCCAAGCTAAAGAGACCCAGCTCCCTCAGCCTCTCCTCATAAGGGAGATGTTCCATTCCC
>VZRW01008163.1:0-29005 GCA_013398125.1 Aegotheles bennettii | reverse complement strand
TGACTTACCAAAGATGATGGAGAGTGGCTTAGCAATGACCTCTGCCAGCTCCCTCAGCACCCTTGGGTGCATTCCATCCGGACCCATCGATTTATGGATGTCCAGATTACTCAACTGATCCCTAACCCAATCCTCATCTACCAAGGCAAACTCCTCCTTTATCCTGACTTCTCCTGGGGCTTTAGGGATCAGGGGCTCCTGGAGAAAGCCTGCAGGAGTAAAGACAGAGGCAAAGAAGGCATTCAGCACCTCTGCCTTCTTTATATCCTCTGTCTCTAGGGCACCCACCTCATTCATCAATGGGCCTATATTGCCTCTGGTGTTAGTTTTATTTGCTATGTATTTGAAAAAGCCCTTTCTATTATCCTTGACCTGACTTGCAAGGTTAAGTTCCAAGGAGGCCTTAGCTTTCCTAATTGCCTCTCTCTAGATTACTAGACCTGAACATGTTATACAAATAAACTAGGTGGCTGGTAAACCTATGACACCCCAAATATAGGCTGCATTTCCTTAATTATGCAACTATTATATGCTTCATTTCTCTTTTAGCTCCTTACATAAATAACCTGCTGCTTACATACTCAGCTAAGTAAATTGTACAATAGATCTTGTCTTTTTCTCTGTTTCCTGATGACTGAACACAAAGCTGAAGTCAAACTGTGAGTCAGGTACTTTTACAAAAAAAGAAAAATAAATTAAGACCTCACATCAATTAAAACATTGAATGTTTTGTTTATACTGAAAAGAAATGTTTAAATAACTTACTATAAAACATACTACATAATTTGCAAGAGCTTGTCTGGAAAGACTACAGTTTCTTGAAGGGAGCTTCAGAAAAATTCAGGGATTCAAAATGCTTGGGAACTAGGCTTCATTATCATGAGTTTAGCCCCAGATTCACAAAAGGTAGACAGCTGAAATTGGTGGTAGGCAGCAGATATATGTATGTTTCCCAAAGTATCATACTGAGATCCATCAATAACCTCTGATATGTTTAAAGGCTGCAGGAGGGAGACAATTTGACATAAAGATTCTTAAGTGCCTCAACTTTTGCTTCAACATGTGCTTCAACAGTTTCCATCCTGGAGGGCAGACTAGCTGGGTTTCTTTCTCCCATGAAATCTTGATTTTTCCGTTGTTCCTGCCTAGCTACTGCAGAAGTTCAATTTGAGTTTATGTCTGCATAACTGAGAGCTGCCTACAAGTGTTCATTCCTACTTCTTTCACATGAACACCAGCAGAAAGCTGGTTCTGGGTGATGACCTGGCTGAAAACTTAAATAAAGATTTTAAGTTTTGGCTGGATCAGTTCCTAGAACCAACTCACATAGTCACCTAAAAACCAGTTCAGACGTGAAAGAAGGGACAGCATGCATCTCCCAGTGGGACACAGAGTAGAACGCAAAGGATGGGAGACTACAGTATCACCAGACTAAACCAGTTTGTGCTGCTAAGGAAATGCAGATAAGAATAAAGAGCTGAGTTTTTATTGTATGATTATCAAGACAAGATTTATGTGTATTAAAAAACCATAAAAGTAAAACCAGTCAGAAAAGGAGACAGTGGCTCCAGTGAAAGAGTGTCTTCCTCAGCTCAAAGGATCCACAGGTCTCATTCAAGAGAGTACATTTGGCCAGAGATTGTCATAGTGAGTGTGTGGAGTGGGAGCCATTTGCTCTTTGTGTGATGAAAAAAGAGTAAAAAAGGACCATTTTGTTCTTGTCACAGTGAAACCCACCTGTGAGAGTGAAGGTTTCAGTTCTGCCTGTGCCAGTAAGTTAACCTGTACCAGGGAGCTTTCCCAGGCACTGGTGCCAGAATGTCCACACTGTTGCACTGTCAGAGCACACTCTTGGGATGGTTTTGGCATCAAACAATTTGTTCTTCTCCAAACAGATTCTGGGCATAGTTTGGGAGTTAACGTGTGCCAGGAACAATTCCCACAAGATAGTTTGGATGTGGCTGCCCTGTTTTGGAGGGCAAGAGTGTTTAGTAGTATGAATATGGGCCATTCTTATGCCATTTGACCTCTGTGCCAGCGAATGGTTCCAGGCACATCTAGTTTCCTAGAACAGACACTGCCTGTATCTCCTATTTCTATTTCATGAAATGTTTGTGCATTTTATTCAATTGTTGTTTATTGCAAAATAAACATTAGGAAATCCCTGAAGTGGGGATCAGAACTGAAGTCTTCTTACTGTCAGTCAAGTGCCAAACCAAAAACCCGGTTTTCTCTCTTTCCAGGCACTGTGAATCTTATATTTCTTTCTGTATAGCGACAGATATAGAAAATAAACTCCCACTAAGGAGTTAAAATATTTTACAGAGAAATCTGAGTTTAAATTTGAGTTATCCGTCTGTAACTGGTTTCCAGTGAACAGTCTTACAAACTCTAATCAGGTTAAAATTTACTAGTTCAGTAGTTGACCTTTCTTCAAATAGACAGGCTTGGAAGACATTTTGGGAGTTGAGAAGTGCCCTCCTTCAGCAAGCCCCTCAGTGCTTCCACCTCCCAGCTGGAAATCAGTTAGCAGTATCAAAGAGTAGAGGCCAGCAAACAGGTGAGAAGGTAAGGTGCCCTCAGAATTTCAGGACAGTTCTTTGCTTCGATGACTTGTATGTCTAGGCTAAAACAATCCCCTGAGAGGAGATTCCCAGAGAAGGATTCCAGTTGTCAGTGTGGTTGCCATGCGCCTAAACTTAAGGTGTGTGCCACACAGCTGTGCTGCACCAGTATTCCTCTACAGAGCTGAACTTAAGTTTCTGAAGTGACTTCATTCCAGTTAGCTATTCTGTCAGCTCCATGAATCTCCCAGCATGATCAGACAAATAAACACTATATTTTATCCTTTCTAAATTAATAAAATTATATACATTTCTCAGTTTTCTAGAGTACATTTTCATGCTTTACTGATATTTGTTAAAACTAAGGTCCTTTCAGGTATTTATTTATTTCTACAGCATCTCACCTACCAGATGTTCTCTGTTGAGTGTCTAAGGACACATTCATCTTCATGTGTTTCTCTTATGATTCATGCTGCATTTCAATCCAGTCCAATTTTTTTTTTCTGAAATATAAACATTCCTTTAGGTGCTCCAGTTCAAGTAATTTCAGTATAACTATATAAACTGCATTAAACCACGAGCTGCACAATTATAGAACAAATAGCCCGTTTTAAAAGCAAACTGCCAAAAAATTAATTTCTATTTTAAAATAGAACATTGTCCAGGTTTGATAATTGTTCCAATTTTTATCAACATTTTTCAAGATAGGAATTTTTTAATCTGCAGATGTAGTTTTCAAAATAGAAAAGAAGAAGGAAAGAAGGAAAGAAAGGAAGAAAGAAAGGAAGAAGGAAAGGAAGGAAAGGAAGGAAAGGAAGGAAAGGAAGGAAAGGAAGGAAAGGAAGGAAAGGAAGGAAGAAAAAGGAGGAAAGGAAGAAGGAGTGAAGGAAGGAAGGAAGGTTGGTTTAATAACCTATTGGATACCCAAGTCCCCAAGAACTAAATTATTTCAGACACTTTTTTCATGAGTACAACAGTTTATCTTTAAACTAACCACTGTATTTTTGTTCCACAGCCCTAGTAGATGTCGTACACCTAAAAAAAGACAACTTAAAACTATCTGCTTTTAGCTATATAAAACCAATTTTCATAGATCTTCTTTCACCACAACTTGATACACACAAAAACTATAAGCCTGATTTCATAGCACAAGTGATATAGCAAGATGGGAGATTTTACAGTGGACAAATGTCCAGTGTTGGAGAAAGATCTTCTTAAATAACTCATGGTTTCTTACAACAAGAAAGTATGTATCTTTATTGCTTGTTCTTTGCAACTGGGCTTTTTGTCCAAATGCTGGTTTTCCGGCTCATGAAAGTCAGAGCACAATTTGAAAACACAGGGGAGAAGTTATGCCCGGTAGTTTTTTTGTTTTTCTTTTTTTCTCTCCCTCTCTCTCTACTTTCTCCTTAGCTCCTCTTCCACTGGAGCAGCCTTTCTAAGATGATGATGCTGTTAAAGAGGCTACTTCTCTGCTGGTAGGAGGCGGGTGCTTTTCAGGAAGGTCTTGGCACAATTAAGTGCTAAACCCACAGTGCCCCCAGCATTTCATATGGCTGGAGACTGTTCCTGTTGCCACCTGGCCAGATGAACTGCTTGTCCCTGGTCGTGGTCTGAGCAGGAGATGGCAGCAGAGGCAGCTTGAAGGAACTGGGGTAGAAGGAGAAGATAGGAGTTGAAGAGGGCTACCCAGTTACCCAAATATTTCACAATGACTTGGTGAAGTGCTGTCACTTAGCTGTGTAATCTTCTTACCACTAAGGACTATCAAAAATATATGGCACATTCATTTGCCTTTCTGTGAATAAAAAACAAATGAAAATCCTTCCCAAGCAAATCCTGGAAAGTGAGAAAAGCAAGGTGTCGCTTTAGAGAAAGCAGTAAATCATAGCAGTTGACAGTAAAGGGAGCAAAATTGTAGGGGCTGTATTGCTCATGATGCTCACACATATCTATGCAGCCATTCTTACATCCTTGAAAGATAACTTGCAAAAA
The DNA here is from genome assembly GCA_013398125.1 of Aegotheles bennettii. Lineage (NCBI taxonomy): Eukaryota > Metazoa > Chordata > Aves > Caprimulgiformes > Aegothelidae > Aegotheles > Aegotheles bennettii. The sequence continues at coordinate 24,446 of VZRW01008163.1, read as the reverse complement.
AAATTTTGGAATTCAAAAAGTCAGATTATCTGGCTGAAAGAAAGCAAAAGCGAGACTCGACCAACTGTAAGAAGACAAGGGACTAAAGGGCTGAATAAAACAGTGGAGAAGAGATCAGTACATGGAACAACATTAATAGCACCTCATCAAAATTGCTACTAAGCCTTGTCTGAGGGAGAGATACGTGCAACATTCCAACTACATTTTTGATAGATATTTTAAAATAAATTAAGTTATAAAATTCAGTACACCAATTTACATTCTATTTGGACCTCCTAATTAAACACTTTCTGATTTAATGGTGAGGTAAGACATTTGACTGTTGGACAAGCCCTGATAAGTGCACTGGCACTAAAGCACTTCATTCTGTTGGGGATCCAGATGAAGCTAGGCGATGTAATCCCAAGCTGGCAGCAAGCTGCCTCGGAGCGCTGGGTGCGCAGAGCCAGCCTCCCTTCCCAGCACTCGATGTTCTTGCTGATATTGTAGGTTGAGTAGTATCTCAACATCCAACTCGCAGAGCACATCCTGCTCCTTCCCCTAGTGCTCAGGCACTGAAGGTCCCCTAGTGCCTTGAGCCCCGCCTTTTATGGTCCATCCCCTTGTTAGGCCATTAGCTTTATTATCATCAAACAATTAGCACCTGAATGTGATGACCAGGAGGGCTGCTCTGTCAATCAACAATCAACCTCTACATTCTCTACACATTCAGGTGTCTGAAGGCAGGTTGTTCATTCCCTTAAAGCTTCACTAAGGTCATGTAGAACCTATGAATAACACCAAATTGAATGTCTCAAGTCTTAGGACCCATTTAATTTCAAATACTCTGAGCTGGGCATAACAGTTTAATTGTTACAGTCTCTGAGCAGGGTGTCATGTAGAATAAAAGAGAGAGCTAATGCCACAGCAACTGGTAAAGCTATTGACAGAAGAACAACAATGGTAAGCACATCTGACAAGATGACCACTCACATAAACCATTTCTGGTGCAGATTTGTCAGTCAGCCACACCTATCTTTAATAACATCTTATTACCCATGTGGTCTATAGAAATAATCTAATTAGTGTGAGCTATTAATTTAACAGCATGCCAGCCTCCAGGTCATTGGAACCATTGCTACCTGTCATCAAGAAGCGGTGCATCTCTGAAACCACCTTGCAGGTCAACAGACTTTTAACAACCCACACTTACTCCAGTTATTTGTTGCTTGCATGTCACCACATTAACTTGGTGCTTAATCTCTTTCCCTTTTCAAGGAGATTTACACTAGGAGGGCAGACTCTTATGGGAAGATTTGCACCTTTGAAAAATAAAGACTACATGGACAGTTCAGAATAATTAAACATACTTAGTCTATAGGTATTAGATGAAGATGGAGGAATTGAGGAACTAGATACAGAAAGGTCACATTGAAAGTTTAGTGCCTCAATTCAGATCATTTCACAAAGGATTCCCCAGCACGAAGAATAAGGCTGCTTGAGAGGCTTTACAGAATTACCGTATTAAAGAAAACAAATGACACTTCCCCCCTCAAAAAAAAAATATTATTAAAGTTTGCAATAACTGTCTGAATTTATAAATTATTTGTTATGTAAGAAAGATTTGTTTTAACTACAGGGCTTTTTTACACATATTTTACTTCAAGTGTTGGTTTGGACTACATGAAACAGCGAAAGTTAGGGATAGTTATTGTTTTATTTATTTTTAATGGTGCTAATGGACATCATAAACATATACATAGTTTAATGGAGCACTAACTCCTGAATAAAAAGTTCGCAAGTGAGAGGCAGAGACTTAGGTCTATCTGCTAGCGTCTGAGTACCTCAGACATCAGTAACATCTGGTAACTGCAGCCTCAGGGGTTAATGCAATAAACAGGCAAGAAAAATGGACTATGTCATTCTTTGTAACTCTTACATCACACTTGACTCACAGCCAAAGGATTTTAGTGCTTGCCATTATTATTTTATTGACACATCAAATCACTTCAATTTATAGTTGCACAACCCTGTATATTCACATTCACATTTTTAATACACAGTGGAATTCTTCTGACTGACAGTCTGTGAAGTGAATAAGAATGCTGCTTACTGAATACATACTGCCCCATACATATTGCTAGCAAGTAAAATTGAAAAAGGACTGATGTCTTCATTTTCTTTGGAAGACACAAAAATAAAAAAAATCTCCTTCTGGTTTTTATACTCAAATAGCATGTCTTCTTTATTTAGCAGAATTGTTGCACAATATACACATTCAGTAGAAAATCAGACCTTTCTAATAGTAATTTTCCACTCTGAAATACACTATTTTACAGTTGAGACATTATTTGTTAGATAAGAAATAAGAAAGGGCTTAATATAGGCATAAGTTGAGTTGGAGGAGAGAAATGCAAACTGATAGAGTTTGGTTTTACTGCACTAGTTATAAGAAAGGGAAAATATCAAATGTTGCCAACTTTTCCTCCCACTTACCTTTCAATATAAACCGGTATCTCCACTCCTAAAAATGAATATCCTAGAGCATTTTTTTCCAGCAGAGATCCTAAGGAAAGAATATTCTTTTGCAGCACAACTCTGAGGTAGTCATAGCAGAACTGCGTATAGTTTACTGAATAAACTAGAAGTGTGTAAAACTAAATTAAAAAAATGTACATGATTATATAGGTGGTACATATATTAGAAGATAAGCCTAATTAAGGATGCAGGGGATACAATTTTTAACTTTAGGTTTTTAGTTTTGGCATGCATCAGTGAAGGTGTTATTGCTTTGTACTGTGGCAGCAACCTGAGTTGTTGGGAGTTGCATTTACTACATCCTATACAAACGTAAATATAGACTAAGGGAGACAGAGCCCCAGAGGGATGACAATCAACATACTTAAGAAGAAACAACAGACTTTTGTAAGAAGAACTTTATAAAATAAGAGGGGAGAGACACATGATATTAACTGTCAAAAGAGTTTGTAGTGGTAAACTTTAAAGAGAAGTTTAGTATTGGGACTTCATCCTACTCAGAAGATGTAGTGAATTACTGTTGAAGTCCCAGTCACGTAACTTCAGCAGTGCATCTTGTGCTTGGGCTAGGAAGGGGATGTAGTATTCCAAGGAGTCTGGACTCCAAGAGAGAAAAGGTATTTGAAATAAACAGCTGCAGTAAGAAAATAAGAGGAAGCTGGATCAAAACAGAGTGTTCCAGGTCAAAATCAACCAAGAACAATAATTTTATCAAGAATGAACCAGTGTACACCCCTGCCCCAAAATAACTAATTTAAAAATTCCACAATAAATGTTGAACATGTGGGGCAAACATAAAATACTTCTGTACTAACTTCCTTATAAAAAAATCTGGTAACTCCTTGTAACCAGGAGTAAAAACAGGCAAGCTGCAGTCTAGTCTCTGTTATGCATTTTCCACACAGTTTCTCTCAAATTCATGTACATACTGGAAAGCTGCAGACACGTGTGGAGATGTATGTTTCTCTCACAGCAGTCCCACAATAAATCAGTGTTATCCCAAAATGTTCTGAAATTACTTTAGATGAATTAGCTTAGGACAAAGTTCTGGATTGCAATGAAGGGTCTCGAGGAGAAGTTTGGAATTTCTCATTATACCATAAGAACATAAGAACAATCAAGTTGGAAGGGACCTCAAGAGGTCTTCAATTCAACCTCTTGCTCGTGGCTGAATTCAGACCAGGTTTCTCTAGCTGGGACTAGAAAACACCATGGCCTCCCCAGGCAGCATGTTTCAATGGCTTTTCATTCTCACAGTGAATAATTGTTTTTGTATATCCAGCTAGAATCTCCCCCATTTTAATTTATGATAATTTTCTCTCATTTTCCCACCTTGTATCACTATGAAGGGCCTGGTTTTATCTTTTTGAGGACATCCTTGTGGGTCCCAAAGGTGTCTCTTCTCCATGCTGAACAAGCCCAGCTCCCTCAGCCTCTCATCACAGGGCACATGACCCAGCCTCCTGGGAGACCTCTGCTGAACCTTGTGTCTTTTTGATCTCTTTCCTGTAACCAGGGGATGCAAAACCAGACCCAGCATGCAAGATGGAGTCTCACAAGTGTTGTATAAAGCAGAATAATCACTTCCCTTCAGTCTGTGCTCCTGGTTACCATAGCCCAGTGTGCATTCACCACTTGCAGGACACAGTCCTGGCACATGCTTAACGTAGTGGTCCATGTCCACGAGGACCCCAGGTCCTCTGCAGCAGAGCTGCTACCCAGTCAGTCCCCAGACCCAGCCTGATACAAGGGTTAGTCAAGAGCAGGGCTCTGCATTTGTCCTTGTTGAAACACTGAAACTGGTGTTTTGCAAATTGATCAGTGATTTAAAGTGTCCCTTATCCATGAAGGTTATCATCTGATTGACTGTATGCTTCTTTTAGAGGACTGCATTCACTTTTGTTCTCAGAAAGTGTTATTACAGATTCCTACTCTTTCCTTTGCTTCTGTTTTCCTGATAGAAACCTCTGCAAAGGTTTCCATCAGGGTCTCCCTTACAGGCAGTCTCCCTTTGTAGAGGGATAAGATGACCATGGGACCCCACCAAGCAGACAGTGGTAGGATGCACATCCCACATGATGTGAGAGGATCTCTGCCATTTCTGGAACCACCATCAACATACATTAATATGCCCTTGAAAATAGTGGATCAAAAGCAATTCATGCTGAATCATTTCTTCACCTGGGAAATCATGCAAGTGGGGTATCCCTCTGACTTCCTTATCCTATATCCTTTTCTAGTCCCATTCTGATGAAGCACTTACCAGACACCTCCCTGCTCACACTCCAAATCTGATCCCTGCTCACACTCCAAATCCTGATTCCTTACAAGTATATCTAGTGACTGTTCATCATCACAAATTCCATGAAAACCCCAATTTCTATTCAGACCACCTGGTGCAAACTTACAATATAGCAATTATTAATGGCCTCACCTCCAATTTTATTGTGCTGGCATTAAAAACAAATTTTACAAGCACATATACATTAAGTCATTGGATGCAATTTTGATGTTCGTTAGAAGTAAAACACATTGCTGGAAAATGAGGCACAAGCCAACTGACATACCACTCTGGCTACTTTGTTTTAACAGATCTCCCTATGGGCATTTAACAATAAGTAGAGATGTTCAAATCTATGCTTCTAGCAAGAAGAGTCAGAATTTCACCTAAACTTAGTATAGGAAAATTCATATTATGAGCCAAAATCAGGCCCCTTTGGTGGAACCATTGATCATAGACACATTAGATACACTTAACTGTACTGACATGCTATTTAGAGGACAGCACTATTGCAAGGCAACTTCCTTGAATTTATGGATATTTGAATTTTAGTTGCTTCACTTGCTTTAATGAACAGATACCAGTCAGACTATAAATATAAGCCTGGATTAAAATTTTTTACTTTTCTGGAAAATAACATATACAATTACTAGTCTACACCGCAGATGTGTAAAATGTAGTAAGTGTGTAACAAGATATAAAACTACTTGAAACTCAAGAATTTTGCTAAGCTAGAATGGAGGGACACATTTTAGATCCATACCAAAACGGCTCAGAGGTGTTTGAGACTATGATACTATCTTGCTCCTTCAAAGAGAAAATATCATATAAGCAAGTGCTCTTCTATTTAAATGTGCTCTCAAACTATAAATCATGGCACTTATGATGAAACTTTCTCTCCCCTGACTCTGTCCATTTGCCTCTCTATCCCTATGCCTCAGTACTGCACCACAAATGATGTATACATGTATGTGTAGAGGTAGAAATGTTCTGCTAAAATACTGTGCCTGGAATTGGAAGGGAACAAATCAACATGTAACTGCAGAAGCTAGCCACCCCTAATGAGCTGAACTCAAGCCTTCTCAACATTGAAACACTGAAAATTAGTTAAAATCTTTATTTCTATTGCGCTGTAACCACAGGTCCCTGTCAGGATCCAGCAGTAACCTGCTGTTACTACCGCTGCAGCAGAGACACTCTCTGCTATTGATAGTGTGCAATGTTATTTCAATGAAGATGAGATGAATAAATGTAATGAAAGTAAAGAAAGTGAGGAGGATAGAGAAGAGTGATGGTAACAAGATTGTGTTAACACACAAATTAATCTGCCAGTCTTTGTCATTCCAAAGCACCTGAAAATGGCAGGGGAGTTGGGACTAGATGACCTTTAAGGTCCCTTCCAACTCAAGTAATTCTGTGATTCTGTGAAATAGCAGTGCCCAAATGCCCTATTACCTAGCCACAAACACTTGCTTTCCTCCTGGAACATGTCAGATCACAAGTTAGAGGAGTGATCTATACAGAAAAAGAGGATTGGCAAGGATATGGTGAGACTTGTGTGAAAAAGAATATAAAAAAAAGAAAAGAAAAGAGAAAATAAAGGTTGAAGGCTGCATTAAAAATGAAGGCTGTGTTTCATTCAGGTAATTAGATGCCTGTATGGGGGGACAGCTGAAGACAAGGATTTGAGGAAGCTGAAATGGCTAGGGAAATTGTATAACATGAAAACAAATTACATGTGTGTAGATGAAAGAAGAGGGAGCTGCTAAAATTGTGAAAAAAAACAGTAAGGTCCCAGCCTGGATAGTTAACAATGAAGAAAACACAAGGAAGGTCGGCTTTGGACCACTGTGGGATTCTGCTTAGAAATGTTCAAGAAGAGATGGCTCCAATTAGTTGCTCAGAGTGGCAAAGCAAGATAGAAAAATTGCCAATACCCACAGCATCAACAGAAATCAGGCCCAGCTGTTCTTAAGGTGAAATTAAGATGAAAGCTACAAGCTTGTATAGTGAAGGTAACTTGGCTGTTTAAAAGCAATACAAAACTGGTGACTTGAGCCAGCTCAAATTTTAGGCTTCAGGTTTCTCTTTCCTTGCATTTATTACCCCCAGTCAGCTTTGCTGAGGAAGATCAGCCATGATTAGTATTTCCCAGCAGAAGGAATTTATAAGCCTCCAACTGTAAAAATGTAAGGTGAATTCAATACCTGAATTTTATAGCTTTTCGTATAATTGATTTATTGTTGAAATATAACCAGCATTGTCAGTTACCTGGCAGTTCATTCATAACTTATTTCTTAGTTTCCTTTTGTCCCAGAGAATGAAACTGTGGAAAATATATACTCCGTTTTATGTTGATGATAGGATTCCTTATTTTTTTCTGTCTACATGGGACACAGTTAAGGATGGGTAGAAAGAAAAATTCTTCCTGTAAACTAACAGCTACCCAAAATATCACCAAAGGATATGTTTTGGTCAGGTGAGTTACTAATTTACATTAGTAAATTGGGACAAACTGCATGACAGATTGCTAGGAAAAATCAAGCTGCCTTTGAGTACTTCTGATTTATATTCCTGAGTAGAACTGCAGTATTTCCCAACGAGCACTGGCACTGCCTGCTCTCTGCAGATACTAATTTTCCATTTGTCACCAGCTCAAATACTGTTTTAAAGGTGTTGTGGGCAGTTATCTGATTATCGCTTTAAATGAGTTGAAACAAATCTGCACTGTAGCTTATTTTGAATGTTTATTATTACTGCAGGGGTAGCAGAGGATATTTGTATTCTCAACATCTGGCCTTGTGAGTTCAATAAGGAAATGCATACTCCTCTTCATGTTCAGATGAGAAGAGTAATCAATGCCAATGAGCAGAAAGGCTAGCAGCAAGATCACCCAGGCTTGTTTGTTGGCAGGAACAGCACCAGATGCAACCCTGATACAGAATGAAGGGATGGAGGACAGGAAAGGTTATTTTTTTAGGTCTATGGGTAATTTCACTGCCTCTGCATTAAGAATTGCACCTGACACAGTGAAAATAAGTTCTGATTTCTGCATTGTGACTGATATTGTGCATAAATAATATGAAAAGTTGCCTTATTAAACAGAAATTCAGCCAGCAATGGGAACATTCTTACATGTTCTGTCAGACTTTCCAATAGATCTGTGCCTGGTCTAGGCAACTTTGACATTTTTAAAAGTCTAAGGGCAACTAAGACAAATATTAAGTTAGCAAGAAATTTTCATTCATATCATAAGAAGACATTCTCACATAATCTCTTTTCCATCTAAAGGTATCTGAGTGCTTAACAGGACTTCAGAGGAAAGTGAGTGTTGTTCCATTGTGCAGGCAGGGTACTGAGGCAAAGTCTAAATAGCTCAAGGCAGGCCACACAGCAAGATGGGAACACAGGCTATATAGAACACCAGAGGCTCAGATCTCAACTTTACTGCTTTGCCTCTTAAGTCAACTTGTCTAAATAGTTGTTTGTTAGCTGCAAAATAAATTCTCTGGACCTTCAGCATCCTCCCAGACATGTTGGATATTCAGTCAGTGTAAATTACCTACGCTAAATTTGGAGATGTCCCACCCCACTGCAAATCTTTCTACTGACTGAAGCTCGAAATGAAAAAAAATACATATAACTCTTTACATGACCAGTCTGAATAAAGTTATTTGTAACAGAAGAGAAGCTATTTAAGCTGCTACCACTCTGTCAGTCTAGCAGATAAATCAGTCAGTTCAGGTAGATTTCCTGCTCCATTTTCAAAGTGAAAGCAGAAAACACTGCCAATCATTTCCACAGCTTTTGCCTATGATCAAGGTAACAGCAATTAACAGGATTTGACCATGTCAAAGTGGATAGACTACGGTCATGAAGTAAACCCTCAAGGGGCTTTTTAGCTTGAGTTAATTTCAGAATAGAAATTTTGGCTCCTAGAAATTTTGTGTAAATTTAATGAAAGGAAGACATATCTCCCTGCCCCCAACAATCTGGTAGTATTTTTTAAAGGTGCCAGCTCTTGCACTTGAGTTAACATCTCCTCATTGCCTTTTGGGTAAGTTGTCTGTGAACAGCTTTTTGATTTGTGGTACTATTCTGTGGAAGATCAGTCCATCAGTTGTTTTGCTGATCTCCTGCTCTTCTTCATCTTACTTCTTTCTGATCTGGTGAATGTTAAGTTGCAACTATTTGAGGTCTAACCAAGCAGTGTTTGTGAGTGCCTCTCAGCCCTTGGTGTCCGACTGGCATGAAATGTGATGTGAACATCTGCAAAGGGACTTTTCACTTACCCTCTCCCTTCTCCCAGAAAGTTTCAAAATTTGTGATATACACAAAAAATTATTTAAACAGCTTCAGTGATGTATTTCAAAGTCTGAATAAATATTACTTTCTCTTCACATATATCAAAGTAAAAGTGATATACTTGAGCTGTTATAAAAACTTTCATCAGTACTCTATAATAGTAAAATAGATGGTTGTGTACCATTGGTGACACAATGTTATTTAAGAAAACAAATACCCTCCACCTCTTACAACCTTTCAAAATATTTGTGTCTTGCTTTTGTACTATATCTTAAATTCAAACTGTGTTAGTTTTGTTTATATTTCTTCTGTATTTTAGCCTTCAGATTAGGAACACCATTAGAAAAAAATCAGACTTCTAGAGTAGCATTTTCATTTTGTTATGATCAAGAATAATTCCATGAGATTATATCTGATTCATCCCCCTCTAAAGGACATAAATCCTTCACTGGCACAGCATTTGCCTTGGTGATATAATAGGTCACTCTATATTTAGTCCTGAGATCACCTACCAGCATGATAGAAACAACTTAAGAAAGGTTAAAAAGGTCATGTGCTTGCACACTTAATTCAGTAACATTAAATTTGATAGAGTGCTACACTGTGACTGAGTAAACAATAAAGATACATATTTTCCTCAATATACAATGGACTCACATGTGAATAATGGAGGTACTTATGCTGTCCAGAGCATGAATAATGAGGGCACTTATCCCATCCGTGGAGCACCGCTTCGCCCCTGTGCTCCCATCTGGGAATGCTGTGCCTTGAATCGGTGCATACATCATGGGTCTGCCCTCGGCACTGGGCCAGCCCCTAAGCATGCAGGAACTTTGCATTGTTATCTGACAACATCACACCCTGTCAGCCAGGCCAGGGATATGATCTACGAGTGCTTGAACAGCAGTGGGATGGCTCAGTGCTTAGCAAGCCAAGACAGTTATGGGGAAGAAAGGGGAGAAGGTGTTTGAAATATGCAAACATATTTTCTGCCTTTGATTTCCCACAGTTTAATTCTCTCATGAGTTTTTGGCTCCAGAAACATAAAATATGAAAGACAATGGCTTGAAATCACTATCTCTTATGCTCAGACTGAATAAAACACTCAGGTTTACTCAACTGCTTTGCTCACTAGGTGTTTCATGACTTCAGTCCTGCAAAAGTTTTGTGACTTTAGCAGAGTATGTATGTGATAAAGGGTCATGTATTTTGCTCTGCCCTATACAGATCACTAAGGTTGTTGCATAGCCATTTTAAAGCTTTGCAGAGCCATCCAGCTACAATAAGTCATCCAGAATTCTCTCATGCTAAAGAAGTTTGTATTTATTGTTTGTGATACAGAAACAAGAGCCCTGCTTATCATTTTTAACTTCTCTCTTTCTGATCCATTAACACTCACCACAGTTGCACTGAGGTCAAAAGTAGCCATTGAAACAAAGTACAAACTTATGACCTGATGAGTTCTCAGGATTTTTAGGTTTTTGTTTCTCTATGAAACCCACTACCAACTGATGACCAAGAGGTAGGGCTGATATGGTTCTGTAGTGTTTCTGAGCTCACTTTAAAAATAATAATAATAATAAAAGTTAAAAAAAACCCCAAATTACTCTAATTCTTATTAAGAATTCAGAATTCTGAGCCTGATTCCTGGTTGTACTTGCCTTGGATCTCCACTGTCGAAAGAGTTACTATGAACTTTTACACAAGAAAAGGGAATTTTGAACTCCACAACAAAGCATTTTGTATAACAAAACAACTGTGTGAACAATTTCAAATACAGAAGGAAGTCAGAAAATATTTGGCTTTCTACCAGTTCAATTTGTGCATGCAAAACTGATGATATTTCAACTTTTTACAGTCAAAATTTTTGCCACTGTTAACAGTTTTTTGTGCCCAATATTAATTCCTTCCACTAGGCAGTAAAACAACATCATCAAATTCAGAATGAGATGAGATTCAAGAAGAATTCTAACACATATATACCCATCACTTATTCTAATAGTTCCTTTCCTGATCTTTGTAATTGACTGAACAATGAGATTAAGCAGTGAAACAGAGTAGATGCAGACCTTCACTTACCTCTCTATTGATTGAAAAATCATATTTCATGTCTGTTTAAAAAGTTACCCTATATAAAAAAGTAGTACCTTATGCTAGAATATATATTTTAAGATTAAAATCTACAAAATTATGTTAAGTGTTAATCAAGCACTTTTAGAAGTCTACACGTAGCTGTAGAATTTGTCTAAAAGAAAACTGAAACAAGCAGAGCAGGTCTCCTAGATATGTATCTGCTGGAATACCCTGCACATTAGGTACCTCTGTTCTCAGCACTGAGAACAGAAGAGTCCAGATGGCTCTCTTGGAAAAGACAGTCAGTTTTAAACTGCTTAAGTTAGAGTCGAAGTGTTGATTCCATCCTTTGAGTGAAAATGCACAGGGAAAATGCCTACTGATTTCAATCCTGCTAAGACTTCATCCCACTGTCTAAAATCAAGAAAAGGTAAAAGCTAACCAAGAATAAGAAGAGCAAATGATTTGTAATAGGCTTTATGCACTGCAGCCTTTTGGCCCCTTATGGTGCACTGGAGAGATGACAGGAAAGCCATCACAACCATTTTTGGTTTTCTTTCAGCTGGCTGCAAGTCATCAATCAGGTTTGCAGGGACACATTCTCAAAAGCTGGTTTGTTGGATCCACCTGCCAACCCTCACCCGGGCTTATTCAGATTGTGGTTTTATACAAACGGAGTTGCACAATTCCCCATCTGTGCATCCTAATAACAAAATGCTTTTCCTTCTTTTATCTGGCAAAGACTCTCTCTTCATACTGTTTCTTTGAATGCTGAGTCCACAAAGGGATCTAAGCCCAGAAGCTGCTGACCAGGCTTGGAAGCCTTCACTAAGATCCAGTGCCTGAACATGTGGCAGGAATTTTAGTGGTGCTTACTTAGGCAAATAAGGTATTTTGTATCTCATTCAGGAATAGTTAAGTATATAGCTGTCCAAATACATACACAGTAACATTTGCAAAAATGTGGATGCACATTTAATATTTAAAGCTTTTGGGTGCTGAAGTGAAAACTCCGCTGAAAAAAACATTCTCCTACGGGATACATTTTTCATCCTACGTGCACAACATTCACTTCAGAAAGCTAGATTATTATCTCTAGAGCCTGTTTTTGCTGGTTTTCCCTGCCATATGTTGTAGCTGAAACCAGTCACAGCTATAAGTACTTAGAGACTACAGTAGTATTTGGATTGTATTACTCAAGGAATATGTCAGTGAATACAAACTGGGTTTTAAAGCATGATGGAAAAGAATGCATTTATGCGTGCACCATTTTTCAAGTGAAGGACACATGCAAAGTCCTATGTCTGGGTTGGAATAACAGCATGCAACAGTAAAGACTTGGCATTGGGGGGTAAGACAGCTTTAAAGACAAGGAGCTATGGGTTGTGGTGAACAAGACACATCAATATACCTCTGCAGAGATGAAAGTCAGTCAGTTACTTACTGGGTTGCAATATCAAGAGTATTCTCTTGCTAGCAGGTCCAGAGGAGCATTTGTTGTCTTATATTCAGGACTTGTGAGACTATATTTAGAGTAATGTCTCCAGCCTTGTTCTCCTCAGTACAAGAAAGACATTGACAACTGGAGCAAGTCCAGTGAAGAACCACCAAGATGATGAGGGGACTGGTGCATACAGTATATGAACAGGAACAGACATAACAGGGGTAGTTCAATCTGAAGGAGAGAAGGCCAGAGGTAGGAATACTGTTGTCACCTTCAACTACCTGTCAAGTGGTAGACATACAGTGATATTACAAGAGGCAAAAGACACAAGCTGCAGCAAGGAAAAAACTGCAGGTTGCCTGAGAAAGGCTGTGGAATGTCCATCCTTGGAGATTTTCAAAACTTTGCTGGATAAGCCCTGAGCAACCTTGTCTAACTGTGAAGCTATGACCTCCAGAGGTCCCCAAATTTTTCTGCTTTCACCCCTCCCCTCACCTCCTCCCCTCCCCCCCAAAAAAAAACCCCAAAGCAACCAGGAACTCCAGTTCATCAGCTATATACCCTCATCTTGCAGATGAAAATATGTCTATTCAGGCACACTATAGCACTTGAAAAACATTCTTGATCACAACCCTTCAATGAAGTACAGAGGTGCGAATGTTTTCACACCACAAAAGAAAAGATAAAACAGAAGTTAGGTGAAGTGGCAACACTGCCACTTACTGAAGTTGATTGGAAACTTACAATGAAAGGGTTTTATTCAGAAAAGCATAGTCATCCAAATACTTTATGGTATTAGGTCAGTCAGGCAAACTTTTGATGAAAAATTCGTTCTATTAGAAACTGTCTAAATTCCTGCCAGCTCACCTCCTGGGCTCCCAATGTTTCCCTGTCTGCAACAGGCACTCTCCCTTGTGTCACAGGTGTCCCAGTGGATGGGCAGATCTGTGAACTCTGCTCCAAGCCCTGCAGCTGACCATTACTGAGTGTCTTCCTAGGCCACCTTGCACCCAAGAATGCTGTGGGAAACAGGGCTAAGTCAACAGCCCAGACTCAGCATTGTTTCAGCTTCACAGGGCCAAATGTTCCCACTGGAAACAGCAAAAAACATCTCTATGCATTCTGCCTAAATAGTCATTCTTACAGGATTCTTCATTAAAAGAAATTCTGACTTTGTATCAGCTGTCTTTAACTTCAGACGTGAGTTTACGTGGATTTACTGTGTGTGCAGTTCCAGGATTAGAGCATCTCAGCAACCAGCGGTGGGTGAGAAGGCTGTGAATTACATGTGTGGTAATACAGATTGGTATCTCTCAGACATTTTACTTGCGGAATTTTCTTTTTCTGTGGAAAACGTTTTAAGATTTGTGAGAAACCTCGTAAGTGGCACGATAAGCATCATGATTGGTTTACACAGTTTGGCAGTTGCCAGAAAGGGCAAGGGAAAGAGAAGAAAGTTAAGATTAGCCTTAACATTTCCAGGATTCAAAGCTTCAAATGTATTGGGCAATAGGGCAAGGGTCTTTACTTAGAGTCTGAAGTGAAACTTGACATTTCTTTAGTCCGTTTAACCTTACTTGTCAGTAGCATTACTTTCACATTAGATTTCTCTGTTATTGAAAGATTACCTTTCAGACTGAGGACATCCACAAGTAAATGAAAAATGTCTTCCTCTGCTTTGTGAAATCATTCCTTTGTTTTCATGGACTACAGCCAAGGACTGTTTGTGATAGAGATGATTAATGCAGAAATCAAGTCTAATGTGAAAAGCCCTGGGAACAGTTGCTTTATCTTTCAGCTTTTACTTTCAGTTGCATCAGGAAAGGCATACACATATTTCCTTCCATGGGAACCAAAGTCCATAAATTGTTATAGTAAATTCCTTACTGCTGGGAAGCTTGGATGGACGATCTCACATAGTATCATCTGGCTCATTACTCAGAGCTTTCAGCTGGCTGTGATTATAATGCATAAAAAAAAGCTCAACTATGGTCTTTTTCTTTCCTTGAGTATCATTCAGTTTTAAATGGATGACCACCATTTTGGTAATAATTTCTGTTTCACTATGCTAGAATAGTGGTTTTACTCCCCATTGTATGCCTTTGGAGAATGCTCTGTTACCTTAATCTTGCAGCTTCTTACACTGAAAGCAATAACTATTGTTGTCATTTGTTATTAACAATGATAAAAGCTTTGTTCTCCTCATGACAGGTAAAAAAAAATTGCACTTGTTCATTACTTTGTCTGTGTTTCTTTAGCTTCACAGTTCCAAGGAGAATGGGTCTTTGGAATCTCAATCTTTAGGTCAAAACACAGTTTGTAGGTCTGCTAAAATAAATAATAATTAGAAAATCATTCCTCTGCTGTCTATCACTCCTGGCTACAAAAAGCTTCTGGAAACAGACTGGAAGAACCACATATCAGGAATTAAAGAGTCTGATTTCATTTTTCTAATTCCACACTAAAATTCAAATCTTTAAGGTTAAGCCAAGCACAATATCTTTTTTTGCAAGGGACATTTATTAACTCTGCTAGCAAATCAGTCATTTCTTTCTAACTGACCAATCCATTGCATTTTATGCTATTTACAGACGTGACATTGCCTGCTATTTGAGTAGACTTAGTCTTTTGAGAATGGAATAGTGAATTTGAACTTCTGAAACTTAACTGCCTCTGGGGTAATTTAAGGTAATCTTTCAAACTTCTACTCCTCCTTCTTACCACAAAGATTCCACTTAAGGCTGTATTTCTCCCCTTTGGGAGACAAGTAATATCTGTTTCTTATAATAATATTATAACACAGGTCATAAAGGCATGGTTCAATGTGCTTTATTAAGAAATTCAGAATAAGACAATGTATTATTTATGGATCTGACTAATTGAAAAGGTTTATACAAATAAATTCATCTGGTACTTAACATCTGCATTAAAACCTAAATCACACAGAATCACACACACACACACACACACGGCTCTGCTTCCATTGCTTATTTACATGCAAGGAATATATGCCATTAAGTAGGGAAGGCTGGGGCTCAATCACAGTTTCAAACTTACACTGCTGTAGTGTTCCTGACTGCGGGTTTGTCAACAATGCAGAAGACATCTAAGAAATGGAGTTTATGCCTGCCTGGCTCTTGAGCCTGTTACCCCAGTCAGTTACAAGAGCTGTGGTGCTCATGCCTCTTCAGAAGGAGTAAGAAAGCAACTGTAGTAGAGCTGAAAGAAAAAAGTAAGCTGTGTCTTTCCTAAGGATACCACTAAATGTAAATAATAGTAGCTCTAACACTTAATTAGTTCTAAAGAAGCCCATTTACTCTTGACAAAATATTGATGCATGCTTTCATGCTTTGCCGTTATAGAAAGGAAAGGACATGTTTACATGATTTTTCTCAAAGCATTGTAGAAGGAGTTTTAGACTGATCTACAGATTCCCTATCATTACTACCTTTTTGACAAATATTTTATTCTGTTAAAACTCCAGTACATCTTGGATTTACATACTGCCGAATATCTGAGTTCCTTCCCTGTTTCCTAAACATTAACATTAATTAATGTAGTACTAGAAGCCAGTGAAAAGAGTTAACTATCAGCTAACAGAAGATGATAGTTTATAAGACACAACTTGCTTTGAATTCTTCCTGGATATTATCTTTCCAGAAATTATGTTGATGGAACATCCTGA
This sequence comes from Aegotheles bennettii, assembly GCA_013398125.1. Taxonomy (NCBI): domain Eukaryota; kingdom Metazoa; phylum Chordata; class Aves; order Caprimulgiformes; family Aegothelidae; genus Aegotheles; species Aegotheles bennettii. The sequence goes on along the minus strand of VZRW01008163.1, from coordinate 8,141 downwards.
GCCAAAAAACAGAAGATAACTTATAAATAATACTTTTTTCAAATACACTTGAAAACCTCAGTTTCCACTTAACTCATGTTTGCAACATGCCTCTTCAGATGTTTGGTTTTTACAAATATTTTAACAAACCAGTTCACTGGGAGGAATGCTTTATTAAGATGGCTTTTAAGAAAGTTTTAAAAATTACAGAGGGAAAAACTGAAATGGGAAACACTATCTGTTTCATTACAGTCTGATTTAAAAGCATTTAGTATTTACTCTTTTCAATGAGAAGGAAATAGTCTATGCTGCAAGGCCAGCTGAATCCTCAGCTTTCAACTGAGTTTCTTGATAAACAAGCCATACAGCAGATGAGTATCTATTTGTAACAATATGGAGCCACAAATGTAAAATCAAGAACATTTTGTTCTCTTCAAGAATAAAATGTGAACAGGAAGGGCACAAATTCTGAGTTCCAAGTGACTCTTTTCCCAGTGGTAAACACATCACAGTTTTAAAAGTTACCATCAGAGAATGTCAAACTTTCTGAAGACAATTATTTTCTCTGCATAATCACAGTTTTAGTTTCTGATACAAGGTCAGGATTGTTGCATCAGAAATCTGTGCCAAACTAATGCGCTGATTTTGCATATTAAACAGCATTAAAAACAGATGATGTTTTATTACAGAAGTTGGTTCTCTGTGTGTAAAATCCACTCTAAATTAATACTAAATTATTGTAATTATTGATACTTGTTGTCTTGATTAACTTCTACTGTACCTGGGCATCATGTAATGCCAATAAACTTATTGAAATTGAATTAACTTCAATTTTGATGGTACTTTGTCCCTTTGATGACTCTAGATCGTGGTTTGATTTAATGCTGCTGGTGATCAGAGAGACTAAAAGTTAAAGAACGCCATATGTGATCATAGTTGAGGAAGACTTTAGGAGGGATTTTGTTAACAAAATATAACCTTTGTCATTTCAATCCATCCTAAAAAAATAACTAAAAAAAAATAAAAAAAAAAGAAATTCTAGAGAAAGACATCTTTTCCATTGTACCTTGGGAAGGCACCTAAGTACTAATGTTTGCTTTGTGGATTATTAATTTTTCAGCAAAAATCTCATATTATTTCCATTTGTTTCCATACTTCCAATGATGTCACTTTCAAGAAAAAAAATGCAGATCGTTGAGGCAAAATACAAGTGAAACATTTGCCATAGTTTTGCATCTCACCTATGAAAATCTCCTGCCACTGCTGAGGAAGGGTAGATTAGAGGATGCTCTGACGTCTTAGTCCTTTAGCTTCAGGCAAACTGTGACTTTGGGTATTTTTGTGTTCTTTTTTTCCTTTTCCATTTTTAAACTGGTTTCATTAAGTGAATACTTCTACTCCCATTCATTGCAACCTAAGAGAGGGAATCAAAAGCCAGCAATTCTTCCTCTATGTGGTCTAAATGTATTCCTTTTGGCAATATTTTTCTTTTTTAAAAAGGCTACAAAAATTGATTGTAATAACTTAATGTGATTTAGCATGTGGTAGAGGCCTTTCTGTCTTCAGAATCTTATATGATTTCTTACTGTGAAAAAACATTAGTACTCTACAGTACAGGACAAAGCTTTATTTTCAACTCTTTGGAGTCATATTTGAGGGAAGAAGATGCATAACAGATGGTCAATAGGAGATAATTCATATTGAAGACTTTTGAAAAACAGAAAATTTCTTTAAATTCTTAATTAAAGATTTAAGAGAATATTTTTTGGCTAAAAAAGCATGTATTTACACATACACATTAAATGTTTGTCTTGAAATAGACATATTGGATAGGAGGATGCACTGAGCTTGCACCACAAGACAACTGAATTTGTAAAAATTATGTCATGTTAGATGGAACATATGACCTATGTTTCAGTGATACATCAAGAAGGTGATGCCTACTGATTATATATAGATTTTGACTCTCTAACACTTTAAAGAGTTACAGATTTTTACCTTTTCCTTTCTTGCATGACAGGAGACTATAAAACCATGTAGGCTACTTCTGTATTTTAGAAGTTTTAGATTAAATATTTAACTAAGTACTAGTTACTGAGGAATAAGAACAACATAAAAAAACTGCAGATTTAAATGTGCTTCAAATAAGGCATATGGTGTACAATTAAATAAAATAATTGCTTAACATTTACAGTTTTAAGGCCACTTAAAATTTCATTACTCTAAGGTTTTTTTTCTTTTCCTTTGGTGGGGTGTGTGTGTGGGGGGAATTCAGTCAAATCCAGCTTTCAACTAACCAGCTACTTTGCTAGAAAACCTCTTGTTGCCTTTGAACTGTATCTGAGAAAAAAATCAAGCAATGCCTATATTTATGAACCAATCTTCCAGCTAGTGAAATTATGGGAGGAACAGGGAACAACTAAACTTCAGTTAACAGAGACTGAGTGGCGAAGGTGAAATTTTAGCCCCGCTGGGCTTGGCTATGCTAGTTTGTGCTGCTGATTGCCAGAACAGTCTTTGGCATGACTTTGGCCTGGGCCAATTAGTCCTCTCCCACACGACTCCTGTGCAGGCTCAGAAGGTGGCATGGAGCTATTCCCAGTAGGCAACTTGAATGCAGCAGTGCAGAGAAGAGGCCCAAGAATTTTTTATTTACTGGTACAGTCAAAGCTATTGAAGTCAGTGATTAAAATCCGACTAAGTTCAGGGTAGCCAGGATTTTATCCAGATCTTTTTGTTTCTAAGGAGCAAATCTAAGTGATAGAGTTCATTAGTCTTCATAAATTAACACGTCTTTGTGTCTGGTCTGCGTAAACTACAGTATTCATTGTGTTTACTTCCTTACAGGCTACAGAAAGACATTATAAATGGCTGCTTTATTCACTGTGTTAGAACTCCTGAAACTTCTGTGAAAAATATTCCCTGTTTTAAGCCCTAAAAGATCATGGTGAATTCTTGTTTGGGTTTTTTTTAAAAGGAGTTCTGTAGCTTAGAATAGAATTCTTTTTAATGGCATGTCAGGAATCATATTTTGAAATGTTTGTCAGCTTTTTAAAATGTGCTGTTGAATCTTACTAAGCTGTCAAAAATATGACTAATATGTTAACAAGTAACATGATCTTGCTGTAAATCAGTATTTCAGAGTAACAGATCTCAGAGCCAGGAGAAGAGGGAAGAAAGGCAATTGTTTGTAAACTTTGTGCTCTGACATTTTGTCCTCTTTGCCTCCACAGTACATTGCATCTCCCTGCTCTCAGAGGTATTAAAATGCTTTACAGGCTGCATAATCTGACCTAGGAAGCTGGACACAGAAGCAAGTGAGGGTAGGTAGGATGAAGAAAGAGATTTCAAGGTAGCACTTTTGGTTTTCCGGCAATTACAACAAAGAGCAAACATTTTCTACAAGAAGCAGTGAGATTCACAAGAGATGTTCAATCAAAAACTAGTATATTCTTAATAGTTTTGACTGAAGAATTTCAGTAAAGCCTGACATTAAGTTAAATGTTATCAGGAAAGATGAACCTGTATCAAGATTACAGCTTTCACGATCCAACATCCAGAGGTACTCGTTGCTGGAAGGGACATAGGAGTGTATTCTTTCACTAGAGACAGAATCACAGTTGGATTTTTGTTTAAATTAGGAAAAGAATTCTCAGGTTTGGTTTTGTTAGGAGTGAAATTGCTTGTGAGATATATTAAGATAGAATACAGGGTCATACTTATGTATGTTATTTTTATTGATCAAATGACCTATCTTCCATTTGCTCATGCATTTCCAATGTGAAAGAACAACTGACATCTGGAACAGTTTTCAAACTATTTGATGTAACCATTTTCAAAAGAAAACTGGCTGAATAAAATAATTATTCAATCAATTGAAATTAGAGTTTATTAGTAACAGCTGACTTGTATTTCTGGCTTAGCTTGAAGCAGTTCTGTGATCCCTGCTACCTAATGATTTTCAATGGATGCTGTAAACACAAAGCATATTATTTGTAAACAGAGTGCCTTTTGCTATCTTGAATATGTAAATAGTTTTGCTACTAACACATCTTCTAAAGTTAGCTTACTCACTAACTTGTTTTTTTTCACTGTATGCCTCTGGGAAGTTTTATAAGGATTAAGTGCAGTTGGCAGTTATGGCAGCACCTAGACTGAGTGGGTCATGACATGGACCACAGCTTGACTGAGACAAGGGTGGTGATCACTGCAGAGTCCTTAGAGCCAGAGCCTCTAGGTTCTCTTTCTCTGAAAACTCTGGAGTGGGCTGGTGCACAGTAGGATCTCACTGAGAACTCAGGAGCCTGGAAAGCCCCCTCAGCCAGCCATTTAAATGTAAACACTACTATTTACTTAACTTACAGGACTGCTGTTAAACAGTGGTATGGAAGACTTCAGTTGTTGAGATGTTACAGGGAGATGAGCCAGGTAAGAATCAAAAGGGAAGAAGCACATGTTAGGTAGAAAACAGCATATTGTTTCAAAGAAATTTTCATTTAGTACTCCTACTGTTCAAAGCACTTTATGCAATTTATTTTAAAAAATGGGAAAATAATAATCCCAAACTACTTTATGTGAAGACTCTTCAAATTATTACTTGAGATTTCCTCACATGGACCTCCCAGAAGTACATGGAAATTGTAGACAGTACCAGTTCCTTCCTCTAGCCAACCTATTCATCACATACTCAGCAAAGCACATCAGGGTAATTTAGGGGCTTGGCTACATAATGGAAAACCAACCTAGATGCTTCATATAAATGAGTCATTTTTTCCCTCAATTGACTATGTGACTCTCTCAGAAAGCCCTGATCATGGTCAGTTAACTCTGCAAAGTATCTTGCATGCCTGAATGCCTATTTACCTTTCAAACACTGTGCCAATATTATGAAACCAGACGGAAATTCTTTGAAAATTGAGTACAGGATGGAGTTAATCCAAAGCCAGTGCCCAATGAGATAGGAGATCAGGAAAAAGAGAACCAACTGAAGTACATTTTTCCAAATTTGGTATGCCTTGCAAAATTAATTCAATATTTCATCTTATCACCATATACATATTCTTTATATTTTCTAACTCTTACTAATTAAAAGCAAACAGCTAACTTGCCAACCCAACAGTAAAAAATTCCAAGATTTTACATTTACTGTTTCTTATCATGAAGTTAGCTCTTCACACTTACTCCATTGTAAAAGCACAGCATACAGTGTTCTACTTGGTACAAATAAGTATCAATACATGATAATCTTAGTATCTCCTTTCCTTAATTTATACTCTTTAATGTTTTACATTTTCTGATCAACCTGTATTTCTCAAAACGTTTTTATAATTAAGTAGTATAATTTACTAGATAAGCGTTTCATTAACATTATATAGTTATGTAGATGTATTTATTCTTTTTTTTTTTTAATACTCCTTACAAGATTTTTATAGTATTAAGATCTGTACAAAAGTATCAGCTGTGGCATTAGGTAAACCTCTCTTCTGGTTTTCATTTAAGCTGTTGTGTTATTTTCTGTGCTTCTAATATAAACCAAAGGTAGCTGAAATATGAGATATGTGTGTTTTGATGTCTGTATATAAAATCAAGTGCTGTATGAAATCACTCGATTAATAGCTATTCTAGTAGATGCATTATCAGGCAAAAGAAACTTCTCTATTACTAACAGTCAAGTCTGCCTTCATAATCTCTCAGAGTACATAAGCAAGTGCTTGTTTTTATTCACTGAAGATAACCAAAAAAGAAGCAAGCCTAAAATAAATCTAATGGCAATACTACAATCCTTCCACCTAAGAAGTTTTAAACATGAACTTCAGGTATGTGCAATAGGTGTTATGGACCATATATGGAGATTATCTTCATATATATTGGCATGATTTTCACATTACTGCTCTATGTAGGAAAGGTGAGAGGCACAATGACCAGCTGTGCTAAGGAAAGGAGATGAATAGAAAAAACACGTTACTAAACAATATATTAAATCAGTGCTGCTGTTCTGTAGGGCAACTCAGAGCTGAACTCTAATGAGAGGTATTCTGAACTGACTTTTACAGGAGCTAATACAGGATCTTAGTCTACCTAGTCTGTGGCTGGTCTTTGAGAATACATTCCTCCCTATTCATTGAAGTAATACATTTCCCAGGTCATCTTGCAACTTTATCAACATCATTGGTTCTAGCCACTGGAGTGCATTTGTGGCCATCTTCAATGGACTTCCCTTCTGATGTAGATATATAGCATGTACTGATGATGTGTCTCTGAAGCCTGAAACTTTCTTGCAACTTTTGGCAACAGTACTAGTGTTCAAACTTTATAAATCTGTGTGCTAGACTTTACAGAACAGAACATTCAAAAATGATCACAGTAACATGGGCCAATTTCAGCTATGGTTTTGATTAAAAGTTTGATAGAAACCTCAGAAAAATGACAACATACTTCCATAGATAAGCTCTGCAACATTTATATTCCACTTCACTGCACTGGGTGGATTCAGAGTGTATTTGCTTTTCCTGGCCACAGTTAAAGTGCTCAATAAGGCTACATTCTATTATTAAGTGCTGACTCTTTTTCCCTAGATTAATGGGTTTTGGTTGTCCAGAACGATAAAGTCTTTTGAAGAGGATGAAATATATCAAACCGAGTAACATCACAGATACTGGGCTTTTGCACTTTTCTGGCATAAAGAATGCCAAAAAGGAAAGCACTTTCCAGATCTGAGGCCTACAATTATCTCATTCTTTTTGCAATTTCTTATGAGCCTTCAGGAAAAATCAGAGCATTTTTCCTAATGAAGAATGTTAAATGTGCGTTTCATAAATGTCCATGAAGTAGACTTGACACTGTAACTTGACCCAATGATGAAAATGAAAGGCTAGCTTGGAGTGTTCTGTGATGACAAAGAGCTGAACAAATTTAATTTTCCTCACCCTGTCATTTAGGAAATTTTGTGATTTCTAAATGATTAAATAATTTTATGTAGTCATTCTGTGCCAATTCACTGATTATACATTATTAACAAACTATGTATCAAACATGCAAGATCTAGCTACTTATCTATATCACCACTATAGCAGGATTCTGAGCTGTACATTGCATATTAAATAGCTTTAGAGCAGACTACTTAAATGCTCAATTTCTATTTGCTGCCATATGTAACTATCTTAGTGTCACCTGAACATATTAGAAATGGTAAAATAACAACATTATACCCAAGGATCCATCACTGCATGCTCCTTGCATATTTATTTATCATTTACCCATCAGAAATAGTGATATATATCCTTGTTGCACATTTCAGCCAGACATTGGCCATATGTTTTTCTTTCTTTTTATTTAACAAGAGGAATTGCACATAAATATAAAATATGCACTGCTATAAGGATACTGGCAGAACAGTAAATATGACTCCATATTTGAAGAAACTCTCAATAAGGAAAAATTCATATTGGCAATATTGTTTGATACACATTTTAAGTGTGGGCTTGAGGATAGATTCAGTGTAAACATAATTATCACTCAGGAATGTCCTCAGAAATAAACCAGTAGGTCATATCTTATTCCCCTCAATATTTTGGTCAAATACTGGATGTTTCTGGAAGACAGAGTCCATGCATAGTAAATACCTCCCAAAAGGCTAAAAAAAAACAAGGATAAATATTTCAGGTACACATACCTACAAGTATTAGCAAAAAAATATCTGCCACTCTTGCATGAGATACACCATGAGGAAGCCCTAAGCTCCTACCTACTAGCCAGAGGACTGAACAGTCATCATTTGATACTAAAGAGGAGTATGAGGATAGTCTACTCGCAGAGAAACCAGCACATACTATATCCTGCATTATTGCCATAGCAGCTTGTTTTCAGCAGTAGGAGAATTTGCAACCAGCTATATATACTGTACAGTATGGCAGATGGTTGGTAAGCATAATGCAGACTGTTGAAAGAATGGCCTCTCCTCCTTCCCCTTCTACCTTGTTCTGACATCTATACTAGCCCTACCTGCAGTAAGAAAAATACACCTGTTCCAGTTTCATATTGCAGTCTTCCTATGTCCCAAGGAATTGGGACTGACAGCTTGTCTCACTGAATAAAATAGCAAAATTTCTAATTACTTCAATAAAGATGGAACATTTCTCCATGGAGTATCACAGAATCACAGA
>VZRW01008161.1:119103-141095 GCA_013398125.1 Aegotheles bennettii | reverse complement strand
GCTGACAAACATCCCATTAGCACGTGTTCGTCCAGATGAAGGCATGAAGTTTGTTAGTGTTGCTGGTACAGGGCAGCCACAGGTGGTCAGGAGGATGGAAGTCCTGATCCTAACTTCACTGCTCTTGCTTTTACACCACTGGAAACTCCATGGGCTTCGGTGGAGATACTCCAGATTTATACTGGTGCAAGAGGGACCACTTCCAGGGTCAGATGTCACTTGCTTGCATGTCATCAAAACAATGGCTAGCTATAGAGTATTTTAAGAGTATGTCTAGGCAAAAGCATTCTGGACTTTATTTTTAAAAAGAGGGAAAAGAGAATACATATATTTTAGTACATACCACGGGATTATCACAGATTTAAAGGAGGTCCTGAAAAGCTGAATCTAAAAAAAATTACTGAGCCCCTTAACACAGAATTTGATGTTATCATATGAATAATAAGTACTTTTTCACATAAAAGCAGAAGAATGTGAGAATCTTGCTGTGGCTCTGCTACCCAAGGTAGGCACTCACAGGGAGAAGCCTTCCCTTTGCAGGTATTAAAGCTGTTAGCAGATGTATGGAAAGACCAATACCACAGCACCAATGTCTTTTATTTTTACAGAAGGGAGAATGTCTCTATCAACTGACAAAGCGACAGATGTGTAAGTCAACAGCCTTGGGCTGTGCCACTGACATATTTTAAGGGTGTGGGCAAGTCGCTAATTAGGCTCTGATTCTGCTTGATAATGACATACTTCTGAGGCCTCTGGGGGTCCGGGAGTGAGCTCCCCCTGGCAGAGTCAGCTAGCACCTTGTAGTATTGGGATGAGTTGCCCCATCAGTAAGGATGGGGTGATACTTTTGTACCTACCTCACAGGGGTGTTGTGAGGAATAGTTTTATGTTTGTACAGTATTTCAAAGATGGGAAATGCTTGGTATTATCACTGATTTTAGAGAGTTTACAGTACCTGTACTATTATTTATTATTTGTACTCCAGTAGTACCTGTGGACTCCAGTCAGAACTGAGAGGCCTTATCCTAAATGTTGTACACTCACCTACTTGGAATTGACACAAAATCCTGCTGGGTAACATTTTCCAATGGAGGTATTTCATTATCAAGTATCTATTTGATTACCATAGGGTTTAATTCAATTATTTAGGTGTTCAAATTGATTATTGGTTTTAGACCATGGCAGAGAATTAGCTGGTATCACATTTTGGTTTGAGCTTGTATTGATTTTCAGAAAAAGTGCACCAATTTTCTATGGATAATCTAAAATCAAATCTTGCTATCAGTGGCATTCTACTGTACTTTTTGCTATTAAAGCTAAATGTTAAAATAAATGTGTGTGTATATATTATTATACACCAATATATAATATACATGTACCTATAAACATGTATGTTTCAAATTTCTTTAGCTGCTGCTTAGAATTAATTTCAAACCGTGTGCTGCATATTTTGGTCAAGCATATCCATTTCAGATGCATCTAAAACATCATTTAATGGTGTTGGCCCTCAGTTAAGACACAAAAACTGGAAATCATGACAACAGAAGACGTATTGTCACTATGGTTATATTTATGAAGGCTTGTGAGGAAAGTTTCTAAGTCTCAAATGTGTTTAAAACCTTTACTAAGTCATAAAAGTCTTTACTTAGGTTATGTTGAAACAATTATACCAGGATGAGTCACTCACTGTATATAAGTATGTTAAAATAAATAATTGAATAATTCCAAATATAATGCTTGCTATCATTTGGATGTTGAACAGAACATCATTTGTTTCCTAGATTGGCAAACTACATTTAATATTTTTTTACAGGTGAGGATTATCTGATTTAGAATACTATGCTTAGCAACTGCTCGTGTGCTAAATATATTAGCTCAGTTAATTCTATTGCTACTCTTGTCTGTTTTGTTTGAATATGAGGAGAGGTTTTGGTTTAAGGTGTCCTCAGTGGTGTTAGTCTCACTGATCCCACACAGGCATGTCATGGAGTAAAGGTATGAGTAACGGTGGGTAAATCCTGTCTAAAAAATCTTTCTTATCCCCCTGGGAATTACTGACATTTCTGCACTGCCCTGTTCTTGTTACCAGCCAACGTGTCTGCAGGTTGTTGACTTTCTAGTGTGTCAATTAGCACTCCCGGCTCAGCCAGCTTTGTCAAACACTTGGCACTTGTTCTGCTGCAGCACATACTTCATATGGGACCTACAGATACACTGACAGAAGTAATGTGTTTGAGATAGGCTGGTGGTGGAGGGGTGAGTGAACAGCTAGGCTGGAATTCCTATGCCATTGCCTGTTGTGAGCAGCATACATGATGTGCACATGCAAGGATGTGGTCATCAGGAGAGGTGGGCACAGTTTTATTTGGTTTCTATCGCTTTATACTCTGAATAATGTGCCTGATACAGGAGTTGGATTTGGGGTTTTGCTTTTTTAGGTGCATTCTTAGTAAGAATAGTTATAAACAGATACCTCAAACAGGGGAACACACCTTTTCAGGCAAGAGTTTTGTAGGTAAAACTGGAGCCCCAGGAGGGGGGCCCAGGAGGAGGTAGATAAGCCCCACAGGAGGTAGATAATGGAGAATGGCAGTCTCTGCAGCCTACACCTTGCCTCTCCCCCAGCCCTTACTGCCTTCACGAAGCAGATTGCCAGTGTTCCTCGGGCGATAATGTATCTTCTGTTCCTCTTCCGCAGAGCAGCGCTGCTCTGCTCATTTCTTTGGTTTCATTGTCTTCCAGCACATGACCATGTTCTTTGCGGGTTTCTTTTAAGGTAGTGTTAGATTTTCCCAATGCACACGTCTGTCCTTGTATTATGTTGATTAATTTCTTTTTTACTTTAGGGACCAGGTCATGTTGTCCCTACTCACAACTCCGCCTAATTCCAATTAATTTATCTTGTTGGGACTATGAGGAGAAGATACTGCACAGTAGAGCAAAACCCCTCACTCTGAAACTGGGAAGAATTGCAAACTATTTGTCCAGCTGGGATTACTGCACACTCACGTATTGATGCACTCAAGTTTATTAGCCCCAGCTCTGTGTCTGTTCTGTGCCCAGCAGAAATTGCATCCATACCATTTCAAACCCTTTGACTCCCTTGGAAAAGAACAGTTACATCCAAAGTGAATATTGGGATTGGCTCTTGGCCCCCGAATCCTGCTTGGGAGTTGTGTGGGAGTGTGTCCCTCAGCCCATGTCAAAACTGCCTGGGACAGTGCTGCTGGCTGATGGGGCAACCCCTGGCCTCCTGCCCTGGCCCTGCTCACTTTGAGGAGACCAGCAAAGGCTGTGAGGGCAGGCTTTTCTGTCCTGAGGAGGGAAATGTGCTTTTAGGTGGAGTCATTGTCCATCATGCCTTTGCGTAGCTGTTCTTGGAGTCATTGGCATCAGTTCTTTATCAGACCACTCCTTTCAACATCGTTCTCTCTCGCCATTAGGAATTTGACTCCTCTTCGTAGTTCAAGTCTCGTGCTCCTGGGAAGCTGGGCTTCCCCCACCACCCTCGTGTGAAAAGAGAATGACTCCTTGTAAGATTCCTGAGGGGTTTCTCTGGGTTCGCTGCAGCTGACAGAAGATCTTTTAGGACCTGTTTATTTGTTGTTTATCTAGGTATGTTACCTAGCCCGTTCTTGTTCCAGCAGAAGTACATACACATGCTTGTTCAGGAATAATACTTCCTCAACACTTGTGTAGACAGAGTAGTCCCTTAAGGAATGAGTTCAATTAGGCTAAGAAACACTCAGTGGCAATTCAGTAGCAGAAGTCCTGGGAGGTGGAGGGGAAGAGGCTTGCCAACTGCTTACTCACAGTATGCTGGATGACAACTAAAGGCTTCGTGCTGTGGCAGATTTGGCACATGCTGGCCTACAGTTATGCCTAGCAACTCCCCAGGTTTGAGCAGTGCCTTACTAAGGTTTCAATCAGGGGAAAAAAAGCAAAGCAAAAAAGCATGGTGTGCAAATTAGTCAGGCAACAGGCTCCATTTGAGATCTCTTTGGGGAGGTTCAATCTTGCAGAATACCAGCACCTAAGGAAATCAATTTATCTTCCATTTTTGCCTAAAAAAATGTCAATAGACAATTTAATTTACCAATTCACTACCCTGAAACAGGCTGTTGAATTCAGAACTGTAACTTAAAAAAAACCTCTTAAAACCTGAAATGCATACAGTTTTGCAGATTTGACTCGGGAATTACAATAGATTCAGCATTTAGTCTGCTTCTGTCATTCCCGTTGTTAAAACAGTTACATATTTCTTTTAGGAAGATTGATTAGCTGCATTTTAAATGGGCTAAACATTCTACTATGTTTTGAAAATGGTATACACCCACTATATATTTTTTTTATAAATATAGGCAATATATATAGGCAAATATGGGCAAATATAGGCAATATATATATATCTGAGAAATATAGGCAAATATTTTTTTGAGAAATATAGGCAAAAATGCCCAGAAGTCTTCTTTGGCTCTGCTTGCAGTCCGGTGAGATTACTCTTCTCAGTTGCCACTTCAAGTGCAAGCTCCTCCTGAGGAACCTATCCTGTAAAATGTAGAGACATTGCTCATTTCTTAGAGAAAAATCTTTCAAGATTTGAAGCCTACTTCAAATCATTATAATGACTATTCAGATGGAAACAAAACCGAGAACCTAGCAACACTACACTAACATAATATGGAATTGAAATATTGTTATGCCAATACCTCAGAGTCACCTGCTCCTCAAGCTTCTGTTTTTGTGATAGCAGTGGGATTCTGCCTGCCGGAGCATTAAGTATTTGTCTGCAGTTCCTGAGCAGGTGGCTGCCAGTCAAACCTCCCGACTGCTGCTGGAATTAAGTCTTTGGAGGCTTGCGATATTGATATGGATTTCTTAGCATTGATTTTTATGAAGAATGTTAAAATGTGATGTTTCACTCAAATGCTACAAGTGAATTGCCTTGTTTTAGTCATCTGGAGTCACAAAGCCGAAAGAAAGCTTTGGCTAATTAAATAAGAGCCAAAAGCAGATTTCAGCTGCTGAAATCATGCCACAGCTAGAGAATCTATGCTGAGTTGCCATTCGTGGTCTACAAAGGTTAGAACTTGCCCACTGGGTTGGGGTCCTTGAGACACACCATAACTGATTGCTGAAGGAAGCTCCCAGTGAAACAGCAAGTCCTTAGCAGAGTGTCAGAGAACAGAAAAAAGCCCCTGTTGCTCCAGTGCCAGACAGAGATATGACTGTTCTCCAGAGCACTTCAAATTGATGTGCTATTGTTCCTGTGATTACAATGGAGCTGAAGCTCTGCCAGTGATCCTGACATGGATTTTTCATGTTTTGTTTTTAACTGACCTATGTGCCAGTTCATTAACTCGAGGCAGCCTTTCCTCAGCTCATGGTTGACTTTTGCTGTCATTATTCTAATAACTGGCTCCCTGCCATGCTGCTTTGTACCCTGGCAAGTTGTACTTTTCTGTTCACAGTATGCATTGCTGCATACCTAGCTGTAGCCTAGGGGGAAGCATTCAGAGAGATAACAAATGCCCATCACATGGCTGGGTGTATCTGTTTAGACATCAGATACTGTAGTCCTTTATATTCTTACCTTTGGCTGGACAGGGTAGGTTTCTCTCCACTTTTTCTTTCAGTGTACACCTTTAAGCCACTAAATGATCACAGTGGCACAGACACTGAAATGACCTTGTATTTGACAGCTGATCCTCTCTTCTGAAACCAAACAAAACTCCCACTAGCTTGTGCCTAAGTCTGAAGTTCTTATTTCTCCTGGAGTGATGTATCCACAATATATATTCCTCCAGGAGTTATTTTGTGGTTAATGTGTGTGAACTGGGAGGGAGGGAGGGAGGGAGGGAGGGAGGAAGGAAGGAAGGAAGGAAGGAAGGAAGGAAGGAAGGAAGGAATTCTGTGGAGCTATCTGGACTGTTGTAATTCCCCATTAGCTGGCATTGCCTATGCTGGGGCAGAAGGTGCTGCCTCTAATACACAGCTCATTGCAGTTAACTGCATCCAGGCTGGTTTCTGACCTTCTGACAGTGTTTGAAAGTAATCAGGAAACACCACTGATGAGAGAGCATGGCTTTCCCCTCCCGCAGACCTTCTCCCCATGCAGAATGGAATATAACTGAGATGGTAGTTGCATTGGCTTGGCTGTGGTGCCAGATACAATTTAAAATAGTAGTTGTAACTGATACAGCAACAAACTGATGCCTCTGCAGTGGCTGAGGTGTTGTGCTGAAGCCATCACATGCACACCTGAGAAGGGGGGGACAGGAGGTGGGGGGAGGCTCACACTTGGACCTCTATGTCTCCCCGGGTCTGGATTAGTTTGCTTGGAGCCATGATTCATGTTGCTGCTATTCCCTTCTGGGGAAGTGTGGATGGTGTAGCTGGGAAATCAAAAAGGTTGAAAATGGATGTGTGTGTTCTAGTCTGGGCAGATAGAATGGATTTACTTATGGGCATTGACCAACCCTTTTCATGCACATGTCAAAGCATGTTTTGTCCCTGTACTCAAATCAGAATGATACATTTTAAAGCTGTATTTAAAGAATGACCAAATAATAGTTTAACTACCCCATTTCTGAAACACCTGCATTTTCTACACTGATGACTTGTGCTTTCCTATGCCACCAGCATCTGAATTCAGCTGGCTGTATTTGCTTTCTTTTGTATCACTTGGTTATGCCAGTTTTAGGGTTGATCTGCCTATCCAATGCTGCTGAGCTCCTGAATACACGCACGTTTTCTACTCTCCTCCCCCACTCTTTTCTTCCCCTTTAGTTACTACCACTGTTTGTGAACCATTATAACTCCACTTCTGCTGGCTTAATTAAATTTACCTATGGAAAGCAAAGACATGAGATCTGGCAGTCAGGGAGCTCAGGGAGACAAGGTGGTCTGTTACTGAATAAACTGATGCTTGAGAGGTGCTATTCTTTATGCATCATCATGATCATCAGATAAGGGAGAATCATATGACACATTGCAAGAATGCTTTGAAGAAAGTGAAATTCTAATCCTTTCCCAACATAATCATAATGATGTAATGTATCCCTTTATATGGTGTAAAATTGATTTTTCTTTCCTGTTAACAGCTGTACAATTTCTGTTCTGCACACATTTTTCTTCAAAATTGCCTAATTCCCTCTGAGTACATTGTTGTTCTCTCCCTTCTCTTTTCTTTAAACCCGTTCATTTTTTATTTATTTTATTTGCCACCCTGACCCTCGGTGAGGTTAAAATGATTATTCAGCAGTTGTGGGCTGTTGAATTACCTGTCTTTTGTTCCACGGTCTATTTTGTTGTTAGTGTGCTCCATAGACGCCTTTGACTCAATTATCGCTGATATTGTTAATCTCTGGGCTACTCCAGATGAATTCCCAAACTGGATAAAGATGACATTGGTCTTCTCTACTCTTAAAAAGACCAATTCTTTTGACAGGAATCCAGGAAACTTCAGTCTGTGAATGAATAAGGTAAAAAGGACAGAGTAATGATGCGATACCTTTTATCACACTGACATTGTAACTTGATTCTATTATAACTACTCTTAGGAATCTAACTGATACCCTAGTCCAATAAAAAGTATGGCAGCCTTTATTTTATGTAACAAAAATCTAGCTTGTTCATGTACACTGCTGGCCCTGAGCTGTCAGAATTTGGTCAAAGGAGTGCAAAGGGCTGCACTCCCTTCTCAGAAATAGCTTCTGTGCTTGGGAGCATAAGGAGTCCCAGAGATGTCCCATGATAGGAGGAAATTTTAATGATAAAACTATCTTGATTGGGGAGGGGGCAAACTATTGTCCTTCAGCGTTCTCACGGGAAGGCAGGTGTGCTGGAATCGAGGTGTCTTATAAACTCACTGGACTTTTTCAGCAGCCTGAACTGAAGTAGAGCTGATGGTTTCTTAGTTTTCTTTAGAGCTCAGTGGAGGGCCTCAACATGCACTTGGGTATATGTGTTTTGATCAAACACGCCAGAAGCAGCACCCATTAGGACCTCAAGGGGTGACCACCCATTAAACTGCCTGTTTTCAGCACGGAATGCACTCTAACACTTGAACACTGTAAACACATGAAACACAGGTAAAAGGTGGGTTTTTCTATCTCATCACTAACATCACTGGGGATTTAATACCACAGCTCAATGCAAATGGGAATGTTCATTGTCTAAGCCAATCTCTTGCCTTCCTCCTGCTTTTCCAGCCTTCTGGTCCTCAACCTCCCCACGGATGTTTTTGTTTCCTGCCTATTCCATGTTTACCTGCCACAGCCCTCCCTGAACCTTGTCTGTCACCTCCCTTCTGCCCTAAGCCCTGGCACAACGTTCAAACCTAACACCTGCCTCACACTATCTGCCAACCCAGGACAAGGTGGGTATCTCTTAGACCAAGGTTTGTCCCCAGTTTCAGAGCTCCCAACTGGATCTTCTGAGTGAATCAGTTATGGCCTTAGCCTGATTAGGGGGCTTGGGCAGGACTTAGATACAGGGCAGGAAGGAGATTATTCAAAAAGGAGGATTAGGCAGATAATAGCTAAATTGGCAGGGGAGCTAATCCTAACCAACACTGGCTGCCATGAGAAGCAGGCCAGCCCTCTCCATCCCTTGATCATGTGTGAGAGGGAATGACAAAAATCCCCAATGAATTGCCTGTCTGAGTGTCTTCTGTGTCCCGTGTGCTCTCTCTGACTCAGCTGGGTGACATCCTTGGGGCACAGGCTTTGCTTGGGTCATTGAGATAGGAAAATTACACAGATTTCAGTGAGACCCTGAATCCTGGGGTGGGTTATCTTGGGATGGCCTTTTTCCTACTGTTTGTAAAACAGTATTTAAGTAATATAGATCACCCGAGGTTGAAAGGGACATCTTGAAAAAATGCATCAAGCAGAGGAAAAATAAGAGTTTAGAAGAGAACGGCTGCAAAGTCTAAAGAACAGAAGTGAATTTATCCTGCTTAATTTTAAAATGAAATATATGAAATAGTATTAATCATAAATTGCAATGTTTTTACCTATGGTGCTAAATGAGATGTCTGGCTGTGTAGGACAGTGAGCAGCTACACCTGATCTGACACTGCTGAAAGCACAGTGGGACAGTACCACGACAAAATAAAGGGCTAGTTTATGGGTGAATACAAATTCAAAGGAACTTTGATTCAGTACAGTTTGGTTTTTTTTAAAGGCTCAGTAAGCAAATTGCCATTTTATGTTTCTTAATAGCAGTAAAACTATCTTGCAGAAAATTATGTACAGTTCAAAACTCTTCTCAGCTGCTACTCCACAACTGCACTTAACCCTAATGGGCTATTTGTAATTGTAACTGAGCAAGCTTTGGCCTTCTGTGTAATAAATTATTACTTTCCCGACTGCCAAATATTTATCATGTTATTAACTTTAGGCAAATGAAAAGAGACAATTTAAGCAAACCTAAGTCAAACAGCTAAGATGTATTCCAGTATTTTTCAATATTAACATAATTAGCAGCGATGTTAAATCAAAAGTCTGCTCATTAAGAATATACCAGTGCTGAAACAGACAATGTACATTAATATGGGAATAAATGGGTATCTTAAAATTCTTATTTTTATTTGCTGATGCAAGTTGGGCTTCTTTTAAAGGCACTGCCTATAGGATGCATGCTCTTCAGACATTACAGTGTTAGAGAAAATGCAACCTGACCTATATTTACATTCCTTAATTAAATATTATGGGTTACATTTACTTAGAAGTAGGATCAGTGGAGTTTACAAAATAAGAGTTTAGAGCAAAGCTGTCTCCCTGACTATGAAGCTTACCAGACAATGACTGAAATAAACCATCCAAAGGTAATGCACCAATTTGACTGAAACTAGACTGGGAATGAAGGGAGTGATTTGTACCTCTCACTCTTGGGTATGGAAAAAGGGACAAAAGGAAGCAGGAGGACAGTTCAAGACCTTATTCCAAGTCAGGAAGCTCAAGGCATTCCTGCCCACATGCGAAATGTAAGACTCACAGTTGTATTAAAACCTGGAGGTACATCAGTGCTGGTGACCAACAATTCCACCCGAGGAACACAAAGATTATTGAACACATTGTTCAAAAGTGACTGAGCTTCATGGGAAACAGGGCTGAAATTAGAAATACTTCCTGATCTCAAAACTCCCTATACAGGAGATAAAGCAATAATGTAAAGCAGTTGTGAAAGATAATAAAGCTTTGGGGGAAAAAGTGGACGAGCTGCTATGCTTAAGCCACACATGAAGTGTCAGGGTGGTCGGCATGCCTGAACATGCAGAGGGCTTAAACCCAGAAGGATTTTTTACAAGCTGGCTGAAAGAGTTATTGATACAAGCCAATTTAGCTGCCCCAGTTGTGCTGGCATCTGCTAGGAGGCTTCTTGCTAAATAAACTTCTACTTCTCCCTTTCTGTGTACTGTGCTGGTGGGTTGTGTAATTGTTTTTGTAATAAACAGACTCCTTAAAACATCAAGAATTGCTTCTAATCTGAATTACTAAAGTTCCACTCTGGGAATATATATCCAGATTACACTATGTTACTTTTGAAGAGGAGACAGATGTTCATGGCTGTGAAACAGATATTTCAATATATTGTTTTTTTCTTGTGCAGTTCGCTACTCAGCCAGACTTCGGGTACAAGGCAATAGGCATATGGACAGCTTTTAACTCCTGATGAAGCAAATGTGTTTGCACGGGATCAGTGAAAGTGAGATTGCTTTATGTGCAGGAATGAATAAATAAAAAAATCCTCTTAGAATAGAACACTTTCTGATGGAGCTGCAAAATATGGAATTAAAACATCTTTGTACATAACATCGTGGGTATATTTCTTTACGTGATACCCTTACTTAATTCCTAAAGTACGATTGAGAAGAAAAATGCATACTAAAAGCATCATTCAAGAAGGAAAACAAGGAAAAATATACATGTTCTGGGAGTCACTTCTCGTATCATCACGTCATGGCTGAATTTTAGTTACCTGATACAGACATCAGAAAGCTAATTAAGAAGCAAGACCTCCTGAAGCAAATAAGCCAACCATAATTCCTGCTCACAGCCTTTATTCATGGGATATGCTTGTATGCACATGGAAATATATGTGTAATCCAGTTGACTATAAGCTTTTTCCACATGAATACAACCCGTACGTTAGGGCTATGGAAATCTCCTGAGGCAACCACCAAATACATTAGTGCAAGGACAAGGCCACTTGGCAGCAGTGGTCACCTTCGTCAGCTGGTTTAACTGCAGCTAGGATGGTTTCTGTGATACAGCAGCTCTGATGGAAAGAATGTTTGAGCAGAGGGAAGCGCAAGCATTGCTCTAGGCATGACCCCCTCTACTTTGATGATGCGGGTAGAGATTTTTCTAACTGCAGGAAAGCTTACTACAGTTGCTGAGTAAAGTTTAGGGATGTACGATAAAGGTGCTTAACAGTTTTCAAGACTTAGACCTGGCAGAATGTCCAACCTCACTGATGCATTTTCACTCCACAGTGAAGGGGAACTCACCCAATTTAAAACCTGCCAGACTGTACATAGTCATATCAGAAAATTGTCCTCACAGCCCAAGTGTGCTGATTCTTACAATAATCATGTTCTCTGGATATGGCAAATGCCTGCCTGGCACCCTGCTGGTGGGCAGGCATGAGGCGTTTGAGTCCTCAGATAGTGAGGACTTTCATTGTAACAGATTAGTAGGAAGTGTTAAAGTTTATGCACATTTCTAAATTCCCCTCTGATTTTTACAAAGCATTTCCTTCAACTCCTAATACTTCCTAAACCACTCTGGTTTTGGTGGTGGTGGTTTTATTTCAATTTTCAACTTACAGCTTCACATTGAGCAGATGGCTTCATCTGAGCCGCACACAATGCTGTCTAGGTCTTTTTCCTGAATGTTTACAGTCAATTTAGAACAGCCCAAAACTCCCACTGAAGTCAATGGGGAAAATAAATAAGAACTGCTGAGGAAGGCCCAGAGGCTGGCAGGATACTGCAAGCCAACAGTCTTTAGTGTAACTTGGAGAAAAAAGAGAAGGCAGATCTTTTCCTGAGATACAAGCCTGCTAAAGTGGTAGAGTCTCAATCCTACTGACTATTC
Organism: Aegotheles bennettii; assembly: GCA_013398125.1. Taxonomy (NCBI): domain Eukaryota; kingdom Metazoa; phylum Chordata; class Aves; order Caprimulgiformes; family Aegothelidae; genus Aegotheles; species Aegotheles bennettii. The sequence goes on along the minus strand of VZRW01008161.1, from coordinate 128,988 downwards.
CCCATTCTTTAGCCAAAACACTCATGTCTACCATGAAGCTCAAGCTCTAATTTCTACCCAAGTTATTAATTAAGCCCGATTGACTTCAAATATCTATTGAATCCAAATTTCCAGCTACATCATGGAACAGCTTTGAGGGGACTGGTCTTGTGAAGTCTATCTTCAATTCTTTGGGGCTACTACCTGTTCAGAAAAGTATACAAATCTTAGAAGGCATAGGTGGATGCCTGTTTAATGATACTGATTAATAGCTCAGTTTTCAGGACTCCTCTTCCTGGCAACTTCTCAGTCTACACTGCTGCTGCTCAGGCCAGGCTGGGTTTGCTGCTGGATAGCTTCCAGCTCCTGATTCTGGGTACTCTTTTTTCCTTTTTTGCTTCTAACTAACTTGTTCCATATCTAAATGTTCCTGTTTGTTATCAAGTCATCTGATTTCTGGCCAGGACCTCATTGGTTCCTCTCTGACAATTTCCAAGGCTGCAGATAGCTGCCAAGGGGGTCATTAGCACAAATCCATAAACATCTGCCGTGAAAGGATTTTTTTGCCAAGGATAGTAAAATTACAAAGGAAGTAGAGCTGCCCCAAATAAGTCAAGGAGAGCAGCACTTTTTCTGTAAATGAAATCAGGCTCTGCTGGGAACAAGGACCTTTCCCTCTGTGTTCAGATTGATGGTTCAGCAGTCTGGTGCCTGAGTGGTCTCCTGGAACCTGGACCTGAAGTGGGAGGGATTTGCTTCTGGAAGAAGAAAGATGGGAATTTAATATCCCTTCTGCAAGATGCTGAAGCAGCAGTTCAGAGGCAGAAGGACAGGGTACATACGTACTTTATCTACATACAGATCAGAGTGGGGTCGTGCTGGGGTTTGTACAGCTCAGCTGCTCATTGCATGGTGCAGGATGTTTGGTGATGACAGTATACAGGTGATCTGACACAGTGAATTTTTTATCCTCCCCTCGCCTCTTTTTCTCCTACCTGATGAATTTGTGCATGGTAAATGCACACAGGTGCCTGTGTCCAACCATGTGCTATGTGTGAGGCCAGGAAAGCAAGGAGCAGACTAGTTTCTAAGTAACTGGGATGTCACTCAACTGAGTACTAGATTAATGCCCAAGTCTCCAAGTGAAAGATGAAGCTTTTTACCCACCTGTGTAGCACCCAGTGGCTTATTGGGAAAGGATGTGAACTGGAAAAAAAATGTATCTTCAGGTTAAGGATGTTCCTTTAATGATGAAGCAAAAAATCGATGATTATGGATGCCTGAACACATCCAATGTCCCTCAAATCAGACTTCTAACTGCAGAAGAGATCCCACTCATCTCCAGAAATACAAAAATCACAGAGGAGGTAAGAGAGGAAAATGTCTTCTGGAATAAAAATATATGGTAAAGAGGAAATGGGGCAAGGATCTGAAAGGTTAAGCTGGCAGGTGCAGGGGAGTCTGGGATTCAGACAGAGGACAGAAAGGATGCCGGAGACTTAATGAATTCAGGGGCAGGATGAAAGAGAGCATCCCACCCACATAACCTGCAAAACTGGAACTGGCACATCAGAAGTGAAGGATAGCATGGAATGAAGAGGTGTGGAGAGCCTAACAGAGTTGCCTGACATCAGCTAAGCCAGGAGTTTTAAGAAAAACCAGTCTGTGTTCAGTGTAGTTAGATGACACCATAAAGTATATAGAGCTCCATTAAGACTGTGTGGGTTCGGAGGTCAAATGATGGTGTTATTTCTGTCTTGCTAAACTACTCTAACCGAAGAATTCTGAGCTTTGGTTTGGGTTTTTTTCATTTTGTTTGTTTTTTCTTTGTGCAACTTTGAAAGGGATATTTTTTTTTTTCTGACAAGCATAAAAAAATTCTGCTCCTCAAAGCACAAGCATTTATGAGAACTCAGGAAAGCAAGAGCCTGAAAAGCCTAGGAACACCTATAGTGCTTGCCTTGGAGCATGTGTTACACCCCGCATGATACCAACCATCCAGAGGACTGGTGTACTGCAGCACATGCCGTGACTCCCTGCAGTGTGGTCGCTTCTGATATCTATACAGCCTAGAAAACACAGAGACTCAAGGGGGAAATGATCACAGAATACAAATACTTTCTGGTAGAATAAGGAGCAATGGCCTGAAACTAAGAGAGGAAACATTTAGACTTGCTATTAGAAAAATGTCCTTAATGGGAAGAGCAATTGGGCAGAAGAGCATATTACAAAGAGAATAGATCAAGGAACTGCTGCTATTTTAGACTGCATTTGGTCGAGAATAAAAGCAAAAACCAACATTACCTGTGGAAGTTCACTTTGAGTGTTTCATACTTGTAAAAGGTAGGATCATTTTATTCCAATATACAGTTATTAAGGAATTCCTTTTTTCCTAATTCTTTTACAAAGCAGGGGATATAATACACAATGATTGCAACTAAAAGAAAACGGATGGGGAGAAAACCATGGGAAACTGACAAAGTGCCTGAAGGGGTTCTGGAAATTCTTCACCGGAATGAAGACACAGCACATATACCAAATGGCATTTCTTGGTTACCACTTCTGGAAAACTTTCACAGCATTGCTAAGCACCATGAACTGAACTTCCTGGGGAACCTGAGCCAGCTGTGGCAGGAGGGACGTGTTCCGCAGTACTCAAATCCTCTGCAACCCCACTCTTCCTCTAGGCTGAAGCTTTGCAGCCCTGAGAATTGTCTGATCCATCATGCTGACCTGGAGGAGTGGCTGTATGACAAAAATGACTAGCTGTGCTGTAGCACCAAGGAATGTGTTCAACGGCTGTGTCATTTAAAGAAGGCACACCTCAGAAAGCTTTGTGGTGTTAGTAGGTTTCCTCCTCTTTGTGTGCAGCTTATTGCTTTTGCATACGGCTTTATCCTGAGTCAGGTTCTCAGCCACGCACTAACATTCAATTTTGACAGTATTACTAATAAAAATACTACATAGTTACATAGTTTTGGCTTACATCATGATTTGATTGAGAGAATTAATTACATTATTTGAAACAAGATGTAACAAAAATTAAATAATCTCATAATGCTTTGTTTCTGATTTTTAATAGAAGGTAACACCCAGAATAAGTAAATGTTATATAGTTTCATGAAACACTGGAAAAGCTTGCATACCAAACCCTTTTACTATTGAAAATAATGAATGCCTGTGGAAATATTTTTGAGTTATGACGGAAAGAAATTTTTTGTTGTTCTTAACTACTCATTTACACTGTAAATATTAACATTTAATCCATCTTTGCACAAACTCTCTGAAACAAAAATAAATAATCACTGACTGAGATAAATAATGTAGTGGCTGATTGAATATAGCAGCTGACAGTGGCATTGGGATGCTTCAAAGCCCCAGCAGATGCTATGGTTCAAAGAGGATGTTCATAAAAATACATATCTATATATCCTCTACAATGTATTTGTGTTTTTAAGCGGAAACTTTGATAAATTAATATCCTCTACAAGAATGATGATGCAAAAGTACCTATGGAATAATAAGCTGCGAAGGTAGCTCCTGAGGTCAGAATGTGTTTTTTCCAGACTAATGTTTCCCTGCAGATGTGACAATCCATCTGCTTTTTCTTACCTGAAATGGCACAGGTACTTCAGCTGTGTGTCACACCAAGCACAGGCAAATTTCTTCTAACCTCCATCATCCATTGATCACCTGCAATATGTTCTTTGGCCTGCGCTGAATTATTTGCATTTATAATTTAAAAATAGATATAGGGTACACATTTTAAACAAGATTTTGTTATTGCCAAGGCTGTATGTTTAACTTTGCAATCACAACTAATAGACCAAACTCAATGAGGATTTCAGCATCATCACACAAAAATAACCTCATTCCTGTGTCATGTACTCCTGGAAGCTTAAATGATGAAAGTGACAAAATTAATTTGTTCTTATCTAGACTGTCCATATTTTTATTTCGAGGAGCAGGGGGTTTTTAATGCCATTTAAAAGATCTGCTACATTACACTGTAGCTTTGCAATAAAAACTCAGTGTGGGACAAAGGAACAGCTGTGCTATCTCAGAAGCATCTTAGTAAACCTAGAATTGCCTCACTCAGATTTTTTTCCTCTTTGTCAGAAACTTCGATAATGTGGCTGAACGCAGATCGATTTTTCTTTTTGTCTTCTCCAAGCTCTTAGAAAGAGGCATCATCTCTTTCCCTTTATCTATGGGAAAGACTTTTCAAAACACACATTTAATTGAGAATCCAGCTTTCCATCAATACAATCTTGTCTGTACACTTTTGGTCAGCCTCTGGAACTGGCATATTTTCCTTGCTCCAGAAGGGGACTGAGATAGACTCACATGAGTCTATCTAAGCCTTAACTATTTGTTAAGAGAGGCAGTATGGACATTTTTTCCTGTTTGTTACTTTTCCAATGCAATATACGATGGAGGTTATCTATGCTAATGTGCTCCATTAATCTGAGGCATGAAATAATTGAAAATACCATAATCACCCATTTATAAATGCTGGAAGATTTAGACAGAATAGTTCCTGAAGCTGGAATTTCGCCAGGATGCCAAGGCTGAGCACACTTCCTGCTGCAAACACTAGCATGGATCCTTTCCTGACTGAGTATGGCCAGGACCTGATTTTTTTTGCATGTATTATAGTCAGCTGTCATCTCCTTTCAGTCTTGTCCTAAACTAAGAATGACATTTTACATCCAAATCATAGACCTGCATTATCAACAGCTCATAGAGCAGTCTTCAACATAATCAGTGTAAGTAATTTGCCAGATAAAAGAATGTTAATAGCAAGTACAGTATAATTTATGTGGACACAAATTGTACTTATCTTTTAGAGAAGAAAGGCACTGCTGCGCACAGAGTGGATCAAGAGGAAGGTCAAGTATAAGCACTTCTGTTTAACATGCACAGCCTGAAAACAGCAGGCGGAGCTTTCAAAGACAGATGGAAATTATACCCAATAAAGTTATTATAAATAATTGCTGTTTTTTCTCTCCTAGTGGGTTTGATACGGGAGAGGCAGTTACAAATGGGAGACCTATTCATTAGAAGGCATTTGATGAAAACTCAAGATTTGATCGAGTTAGAGTTGAAAGTTTACAACTTGCAATACTAGAAAGAAAGGGTCATTTTAGTTAGCAAACTTTCTTAGCTCACATGACAGGCGATTTTCCAGACATTATCTACTTTCAGAGATACTGTGTTTGGCTACCAGTTCTTTCAGATTTAGGTAAGTTAGAACCAGATAAATCTACAGCAAGCTGCAGGTAACTCACGTTTGTGGCCTGATCAGTCTTTATCCTGGTATTTTGCCTGGAGACCACAACTGGTGTTCTCCATCCAGTATTATTGAGGGCAATCCTGGTTTCAGTTTGCATTGCGGATGGAAGCTGACCCTTCCTAGTTCTGAAAAACAGCAATGAACACATTTTATCCCACTTATGGGGAATTCACCAAGGAATGGGAGAAAACATTCATGAATTGTACAAGCAGACAAAACCCACTGGAATTACCTGTTGATTAGTGATGTGAAACAATCTGTGAGTGAGAAATAATGAGCTGAGCAGGACCAGATTGCTGTTCAAAGCAATACTGGGGAAAAAGCTAGAGGAAGGACATGGAAAGAAACAAACCACTGAAAGTGAGGAGCTGGGAAAATGATCTCTTCAGCTCATGCTGAGTTGATCTGAGAGTGGCTGGCATTCCCAACACTAGAAACAGGGTGTGGTAGCAGTTGAGAGGCTAAGAACATGCAAAATTATGTTTGCTATATGGATAAGAGATGCTATAAAGGGAAAATCCGTACGATTCAAGGTGGTGCTTGGAGTGAAATCAGTATACAAAGAGATGACGTCTGGGTTTTAACAGGAGCCAGGTCTGACTGGCTGAAATGACTGAGAGAAGAGGTTCCAGAAGCAGGTCTGAAGCAGGTAAGAAACCTTTTTGCTGTGAGCCTGAGCTGATGGCTGGGGCAGACAGAGATACAAGAGAAAGAGGAGATTTTAAGTAATTTCTGACTTTTGGAGGATATGCTATACAAGACACTAAGTATTTTGTCACTTACCATCTGGGAACATTTTTTCTTCATCTACTCCTGTATAGCTCTCAGAACAAAGACCCCCTAATCCCACTTGAAGCTTTCAATCACTATTGTAACAGAAACTGCAAAAGCAAATCAGACCCAGTGAGTCTGATACCAGCAGTCACAACTGGATACTCAAGTTTACACTTGGGCCTCGTTTGTACTTCCATGACCTTCTCAGAAGCTCTGAAACAACACAAAATTTGTAATTAATCCATGAGTGCATGTTTTTTCTGTTTCAAGGAGTAGTTAAAGCAGCTGTATTTATTTATTTGAAAGATCAACAGCGTGGAATTTGTTAAAATAAACCCACTGAGAACACTCAAAAAAATTGTGTCCTTTCAAAGTGCTGCTGTGCTTCACTGTTGATTTTGCACCACAGATCATGGGAATATTTGATTGGATACTCTCTGGTTTTAAGAGAAGATCAGAAGTTGGTAATCCAGCTCAAAAGGTTTGAGTCCACAGGCTATTTTTTCCCAATTACAAATAAAAATCTTGCATTCAATTTAGATGCATTACAAGGATGAAAAAGAATATCACAGAAGCTAACTAGAAATTAAAAGGCATGGGATTTTTAAATGTATATTAAAGCAATTTTTAAGTTAGAGGTTAACATAACTGAAGAGATACTGTGAGCAATCACTAGATGGTTCTCACTGAAGGGTCGTTGTGAAAGCTCAGTAAAATAATGAGCATTGTATTTTAAATTTTCTCCTTTTGCTTATCCACAATCAACAATTAATAGCTTAAATGAAGGCACAACTGATCTTTGTGCCAGGAGTCACCAAAGCGTACCTTTGTTTCCGAACCAATTTGATTTAAGTACCCTAGGATTTGCTTGGATTTTTTTGCCTCATCTGTTGCCAAGTGAATTGGAGAAAACGCCTTTTCAGCCAGACCTGTTACTGATGTAACTCCAGCAAGATCCAAAACAAGACATTTACATAATTTTGCTGATTTAATTGGATATTTTGGTACTTTATTGTAAAAGAAGGACTGGGCGGGATACAGGTGAGTGTGGCAAACAGGTGGTGTGAAGCCAGTGCTGCAGGACCCACGGTTTGGCAAGGATGGACCATGAAAGGAGGAGCAGGGATTCAGCAGTACATAAATCCTGCAGAGCTGCAGAGAGTTGACATTTACCAAAGAGAAGACCTTGAAAGAAGGTCTGAAAGAAATGTAACAGCTGGGAGCACAATTAATTGACAAACACTGAATGCTGTGAATATTAAAAACAAAATGTGTAGAAACAGAATTTTCCTTCTTGTAGTTACGTAGGGAACAGTAATGGTTTTCTAATATGAGTTGTGTTTTGTCTGCAGTACCTCTGCATTCTAATTCGTTTTTATAGCACAGTACTATTTTAGGTGATTATTTTTACTTCTCGTTGGTGTTTTTAAACTCATTGATTTTGGTGTATAACAGAATTGCATGCAGTTTCATTGTCTGAAGTAGACTTTTCAAACAAGGATACTCTCAGAGAAAACAGTATCTCGAATTTTGTTCCAGACAACATTTTATTACATCCCGCTGATATGGATTGAAGATACGAAGGCACTGCTATTAGAATTATTAAAATTGATTACTGTAGCTGGTTTAGCTCCCTCTATTTTGTATTTGTTCTGCTCTCTCACTCTGACAGGTAAGAAATTGTTTGGTTTGGCCTTCCTTGCAGCTCTTCCTATAAAAACAACAGGATTCTTTCTGTGGTGCTGTGCTCCAGTTTTGCCAGTGAATTTTTTTTTTAAGCCTCTAGGTGTCTTAGACTGATTTGCAATTTGCTGAAAATTTGAAGACAGATACTGAGCTGCTTCATCACTGATTTACTCCAGTATAACTGATTTTATAATTTGGCTCCAAGAAGGACGGTGAAGAGTGGATTAGCTTCAAACTGTCTTTGATTTCCACCCTTTACCCTAGCCCAGACTGGATACATAAACGGGATTGGAAAGGAGGGAGCACTTAACCTTGAACATTTACAGCAGAAGTAGAATGGCTGCGAAAGTATAAATTACTATAAAACGTACTCTGGGGACACCAGGCAGAACTAGTTACAAATAGGTTCTGCACCTGTAGCAGATACATGCGACAAATGCAAAACAGTCTCCATGCCAGCTCACTCCTAGTGAAACTGAGAGTTCTCAAGATCCATAAATCACAGGTTCTGGATCTCTGCCACGTGTTATAAGTGTAAAAAGATGCAAAAAAGAAACACGGAAAGGATGGTACAGAAAGTTTATTTCATAATGTTGTTATATTTACCTACTATCATGAATGTGTGTTACAATACATTTAAGTGACAAATGTAATTTTGCCAGTACTTAATATTGAATGCATAAATACTTGTTTCCTGAAATGAAAAGCTTTTTTCATATAGCAAATTAACAGCTGCCTGAGACGCCTGAATAGCAAAATCCGGATCATAAGCAAGTTTATTCTGTGACCTTTCAGGATTTCTAAATAGGAAAGTAAACATTATTTTCAAAATGCAGGCACATTTGCTACAGGCATCTGGAAAAGTCCCTAAGCATCATACACCAAAGCCTCAACTTTACATTCAAAATTAAAACTCTTATATAAATTTTAAGAATTTTTGTTAAAGAACGTAAAACAGGATTACATGATAATCTAGAGGCAGAACTGGATAATAGAGGCCACACAACCAAAGTCCCTGCCCTGAAGAGTTTTTACTGTTTTATGAAAATGCTGGTGCTGAAAGGCAATTGGAGTAATCAAGAAACTGAGACCATGATAGATTTCCAGCAGCTGTCTCAACCAGAAGTGTTAAACATACATGTGAGTGAGCAAAACTACATGCATTTAAAATGATAAATAATCCATTTTGTCATTCTCTTGGCCATTGATTTATTAAAAAACTGTTATTTTTCTCTTCTTGGGAGGCTTTCTGGTCCAAAGCCTCTCTGCACACAGGTAATAGTGAAGTATTTCTCCTTTAAAACCTTCAAGCAGTCCTAAATAAAACAATGATTTACAGAATACACAAAACTCAGCAAGGAATCAAAACTCTAGAGGTATTCATGGGTACTGATGACTGTCCCACGCTGGGGTATTTACACCCTGCCATTAATAAACCTTTTATTGTATCTATGAGATGGTGCATTTGTCTGTACATACGGAATTCCCTGACATGCACACGTAGATGACCAGGGATAGTTACAGGCCAAATCACCTGGTATGTACCCAGATTTATAACCGAATGATCAGAACTGAGGCTCTGCAGAGACAGGAACGCTCCAAGGCTGCTCTGGTCAGAGCCCTCCTGGCGTGCTGCATCCAGCCCTGGAGCTCTCAGCACAGGGAGCGGGACATGGAGCTGCTGGGACGAGTCCAGAGCAGGGTCACAGCGCTGCCCCGGGGCCTGGGACAGCTGTGCTGTGAGGAGGGGCTGAGGGAGCTGGGCGGTTCAGCCCGGGCGAGGCTCCGAGGAGACCTCAGTGCATAACGGGGCCTGTGGGAAGGGTGGGGACAGGCAGAGCCTGGCGTGACAGGACCGGGGGCGGTGGTGTTCGACTGGGGGACAGGTTTAGGTGGGATACAGGGAATGAGTCTGTCCCCGGGAGGGTGGGAGAGCCCGGCCCAGGCCGCCCAGAGCAGCTGTGGGTGCCGCTCCCTGGCGGGGTCGGGAGCAGCCTGGGCTGGCGGGCGGTGTCCCCGCCCATGGCAGGGGTGGCACCGGGGGGGCTGTGAGGTCCCGTCCCACCCCGTGCCAGCCCGGCCGTTTGCGGGCTGTTTGCACCCCACGGGGCTCCGAACCCAGCGCCCTTCGGGCCTTCTGGGAGGGGCTG
>VZRW01008161.1:0-118566 GCA_013398125.1 Aegotheles bennettii | reverse complement strand
GGCCCGGGGGCTCGGTGCCCGGCCCAGCCGCACGCACACCGGGTGCTGGGGCGCTCAGTAACGGCACGGTGACACGGCTGCCCACCGGCCCCGCGCGGGCTGGGTGCTCTCCGGTTCCCGTTACTCGGCACGGTCTGGCCGCAGGCTGTGGCTGCGAGCGGGGCAGAAGTTGGCGCTGTGATCTCGGTGTGTCCCTCGCAGAGCCCGCGTACGGCGGGGGACGGGTCCCTACTCAGTTCTTGGAGGATCTTGTTTCCTCTTGGCTCTGCGGAACCCCGGGTGTGCGCCCAGGGACTGAGGGGAGCAGGGGTAGGGTATGGAGTACATGGGTTTTCCCAAACCGGGATCATTGGTGCTGCTGTTCTGACTCAAATGCAATGGCAAGCCCATTTAACCATGAATAAGGTTTATTTACCTTCTGTCTGAATGGAATAACTAATAGACAGGTTAGTTCAAACCCGTGCAACGTGGGTTAGGCTTAAACTGTGTTGTCTGGACTCTTTAATAATAGTTGTAATGAATTCACGAGCTTGTAGGACAGTGCCATAATAGTCGTTTTCCCATCTTGTGAATACTTGAATATCCAACAACCTGTAGTAGTTTGTCCTCTGATTTGAGGTAGGGCAATGTTACCATCATCCTCGTTCCTTGGAGAACTGAAGCAGGGGAAGCTCTTGCTGGAGCCTGTGAGCTTCTCAGTAGATGTTTTGCTTGGGAAGAAAAAGGGAGAGGGAGGATTGTGTAGGCAGAAACTTAGTGCAGACCATGGAAGGTGTTGAGTGGTTCTGGTGCAGGTTACCCAGGAGTGCCTTGGTGTTTTGGGAAGTACTCTAGATACAAGTTCATCCATTGGGCAGGTATGCAGGTGTGCTCACGAGATGTTTGCAGGCAGTAGTTACAGTTGCTCACACAAACTGTTCAAATCTGGCTCTGTAAGCAGATTGGGCAAGCTGTAGGATCTAGCAGGGAGCTACCAACCAGCAGATCATTACTGATCTGCTGCTTCCCCTCTCTCGTGTTTGGTCAGCACCACCCTCCAAAGGTTGTGGACTGAATTCTTTCTAGTTCAGGTTGCATCTTTCAGAGTTATGTTCTCTCATAACCCACGTGCTTCTCAAGAGCAGGTGATACGTGTTTAGCTTACTAATGCTCTACACAAATGATTAGCTATGATTTTCATTACTTCTGTTCAACTACTTGTGGGTTTATAAAACCCTCAGATTGACAGGCGTGTTTATTATGCTTCTTTATTCTGATAATTTGACTAAATAAACAGCCCTTTTGAGCTCTGAGGATTAGAGTACATACACCAACCTCTTCACTCACTGCAATTCTTTATGATTTTTGTAAGGTGAGCTGAGTAGGTTGGCCAGTCATTCTCCTCCAGGAGCACCATGCCCTGGATTGGTGAGAGTGCCTGTTGTGTGCTTTGGAGGGTGTCCTTTTGACCTGTACCAAAAGCAAGGGGATGCTCGTGTAGGTCCTACCGCAGGTGTCCTGTCTAAAGCTGTAGAGGAAATAGTGACAGTGCAGACAGTCAAACTACAGCTCATAAGTCTTTTCGCTCTAAGCTTGTAATTGAATTACAGCTCCCATGTCTTTATGAATGCTTCATCCTGCTTTTTTAATCTTTATCTTCAGCACAGACTTTGAAGAAGCCTTGCATTCCTGTGGAAACAGCAGCAAAGGTCCTGGTGTTGCAGATACTAATGAGTGTTGAAGTCACTGAGGTCTCTGATATGCAGAAAGCTGTCACATGCATACATACATGCGGATTTTTGCCTAAAGGGATATAATTCACACTTCTGAAGATGTCTAGAAACAAACACCAATTAAAATATAATAGAGTTGGTAACTGGGGTTTAATCTGCTGCTGTGGCTTCTGGCCCCTCGAGTGCTTGACTTGCTGGGATTTATTTCTTCGGTGAAGAATTTGCAGTCTTTTCAAAGTCCTGTACACAGATCCATAAGTCAGTGCAGTAGTGTTTGTAACTGAAGTTATTGTCCTGCTGCTGTGCAGCATCAGTTAACACAACTCACCAGTTGCTAACCTTTAGTGGGCTTAAAGCTGATCTGTAGGATGACTTCTGCTTGAGCTGAGCAGCCTGGAGGAGTCTTTGGCAGTGTTGCTGTGGTTTGCTGTGCGGTGAGGACACAGACCTTCTCGTTTAGTGTTGGTCTTTAATGAGCGTTCTGCTTTTGAGATTATTTTGACAGACCCATAGCAGGTACTTTAAAGCTGGACTATGTTTTTCCCACTCACCTGAAGAAACCTTGATGATCCATGACTGTACACTTCTGTATAAAATTTTAGCCAGCTCAGAATCATGAAATGCCCCAGGATGTAATTCATATATAAATGTGACAAGATTAATGTGTTTTATGTGTTCACTTTGTATATGTTAAGGCCTGTTTTACAAAAACTATCAAAATACATATTAAATGTTACCTCTGATTCATTAATCCCATGCATCCTGTTCTGTTTTTAATTCTGATGTTTAAGGGCAATTTACTGCTTTTGCAATAGAAATTCAGGTTTTATCTTCCCCTACCTCAGATGGACAGAGAACTGATTGTGTGCTACTGTTAGAAACTAGAGGAATCTGTTTTGAAGTAAAAGGTTGTTCATATTCAAGTTATTAAAAAAATCCTCAGTATTTTTTAATATGTTCAGCTTGGATAGTTGCAGGAAGTTTGGCTGGGAGGAGGAGGTGGTTGGTCCAGCACTTCTTTCAGCTCAGTGTCCTTTATCTATGGGGAAATACAGCAGCTGTTTTTTGTTTACATTGTGAAGGGAAAAGAGGACCAGAGAACATCTGGGATCACCTTAAATGTGCAGTGGAACTTAACGTGCTTGTTCTCGTGTGTTTGACCTGTCTGTCGTCAGCCCCAGAGCGTTCAGCTGCTGGACACAGGGAGGAAGCTGGCTCTGCTCTGTGCCTGTGTGGTCGGTGCAAGGAAAACAAGAAGCCTGGTGGAGTTTTGAAGCTGAGAGGGAATTAAGCAGTAGGCAACCCTCGTTTATCCATAAGCAAAGTGCCTGGGTTGTTGGTGCTGTCAGCATGTGCTTCTGTTTGGCCTAATAGGGCTGAGGTGTGAGGTGTTCAGACTGGGCTGGTACCGACAAATCGGGTATTGCTGGCTGTGTCCAGTGTCACATCAATTCAGTTGTACCCAGGGACTCACTAAAGTGGTGTCACGAGAAACACTCGCTGGAAGGATCCTCTTGCGTGGTTGTTCGTAGCATGGGTTGGAGCAACATAATCAGGGGTGAGCACACGGGATGCATTGGGCGGCTGCAGCGGGGTGAGTCATGGGACAGGTCAGCTGCTGTGGTTTGCTCACTGACAGAGCAACTCTGTTTTAAGGCAACTGGCTGTACTGTTGTTTTTGAATTCCTGTGCCTTGCAAAAGATCCGTAATTGTTCAGAAAACCACACATTGATAGGTATCAATAGAGTTTACCGGTTGTTTCCAGTGGTAGTTGGTATTTTTTGCAGTTTTTCTAGAATGTTTCTAGTTCCTGTGAATCCCTTGCCCTGGGTACTCCTGAACGTTTAGAACAGAAGTTCTTATATTTGTGCAGAGTTTTACAGGTTTCATTTTAATCTACTCGCCTCCCCCCACCTGTTAATGGAGCAGCTCTACGTATTTCATCCTGACCATGAGTTTGAAAATGATGGATGAATCTGAAGGATTGACAGTATTGACATCAATTTGAATTTTAATACAGCTTCTGTGATAAAACATTCTGAGGAGGGAACTGGATTTACTTCTGAACACTTATGTTTTAAAACTGCTGTTGCAACGTGACAGTAGCTTCCTCAAACATCTGTTGTTTGACCAGAAGCAGTGCCTTGGTTGTTACTGTGATACCCAAACTACAGATGTCACAGGTTCAGCTGACTCTTGCTAAAAGTGTCATGAAGTGGTAGTCCTGATAAATGTTTTATGTTACAGCTACTAATATAATAGATGTTCCAGTGTATTGGAAATGAGAGTGCACTAAAATACACAGCTGTGTGTTATGCTGATATATTCAAACATGCATCTGTCTTTTGTGTTAGCATAAGGAGGAAAAAATCAAATGTGGTGCAAAGAAATCTCTTAGAACTGTAGCCAGGAGAATTGTCTGTATTACTGCACCATTCTTATAAACTAGATCAACCATGTATGTCCTTGCCCCCCTGTTTTTTAACTGACTTCCCCTGAAATTTGAATTAGCTTTATAGAATGAGTATCCTAAGAGTAGTTATCCTGATCTGAAGCATTTTACTCTCTAGGGGAAAAAAAAATGAGAACTTCAAATTGCCGTTGTGGATGGTGCAATGAACACGTGACTGCCTGTGCAGGAGAATAAACTTTGTAAATGTATTTTAAAGGTTGTTCAGGTTTAAGCCATTATTTTGTCCCTATATTTGCATGCGTTCCTGGTTTGTACCTGTAGTATCTAAACACAGTGATTTGTGTTGCTTGGACAGGCACTTGGACTGCTAAGAACAGGTAGAGGAAATGACTGGGCTGTGGTACCAGTAACAATACCCAGTGACAGTGATAAAATGTGATGCAGGTGACTGGAGGCATCACTTCCACGGCAGATATTTATATAAAAATTTCATTTAAAGGTATTTATTTTATATGGTTTCCTTTCACTCAAATCTGTCAAGTGATATTCCTAACAGTAGTCAGATTGTTGGAAGTTGTTAAATATTAATGTTCCTTTTTCCTTAGGAAGCTGTATTTTTGTCAAGATAGTTGTCTTCATACCTGATTTAGTAGCACTCCAGCTGAAAGTTTTGATGTGTTGGCTCTGTCTTTATTCATATTGCTTTCAGTGCTTCCCTATTTTAATAAAAATTTCTAGGATTATACTTAATTGATTGGTGACTCAAGGAAAATCAGCACTTCAGGCAATTAAATGCCAAAAAATACTGGGTAACAAAGACAAAGATTCTTGTCCTCATCCTAGTTATGAAAAATCCATTATTCATTATCATACCATTTTTCAGTGCTGAAGTACAATTTTCCAACACAACAGCAAAATTGCTTTTGAAATGGAATGAATTGCTTGCCAGTTCAGAGGCTCTACTTTGAAGTCAGGATTACTAAACGTGTAGGTGCTTATGCTGTGAGCTCCACTGCTTGGTGAAGCTCTGTATTTAAAAGTGCAAACCTCGATACTGATTGTGAAAAAATAGTTGTTTATAATATAGTAGCAAAAAAATATGATTAGGGCATCAATGTACTCTGCAAGTATCACCACATCTACAAGAGCAGATTTAACTGTCGTGCATGTCTGTGTGCGTCTCAGCCAGGTCTCTCCCATAGTTCTGTTCCATTATAGAGACACTAACCACGTGTGCTCTGCCACCTCTGCATTTAAAGGATGTTCTTTTCTGAGCACACTTGTTGACTTTGTGCAGAACTAAACCACATCTGTTACCTGCAATATCTTGCTGTATGCACCAGTACAGCAACAGGCTGACTTCACTGGGTGGTATTTACTAATATGCTACTGTTTGCAATGCAAGGGGAAGCTTTGCATTGAAACTGAATTTAATTTGCCAATTTAACCAGGAGAGATTATAAAAGCATGGAATGTGAATCTGTTTGAACAGGCATTTCTTACTGGGGGTCTTAGAATAAAGCTCAGTCAAACTCTTCCTACAGCACAACGCAGCAAATGATTTTCTTACTTTGATTTATTCTGACCAAGTACTCTTTCCATCAGCCTTTCCTATTAAAGGCTGCTTAGCCACCATTACCAATAACGTCAAGTAATATTTTTATGTAATTTGAAGTTTTTTCTTGTGTTCAGTTTAATATTTTTTACATATTTTGTGTTTGTGTAGCCAGCTTTCCTGACCATGTTCTTTATCTCTGTACGTTTTTATTGATGAGGGTTATTGTATGTTGTTATTGCGTACAAGTAGATGATCTTTGCTTGAATATAATGTTTAATTCCTTTAAAAATTTTCTTGATTAATATCCTTGTTAGTTCTTTTAATAGTCTGTGAAAGGAAACCTGAGTAATAGTGCAATTTCTTTCAATCATCTTCCCAGTGGTATAAAAATATGAACTGAGTAAGTTCTCAATTTAAATGCACTTAGGGGATTTTTCTTATTGAATATTCTAGTGTTTTGTCTTGGCATGAGAAGCATTCCAGAAATGTAAAATTGAAGTGGAGAATTTATACTGTGATTAACAATGATTGATTGCAGGCCTTTTTGCTGCATTACACGTTTTTAACTCAAATCAGAATTTCTTGTTGATGTGTTAGCACAAATACATGAGATGTTTAGATGAAAATATTTCTTCAATAAAATTCCACATGGCAAAAATAAACTTGTTACTTCAGGAGATTCCTGGTAATAAAAGATGATAGCTATTTATTTAGTGTTTTTATTTCACCTTGCCAGGTACCAAGTGGAAGATGAGTCCTCTCATTTGGATGAAATGCCGTTAATGATGTCGGAAGAAGGCTTTGAAAATGATGAGAGTGATTACCATACTCTGCCAAGAGCCAGAATTTCTCAGAGAAGAAGAGGCCTAGAATGGTTTATCTGTGGTGGTTGGAAGTTCCTTTGCACTAGGTTTGTTGCATAACAGTACTTTATATTAAGCTATTAAATGACTTAAGTGAATAGTAACTGTGTATTGTGTGATGCGTGCAGAGTGCAGGAGCACAGCTGTTTACCTGTCATGCACCTTTTGATTACTTTGCCTGCCTTTTCCCTGCTAGGACGTTTCCAGCAGTTAATAAAAAGAGTTCTGAAGAGCTGCTGCCTTGTACTTCTCCTGTCTGCTTTGCTGGCTTGCAAGAGAAAGAGAAGCTTCTGAGACATTATGCACTAAACCTGCACTGGTCTGTGGTCCAGCACATAAGCCTGGTCCTCGCTTCTGCTCAAAACCACACAAGGGTAGAGAGATTAAAACTCTCTTTTACTTTTGAGGGCATTAGTGTGTTGGCAATACATAAATTTTATTGCTGTTGCTGAAAAGAAAAAGCAGACTTTTTAACTAATGCTTAGTTAACACTTCAACTTTAAGGTTAAAGAATATATGTAACTGGTGGCCTTGGAGTGAATTACAGCTGGAATTAGCTTTGGTGATTTGGTTTTCATTTAGAAACTTCTTGTGCTAAACTCTGCTGTTGCATTGGAGTAGTAACTTTCTAATAAATTGCTAGTAAATTTATAAATACAGAAATTGCTGTTAGGATGATTAAGAATTGTGGTTTTTTTTATCTTGAATCATAAAATCTGAGAATCAGTCAAATGAAGTGAGTGGAGCATTTTCAGTCAACTTAAATGATGAATGCTTTTTTTGACAGATGATTTTCAAATTGATTTAGATAGAAGTGTTCACAGATGGTTTTCATGGTACTTAAATAAATTCCAAGAGGCCCGATACTGTTGTTTTACTTGAGCAAAGCTGTATTTGTGCACCTTTGCTTTTGAAATAATTGTTATACAACTGTACTATTTGCAGAAAAATGCAGAAAAAAGAAATCAACACAGATTATAGTAATTTAACAAACTCATGGATTATTAATTTTATAAGTATAAATATTATTTGAAATTATATGTATTTATAAGTATCTGGAAAGTAGCAGGAAGGAAGGCAGCAAAGTTTGCAGAAGCAGCACTTGCATGCTAAATGACTTTTGGAAGCAATGTTTGTTACAGAACTACCATTGTAACTTTTTTTAAAAATAAGTATTTGAAGAGGCTGTTAATCTTTTGGACATGCCTTAAAGTTGAGACCCCTTTCAAACATTATAGTTTAGGTGAGTTCAGCTGTTAAAGTATTGGTGAGTATTAGTTACTGTGATGACTTTCCTGTAAGTTTCATGAAAACAGGTGGGCAGTAAAGTCTCCACCCTGTTGTTGCCCTAACACTGAATTTGTGGTGTTTAGATAGAGGCAGGCAATTGCAAGGTGAGCTTATGTTTATGAAATTATTATGAAATTAGTATCTCATATCTGAGGCTGGGTGAGGTCAAAATCTCAACTTCCACATCCAGAACTTCCTTTTGTGCTTTAACTAAATTTAAATTTTTCAGAGCTGTGACAGAAAGACAAACACAATAAAAGACTGGACGTTTGTCTGGAGCCAAGCTCAAGGGGCCCCAGAGTTCTTTTGGGTTCTCAGTGGAAGTCTTGTGTTTGTGTAGAATCACTTGTTGCAAACAAACAAACCCCCCCCACACACACTGGGGTTTTTTTTTCTGTCTTGTATTGTTAGGATTAATCTCATTTTTGTGAGAGGAAGTTTTCCATCTCTCACTTTGCAGCTTTAGAATTTTATGTTCTATACATTTTTGTGGCTACATCACAAGCTGTTACAGTTTTGTTGAAAAAGGTGAACCTTTTTGGCAGGAGCAAATATGGAAGGTTTGACAAAGTTCACTGTGTATTAAAATGGATTTTGCAAAAATCTTTATTCAGCTTTTCACTTCTGTTTAGACAATAGGCTCGTTGGTCAGAACTGAATGGTGTGAACTTTGCAAATCGGTGGCTCTTTAAGCAGTTTTTGCATTTGCAAGAAAACATCATAATAAAATCAAATGTTGTCTTTGGTTTTGAACAGACTGAAGACTTAATTCAACAAATATAACTTTTAACTTCAGAAACTGCTTATTTCTTGCTTTCATAGCACAGTTAAAACCTCCGTGATACAGCAGCTGTTTTGTAGCTGTAATCATTTCCCCTTTAACTAACAAATTCTCTTCAAGCTTGTGAAATTATAATGCACATAGATCAATACTCTGGAGTTCTTTGGTCTGGATTGATTTCTTTCTCATGAGATTTACATTCCACTTGTTATCAAAAAACACTTTGTCCCTATGAAAATGGTGCCATTGAATGGCATTTCCATATGAAGTGAAGGGGATATCAAATGCTCGGATTAATTTGGGCTCTAAGATGGCTTGTAGTCTTTCAATTAATCTGCAACGCATTTGTTATGCAGAAGCATGGGAAAATGCTGATCTTTTAAGAGTGACATGACCACTGTGTTGCTTTTGGCCTGATTACTGAAGCTACCTGTTGAGTACAATAATTACAGTATGTTTTCTTTGCAGAACTAGTTTCTGCTACTTAAAACCTAATAAGGAAAAGCTGACCCTTGCAGACAATATAGAGCTTTTATATTATCTTCCCATTCTGATGAAAATGCTGTTTTGGGAAAGATACCGGTAGTTAAGCTTGTAGGATAAAAGTAATGAAAAGAGAAAATAAAAAATGCCTTTATTGTTAGAGCTGCAGCATCAGCTGAGACTTTTATTTTAGCTTTTGACTCGGAGAGATACATTCTATTTATGAAAAAGTTCAGGGTTCTTATTTAACAATTACTCCAGGTTTTTTGTTTTAATATGGCATCAGTTACTAATACGAAGGCTGTGGTTATTTTTCCTTCAAATGAAAAAAGGTACGTTAGGAAGCAGATTGGTAAAAAGCCATTTAATAGATATACCTTAAAGTTCTTTTATCAATCAGTTAATGTCTTCATATAGGCAGTCTGTTGTATTGATATAGGCAACGTGGCTTACAGCTAGCTTCAGAAAAAAAGCTTTCTGTGCACGTGTTGAGTTTTCTGGGCAAGGGCATTTGAAATAACTGCTTAAATCAATACACAAGAATGTGGTTTTTAATCACTGGATCCATAGCATAAGGTGTGGTTTTACATTAAAGGTTTCAAGAAAATCTGAATGTCTTGATCTCGCTACATCTTACGTTAAGTTTTTAGGATGTTTGAGGCTTGAGAATGCTATTCTGATTTATCTCTTGATGTTCGTTTTGCACAAATTCAGTGGGCACAAAAAGCCCATGAAAGAGCCCACATCCTTGCACAGGAATAGTTTCTGTGTGGGGCATGTTAATTTGAGACAAGATAATGTGTTGAGTGCTGTTAAACTTCAAAAATATTTGGTAGATTTCATAGTTCTTAAAGCTCTGAGTTAATGTGAATTGATCAGGATTCCTGAGGCCCGCATCTCTACCTCTTACTCCTCCTGTGATACAGCAGTGATTGCTGCTGAGGCTGCAGATGGCAGAATCTGATGTTTACTTTTGTGGTAGTAAAACTCATCTGAACCATTATGATACTGATTTGGACATAGCCTGTAATGTTTCCATCATCTGAGAGTTTATTGCATCTGAACTTAGGTGTTGATGGCTCTGTGTTAGTCAGGTCCCTTTCATTAAAGGTGTGACAGTTGTTCCCCAGTCAGACACCACACTGTCTGCACCGCTTGGTGTTTGCTGAACTGATGGTCATTGTGGCATCCGTGCCAGCTTTGCTGTTATCTGTAGTGGAAAAAGTACTTTCAAGAAGGGAGAGCTCCATGGCAAGAAAGGCAGTATAACCTGTCTCTTGGTTTGTATCATCCTCTCACTTCCCTGCCTGGAAACTGAACACGTTTGAAGCTGTAATTCCACAAGCAGTTTTATCGAGTGTAAATCCAAGCTGGCACTGAGCGGAATCCCTCCACCTTCTCCTGCAAGTGTGTAGTCTACATTGTTTCAACTATTTTTACATTTTTATAGACTTCAAAGATCAGAGCGGATCCAACAGAGAACAGTCTCCTTTTTCATTCTGCATTAGTTTACAGGTGGATCAGTTTGTGAGCACCATTTACCCATGCAGTTGCATGAGCATTGTATCAGCACGAGGGGCAAGGGACAAGAACCCACATCTTTGTTATGGGAGGAGGCTGGTACTGGCAATTGCAGCAGCAGGATAGGTGTGATCCCGTGTCCAAATTGCAGTTGGTTAAAGGTGGCTGTGAGCCCTTCCCATCTGTCTCGTTGCTCATGGTTCAAACCCTCTCCAGTAGGTTTGTGGCTGGTTGGGTAAGGTCACGGCTTTCTTTTTCCTGTGAGCTGAACTTCCCCATTGGAGACTGTTGTGCAATCATGGGTGGGTTTCTGTGGTTGCAAATGTTTGACAGTGTAGGATTGGGTATGGTTCCCTCTGACATCTATGCAGAGCAGTCTTACAGAGGAAACCAAGATTTACAAATTACATGGTAATTGTATACAAAGCTATTGAAATTTTTCTAACTTTATCCAACAGAAGCCTTATTTCCTCTTCAATCATTAGCATAACGTGAGTATCAGTAATACAAGGTCAGGAGTTTACCCAAAGGACTCTAAGGTTTGATGGAGGAGGTAGTTATTTAACAGTGGGGGGATTTAGTCACTGCTAATGCAGACTTGTATTAAGTAGAATTTTTTGAACCTGTGTCAGAGCAAGCTGTGGTGAAACTTACCATTATTTTGTTAGGATTTCCTGTAAAGAATGTGCAATTATTTATATATGGATATGTCTGAGTAAGCTGAGTACTGTGTAATTGCCCTAAATGCTACAAGTCAGCATCATGCCTGCTTATTTAGTTGTGGCAAAAAGGCTTAAGCTTGTTTTCCTTAGGTATTTGCCTTTAGGGTTCTAGATTTGGACACGGTAATATGGCATATAGTAAGTTTTTAGTTTTGAAGTAAACAATTGTTTTTCTTTTCAGTTGTTCTGATTGGCTCATAAACATTTGCCGAAGAAAGAAAGAGCTGAAGGCTCGCACAGTGTGGCTTGGGTGTCCTGAAAAGTGTGAAGAAAAATACCCCAAAAATGCCATAAAAAATCAAAAATACAACGTGTTTACCTTTATACCTGGGGTAAGGCTGCTAACTGTTTTTTTGGTGTTGGACTGGCTGTGTTCCCTAGTGGTTTTTGGCAATTCTGCAGAAACAGAACTGTATTTGCCCAGACCCTTATTTTTCTTTTTACATTTATCTCAATGTCTTCACTTAAAAATGACAGTTGAGAGCAAGGCTGCTTTTTTCTAGATTGTTTTGTTTTCAGAAGGATATTTACTAGAGAAGTGCAGTGTGTGTGATTGAGTGGCTGGAATTCAGTGACGCTTCAGGAATTTTAGATGGGTTTCCCTGCACTTTTCTATTCATCATGAGAAATTTGCAATTCTCTTTCTAAAGCAGAAGCATTTCTACACAGTCAGTTGTGAAAATACTACAAAGCACTGGCTTCAATTGAGAAATAAATAGTTGAAAATCACATTCTACTCCCATAGATATTTTCTCATACCCCCTAGCATTGAAAGCATAATAAATAATGTGTTCTGAAACAGGCAACTCCTTAAAGGACAAAACCAATCCACCTCTTCAATTTATATGGCAACAAGTAAGGCCTGGTTTAGTAAACCAGAACTTTTCAGAATTGTATTTCTTATTGGAGTTTTAAAAGTGGTGATGACTTTCTGGTTTTGAACACAATCCTTCAGACAATACTTTGTGGAGTCAAAGGAGTTTTTGTCACTTCTTTCCTCAGAAGCCATATTGTGTCTTAATTTCATTTTTTTGCTTATAATGTTCACATCGTATATGAAGACAAAAGAGACATTATAGTTTTATCTAGTTCATGCTTTAAAAAATTTGTTGTTGTAGTGAAATGCAGTGATAGAGAAGACAACTTTTGAAGCTTCAGTAGTAAATGTGTGCTGCTGTGATATTATACATTTTACTAATATGCTTTTACTCATACTTTAACTAGTACCGTCCAGGAGTCCTGTGTCGTCTTGCAAAAACTGAATGTCTTCTACATTTGAATACAGACATCCTGTGTCTTAAATTTTTTATTTAAGCAGTCATGCTGGTTTTTAAGAGTATTGATTCTATTCTTGTGGCCTCTTTGGTCCAATGACTGGCAGGTGCTTTCTAATACATTTCTGTATTAAAACAAAAATATTAATGGCTTTGTAATTAAGACTGATCTCCTGTCAAAGAAGTAAAATGTCACTTATCACAGGTGGATAGAATATTCTCATCTCTATTGAACAAAGTAAATGTTTTCTTCAAATGTTTAAATTATTAAATACACTGAAATTGGTTGAGCCACATGTTTTCCTAAAGGTCACAAAATTCATTAAGCATATAGTAAGCCATTGATTATTGTGACTAGAAATCTTCAGTGTAGCTTACAAATCCTAAACTAGATTCGTGTTTCCTGTAATGATCAGCCATGGCTTGCAATTACCTGGTGAGAGAATGTTTGTTCTTTTCTGATCTTCTGAAAATCTTGGTTTTTACAGTATAGGCAGAATCAGATTTCCGTTTTGATAGTAGTATTTGGAAACTCAGTAGTAACTTCAAAATTGAGATCCTAAACGTAAAGCCCAGTAGTTGGTGAAAATAAAATTTTTCTAAATTTTAATTTTAGACCTAAATTAATACTTTTCATTGATTAGAAATACTATGTAGCTGTCTGGCTTTTATGCTGTTCCACCACAAGTAGTTTGTAGGGAACATTAGTTGTATTGGTTCCAAACCCATAAATGTAACTAAGTCATAAATATTGACTCCAATGATTTCCCCTGGTTGTAATTTTCATCATGTGAAGTTTTGTCTCCTGTTTAGATTTGTATCTCTTAGCATTGCAGCTGGCAGTCAGTAATATTAAATTATTACATCTCAAGGTACAACTTTAAAATAATGTTTAGATTAACAGAATTTTACATACTGGCTAAAAGAGCTGTAACATTTCCAAAATACCATCTAATTTCCTAACATTTACATGAATACTTAGTGCTTCTGCCTTTCCACCAGTTTGTTCAGCTTCCGTTTACTAGTACCCTCTTAGTACAGCTAAGTACAGCTGGCTAGAAATTTAGTGTAAATTTCCATAAACAGTATCTTCTGTGATGGGCAGGTCTGTAGGAGACCTCTCCTGAACATCAAAGCAGCCATCTTTTTTGGTTTTTTTTACCAGTTTTATGTAACTGAAGAGTTCAATTTGCTTAACTAGACTGAAATGTTTAGCTTTGTATTGAATGAACTCGGCGATCTGCCAGGTTTCAGAGGATTTGTGGGAAGGTGCTTCTTAACTCCCACCTTCTCCTGCGGGATGGGTGCTCTTGCAGATCTGCACCTCCCAAAGTTGTCTGTGACCTGGTATGCCAAGCCTTTGCAAACTCATACTGCTAGAAATGAGTCTATGAACTTCATCAGTATTAACATAAGGTGCAGGGTCAAGCTGGATTAGGTTCATTTTGGAAGAATGCTCCAAAGTTCCCTGCAACAGGAGGACTGCGAAGGAGACACTTCATTATTTCATAATATAAAAAAATTTAGCAAATTGCTTTTTCAGAGTGAGAGGAGGCATTAATATCAAAGAATTTTTCTCAACAAAAATAGCAGTACAGTATTGAAATGTTGGGTGCAATTTGTGATGATGTCTAGCATGTTGTGCTAACAGTGCCATATATAATAGTATGCCATATAATGGTCTTATCTACTATCATAAGAAAGTGAATTTTATGTACGTTATGGATACAAATGTTAAGGCATTTATCTGTTTTGTGATTTTCATTTTAGGTTTTATATGAACAGTTCAAGTTTTTCTTGAATCTCTATTTTCTCGTCGTGTCCTGCTCACAGTTTGTACCAGCACTGAAAATAGGCTACCTGTACACGTACTGGGCTCCTCTGGTAAACACCATAACACTATTAACTACAAGTTCTGGTTTTTTAACTTCAAATGAAAAATGGATGTATACTTACATGTCAGAATTTTGCATCAGTTAAACTACAGTGATTAAAGTGTAAAATGTGTATTTGAAGTGACAGCGTTTTACAGCAGATGCTCCAGGAGCTGCTGTTCAATGAGCACCCTTCAAGCTGCCTGCTGCACTCCTGCCCACGGGCTGGAGGTCGGTTCTGTTAACCAGCTAGTCTGGTTAGCACTGCTTTCTGCTTGCTGGTTACTTGAGATGTTAAAAAACAAAACAAAAAAAATCTCCAGCTAGCAAAGAACCTTATTTGGTAACATAGGTAATTTGTGTGTTAAATTTCTTTCAGTTTATTGTTATTTGCTCACTATTTTGTATTTCCAGGCTAGGTCAGCATTGAAGGCACACATTTCTTGCATTCCTCCTGTATCAGTTTTGAGCATGTCCTTTTACCTCAATTTTTGTGAAAAAAAATATTTTAAGCCATGGATAAAGTAGGAGAAAAATGTGTCTTGAAAATAATTTATTCATGAAACATGCTTTTCCTAATTGATTGCCCTGCCAGTTGCACTGGCTTCCTTTCAATATGTCTTTTTATTATTGAGCCCTCTGCAGCATTTTCTTGGGAAACTATTCAAACCAGTTGCTTCTGACTCAGGTTTCCTAAGGTCTGAAAATTATGTCCCCTTCAGAGGAGGCCTTCTGGTAGTCTGCTGTCTGTATTCCCATGATTTGAAATTCTTTTCTTGTTTGTAACCAGGTCGTTACCTTCTCTTTCATCTTCCTCCCGGCCCTTTCACCCCAGGTTTAAAAGCAAGGCAGGAAGAACAAATGCTTTGTTTTCTAGATTTATTAAAAAATGGTATTTTTCAGTAGCATTTATTCTCAGTGGTATTCAAGAGGAATAGTGACATGCTGACTGCTTCAGTAAAGGTCGTTCTTAACAAGTCAATAGAGTAAATATTCTGGATTGATTAAATTGTTTTAATTGTTGCACCATGTGTCCTTTTAAGTATTGATAAATGGCGAGACTGTCCTGGAGGTTCTTCACACCTATGTTTCCGGCCAACTTTTGGCTTCAGCTGCAACAAAAAACGTTTCCAAGACAGAAAGCTCTCTCAACAGTGGGATTTGAAATGGATATACACAAAGGTCTTTGTCGCTGACCCAGTAAGAAAAGGCAGGAGTCAGCCTTGTCTGGAGGAGGGTCTTGTCACCATGAGGTGCTGTGAACTGCTCTGTACCTGTCTCGGTTTGACGGATTGCAAAGCGGAGACAGAGTTTAGCTTTTTCCCTCCCCCCCATGGAAAGGAGAAAGAGAAAAGAAGCCAAAAAGCCAAAACGACACTGGTTGGGATTTTTAAAGAAAACTGTACATATATACAGCTTTAATAAACATAGAAAAAGGGAATAACAAACAAGGGCACAGGGAAAGGGGAATGAGTAATTGCAAAATAAATATATACAAAACCGAAAGTCCGAAATTCCGAGAGAAGAATTCTCAACTGCCAGAAAATCAGCAAAACTTCATCGCATTCCTCTGGTACTTCTGCAAGCGGCTGGGAACAGAACGCTGATAAGGGCAGGCCTCCTCCCCTTCTCTCTCTCTCTCTCTCTCTGCCGCTTCTTCCAAGATCGCAGGCCAGAAGCAAGAAGAAGAAGCCCCAAGAAGAAGAAGAAGAACCCAGAACTTCCTGGTTCCTCCATACTTATGCACTTTCTAGCAGGATGTTTTGATATGGAATACAAAAAAAACCCCACATCCTTCCGGAGACGGATCCTCATACAGGACAAAAGTCTCAAACCATGACAGTACCTTAGTGGGGTAGTAAGGAAAAAATCACTAAGCATCTCAGCCCATCTCATCCCTGCCCAAAGAAGGGAGACAATTCTGTATTTTGCAAACACCGTGATCTGATCATGTTTGTCTTATACAAGGATATTTTGAATGATATTTCCCAGTTTTCACATACAGCTTGAAAATACAACAGCATCTCGGTTAGTGCTAGTGGTACCTCTTTGCTGAACTCACTTGTCTCTTCTTTAATAGCTTTTCTACTAATGATTAACCTCCAGGTAGAAGAGATTAATTGGATGTTGAGTAAGGCTCAGAGTGTATGATGAAAGTATAAAACATTTAAGTCAGACCTGTTGGGCTGTGTTGCTTAACAGATAATTTTGGTCTTTTTTGAAGAGCATGTAACTGCTGATAAATTTTCAGTAATATCAGAGGAATAGCTATGATTTGGCATGTATTTTCTCTCAAGATTTTAAAGGAGAAGGAAAATTGTTCATCCTGATACTTAAAACCACCTGAATAGATGTTGACTATGTGATTAAAGGTTTAGGGTGTTTTTTTGAAGGTGTGGGTGGGTTGTTTAGTTTTTTGTTTGTTTCTGTTTTTTACAACAAACAGACAATTCACTTAGATCAAGCACTGGAGTTCTTCAAGACTGTATTTTACTGGCTTGTTGTCACTCGCTCAGTAGGGAGTCAGTTTCGAGTCCAGCATAAAAAGGACATAAAACATACACATTTGATTTTTAAGCAGGATGCTCAAGGTATTTGACTGCTTACAGTTAAAGAAAGATGACATGGTTTTTCATAAGATTGACTTCACAATTTCAGCTCCCCTTTGGAAGAGTATCAAGTTCCTTTGAGCAAGTGAGGAAAAAGGGAAATGTCTGTCTGAAATGTTTCCTCCTGGTCACAGTCAGCTCTCCTGAGCTGCGCAGCAAGGGACGCTGACCACTAGGGGAGATTCTTGCAATTAACACCTTGCATTCTGACCTTTGATTACTACCTAGTCAATGAAATAAGTGCAAATGGCAAATATATTTGAAGGTGCTTCAGGAGTGCCTTTTTTATGCTGCTAAAATATCAATACTGTCAAAACTCATGGAAATGGTGTGGCAAGAAAAGGGAAACACCCGGCTGCTCACTTGGTTATGCCCGAGGAGTGAAAAGGAATGCATCTTTCAAAGGCACACTTTTATTCTACGTAGTTCTTATATAATTGTTGTAGCTAATGTGAACCTGAACAAATAAGTGTTTAACCATAAGGTCACAACAAGGTAAGCCTCGAAATGTGGGGCTGGGACTGCAAAACAGCCCTTGCTATGAAAAAGGAGAATTTTAGTCAAGACTCTTTTAGGAGAACTCTACACCTTCACTCCTTTCTTGTTGCTGGGAAGTTAGAGGAGGGTTGGCAAACTGCTGGACTTCTGCAAGAGAAGTAGTCTAATGGTATAAATTTTCTTCTATAGAAGGAAGGTATAGGTGGGTGAAGCTAGACAGATAATCTAGAACCTTATCTGGCAGAGGAGCTGTGAATATTTGAGGTTTTTAGCCGTCTTACTTTTAGTAATGATAAGGTCCATTTACTGTTGAAAAATTTATTTCTCTTTCACTGATGGAGAAGGGCTGAGTGCTTGACTTTAAGAAGCCAGAAGATGAGGAGGTTTAGAAAGGGACAAAGGAAACCCTTAACATGCTTATCCATGTTCTGGATTCTTGTTAGCTTTACCGTCTCTTGTGGCCAGAGAGCATCTTAGTTGCATGTAGCAGCCTCAGCACTTCCAGCAGAAGCTCCAGTGGCACTGTCCTGTGAAAGCAGCAGCCAAGGCATTTCAATACTTGTTTTTTCAGAACAACCCCCCTTTTTCTTTGTCAGTGTTTGCGACGTATTGGTAAACAACTACATTTAAGATGGCATAATTAATTAAATGAGCCTTGTATTTACCTTTCTGTTTCTGTTAGGAAAGAGGCAATGAACTCAAAATTAGAACTGGAGACTTGTTCAATTTTTTTGCTAAAGCCCTAAAATTTGTGGAAGATGGGGAAATATGCTTATTAAACTGTAAAGGCTGTCTTTAGCTCATCCAAAGCATCTTAATTTTTTAAATTTCCAATTATATCTAAGTCACGTGTATCTGCAGATGTAGTTATTCTAATTGTACTTGTACAAGGTACAACAAAGATGATTTTAATGGATCGAAGAAATCACTAAAATCCAAATGAGAAAAAAAAGTAAATATTCTAAGCATATGTTCTTACTCTGTATAGTGTTCCTACTTGTGTGTTTCTATTCCAGCACTTTGAGAATTCTGAATTGCATGATTGTGTCTTTAACAGGGATTTGTTTTGACGGTCACGGTGGCACGGGAAGCTGTTGATGAATTTCGACGCTACAAGAGAGACAAGGAGATGAACTCACAGTTATATAGCAAGCTGACAGTACGAGGTTAGCAAAACCATTTGTATAAACCCTTAAAATACTGCATCTTTTTCTTATATGCACATTTACAGACTTCCAGTTCAAGGAAATAACTAATAGTCTTGAGCTGCGCTATTCAGAATGAAACTGATACTGAACTAAAAGTGCTTGATTTCAGATAAATATGACTTAAACTTAATTTGTTTAAGAAATGTTGTAAATCCTTTGTAAAGGAAGAGTGTATGCATATAACTATATTTTTGAAACATTCTGCTGTTCAGTAGTATTATTTCAAAGTGCAGTTCTCCTCTGAAATTGATATCGAACAGTAACTTGGCAACAGTCAGCAATGTATCAAGTGTATATAGGAAATAAGGGCTCAGTAACTAAGAAATACAATCTAATTAGAATTCACTAGAGCCTTTCAGGCTTGGTGGATCTATCTGTACTTATGGAAAGGAAGATGTATTGGGAGTCGGCTTCTGTATCAAAAATACTGGTTTTGATTTTTTTGCATATAATTTGAAATCTATATAATCATGTGGTAGGAACAGCCACTTTTCTTTCCAAAAATTAATAAAAGGAGAAATCACAGTTATGACTCTTTCTGGACTCAAAACCCTTGACCTTTTTTCCACAAAGACTTTTAAGCAAATGAAGCACTTCAGCTGTGAGTGGCAATTAAATTCGGTAGGCTATTGTAAGTTTTAAGTGTGGTCATAAGCGAAAAAAACTATACAATCCTGTCCACTTCTGTGTAGCTTAGCACACTTTACTGTTCAGATTCAGGACAGAGTGCCACATAGAAAGGTGCCAGAAAATAATGAATAACCTATTACCAAGTCAAACTGTAGTGCATAACCTTACAAAACAACATGACCTTGCTGTTGCACACGAAAGTTATTTTGCTACAATATCCTTGGAAGTCTTTGTTGAGGATTTTCCTTGGCAGAAAAGTTCTAGGAAGTGGGAAGCTGTTAAGGGATGTGAGGGTGTGTCTGAAGCAGTTAGAGTATGTGGCATACATTGTGCCAAGTTCTCGGCATATATTCCACTGCACTTTTTAGTGTATCTTGGAGAATATCTTCTGACAGTCAATGGGAGGAGTAACCACACCACATCTGGGCATCTTAATTAGAAACTGAACTCGTGGGGTAGCTCTGGATAATATTCTCTCCAGAAAAAAATGGATGGAAAGCTTGTAATGTAACACAAGTATGTTCTGTTTGAAATCTTACCCCATTGTTTAAAGTATTGGAAGGTAAGTAAACAGGCAACAGTGATGACATAACCTACTAGCCGAGAGGAACATATACTTGCATTGTTTTCTGGAGTCTGCATACAGAAGAGGGCAACTGTAGGGAGTGTTTGCCTGTTGTTCTTCCCTGCCTTGTCAGCCTGAAATAGCTCGATCAACATTTAGACATAGCGCTGTGGAAATGTGCAGATGGGACACCTATCGTTTGTTTAACACAAGTGGTTGCATTGCTGGCCTCCAGATCTTTACAGTCTTTAATGCAATCTGTAAAGAAGTGGACCCTTAATGGCTTTTCTTTCAAAGTTGTAATTTAACCTGCTAGGTGGTTTATTCATTTTTTAGATCTGTTTTATGGCAGGCCACTGAACACTCACCTTTGAAATAAGATAGTACAATCCTACCCTCTTCAGCAGTAGTGTTAGTAATCTGAAATCCTTAGTTCCAGAAGCACATGTATAGTTTATAGTTACAGTGTGACATAAATGTGAAGACCGACATTTGCTGTTTTAAGAGATAAATTTGGTGCCTTTTGTGCTTCTTTTTTCACTTGCTTGGAGTTAACATTGGAGTTTCTGGTAAATTGCTAGGCAGTGTTTAAGTAGTTTTGGAATCCTGATGTGATCCTGATTTCCTCTTCCCCAGTTCATGAAATATTTCATGAGGTTATGTGTATTAGAGAAACTTCTCCTTTTGTAGCTTCTCCTAGAAATAAGGAAGTTACCAAAATTGGATTTGGTCACCTTGACACAGTTGTTTTCTAGATTAGAGATTTTAAAATAGTATACAACAGTATGCAGATAAAGCCCAGCTGTTATATCAGCACCTGGCACCTAGAGAGCAGCGCCTTGTTCAAAAGAAGGTTTAAAAATGCCCTTTTTTAAAAAAGGATATCAACTTTTACCCACAAATGTGTACGTCTATTTTGACTTTCAGGTTTTGGTGTCAGTGTCATCATGAATTCACACTTGTTTGGGTTTTTTTTCTGCTTTGTGTTGGTTTTTTTGTTTGAAGATGGTGATATTCTACAGAAGTAAAGATTCAAGATCCCTGCTTACAATGAGCCCTGAATCCCGTGTTGACAGTGGTGTGAGTGAGGAGCTAACAATGTCTGAGTTGCGGCCACTTTTAAGAATGAAAACGTTACTGCAGTACCCACTCAACATTAAGCTGTACTAAAAGTTTCCAGAAACACACACACAAAATAATGACTAGATGATAAATTACACCTTCTTCATAATATAGGGTTCTTCTCTAATCAGGCATTCTGAAACTGAAAGGTACCACTTTGAGGCAAAAAATTGGACTTCTGCTATGATAAAATTAGACCTAGATATTTACAGGTTCTGAGAGGATTCTGGTATTTATCTGTGCAAATTAATAAAGTCAAGTACTATACTTCTGCAAACTATTTTTGTAAATACCTTTCAATATAATCTACCTAATTTTTAATAATGGCAGTACTCTTCAAGTGGAAAAATTCAGTTAGATTTACTCTACTAACCTACAGGCTAATGGCTGGGAGAAAGAAGGCTTTGTTACTTGTGAATGAACAAACTTGATACGGATTTAATTAAAAGCCTGAAAATCGATGCCACTCTTAAGAGTCACTTTTCAGAGTGGAACTGCACTTTATAATGCTCTAGCATATTTTTTTTCCTAGTGATTTTGTGATCTGTGTAGGTTTTACAGCCTTTTCTTTGGAATAGGTATTTTTCCATCTCAAAGATGGAGAAACTGACATAGAGAGGTTAAGCAGGTTGCCTTTGCTCAAATTGGACAAGAGGAAAACTTGAAGTTAGAAAGGTGCAGTATTACCCTTGGTTTAATCATACTGTTTATAGAACATGGAAAAGAATTTAATCTCTTAGTTGTTTTGCAAAATTGTTTACTATAGGGAAACAAATGTATTTGTAGCGAGAGAAGCTTCTGGGATTTGAACTGAGATTAATTACTTGTGTGAAGATAGTGTGGGCAGGCTGTTTTGTAAGTGAAAATCTTTTTATATGCTGTTGGAATAGAATAAAATCAGAAAGTCTTTGACTGCCTAGCAGTGTTGACTTTCTGTGGAGCCGTTCTTAGCCTCGGGAACCCCTGAGCAGGTAAAATGTGTGGATGTTGTCTTACGACCTGCATGTGAAGCTTTGTGAAGATGGTGAATTCACATCAGTGACTCCCTAAGACTTTGAATTTCTTTTTAGTAATTGAAAACCTTGAATAAGTACCTTGGTCTATTTAGTAAGTCTCAGTTTGTTTTATAATAATGAGGAAGGAAACCAAGGAACCGTGAGACATCTGTTTTAAGTGTTACTGAATTGTACTATGGCTAGCTTAATGTCCACGGGCTGATTCTGATCTGTGAGGTGCCCAGTGTTACACAGGTCTCTATTTGTCAGGTGACATGGCAGAGCTCATTCTTCAGTCAGCCCTTGGTGAATTTGCCGTGTGTAGCTTTGCACTTGTGAAGAGGGTGAGCCTGCCACAGGTGAACTTGGAATGGTTTCTCTTTTTCAGCTCTTTGTGGCAAGTGATGAAACATACAAGCCAGTAGATGTACTGAATTTTTTAGTGAGCTAGTCAATTAAGTGTGCCCATCTCCATGTCTTTTATGTGGATCTTTTCCTAGATTATGGCATTGAAGTCGTTCAGTGTATGACACATTCTGCTGTCTTTATCTATTTATTGAGGTGTTTGTTGCAAAATCTACTTCCTTTTTTGCTTATCAGTCTGCAAATCCTTAACAGACAGTTTTCAGTCAGTATGTAGGTTAAAGTTAGAGGTAGAGTTGAAATTACCTTGGTATTGAAGATCTTGCTAGTTTAATTGCCTTATTCCGCTCCAGCGCAGCTCACCTGCATATCCTTTTGTAGAGCAAAAACTACAATGGAAAAAAATCTGACCTCTGCATGCAGGTTTGGGAGGGCTTCTGTTTTTCCTTTCCTAAGGGACCATTATGCTTTGACGCAGCTTCTTGTCTCGTGCATGTCGGTATGGCCAGTTAAGTGTTTTGTGAAAAAATGCTGCTATCCTGCAGAACCTCAAGTTCCTAAACGTTTCGTTAAGTGCCAAAAGCCAATTGGATAATAAAATCGTAAAGCAGCTTTAACTGTTTTTCCCTTCCCATTCTTGAAGTTGGCACTCCTGCCCTGAACCTTGCCTGGTTAGATTTGCCCATGCAGTGTTACTGAACTTTTGAAGAAAAAAGATGAAGAAGAAAATAACTCTACCAGCCACAACTGGGGGTTGCAGAAGAGGCGCACATCTGTCACTTCATCTCGGGATGTTTGGCGTGATTTTCACAAGTGTTGCAGAACTCTCACTTGGCATCCTGCAAAGAAAGATGAAAAATTAATGTCAGGAAAGTTAAGGTTAATGAAATAATAATGAAATAATAAGGTTAATGAAATTGAAAAAATATCAATAACTGCTGTACATAAGAAGAGAGCAAGTGTGAAAGCTGGAATGTTTCCTTTAAAAGCAGAGAACTGAGAAGTCTGGTTTAGAGACCTGCAGTCATTTGAGGGTGTTTTTTTTCACTTTTGAACTTCTGTTTATGCAGTGGGAGCTGCTCTGTTCCTAAAATGCCACCTCACTGAGTTTATATCTCAGCTGGCCTTTTTTTAAACTGAAAAATGGTCTCTGTCAAGAGACAGTCAGTTTTCAGTCATTTATACCTGTGTTATCTGCAACTTTAAGGTGTTTGTTAGAATGGCTTGTGTGCTGTAGTACCATTCTTTTGCAGTTATTTGAAATCTGGATTGAAACTTCTTACAACGTTAGAATCTCAGCTCTCCCAGAACAGGTCGTCCTGCTTTTTAAAAAGCCACTGCATTAAAAAAACCTGACATTATTTCTGAATCTAGAGGTACAACATTAGGTCTTTACTGCTTGCAATACTTCAAACCTACCGATGACTTCATTCCTAGTGTTTAGGCTGTTTGGAACAGGTAGCTTTTTAAAGAATTGTATCAGCTGAGTAAGAAACCAGTAAGTAACAGCAGGAACAGAACCTGAATTTTTTATGTAGGAAAGAATTTGAGAAAATGTCAAGGGGATGGTTTTCTTCCACATTTTTGCAGTGTCCAGGAGGTTGGATAAGACAGAATGAAGGCTTTCGGTTTCACCTGAGAGGAGAGCAGCTAGGAAGCTTCTCCCTAGAGTTTTTTATTGGTGATTAAGGACTAAGTTCAGTCTTCTAGGTAAGATGGAGTTTGAAAGAAGGACTGAGGACAGCATTTGCACTGAAAGATCAGCAGCCTCATCTTGGACTAAACTGTGTCTTTAAGCTTTCCCCCACTACCCATTCCCCTCCTGTCCCAGCTCCCCGTTATGTCATGTGTACTTTAATTATGCTGACAACTCAGGCTAATAGATGCCAGGTAAAGCATTCATATGGTCTGTACTTGACTCCTTTCATTCAGGAGTTTTATGCTTGTGGTTTAGAGAGAATCTCTGTTACCAACTCCAGAAACAGCACTTCAGACAGTACTCAAGGTACCATCGATAGGCTGTAATAGCAAATTAAAAAGAATTTTAAAATGCTGCTCTCAGAAGTTACTGTTCTTTCAGGAGCAGCTTGCATTCATGTAGTAGAGGCACTTTTTAATAAAAAGAAATAGTTGTTTCTGATGTACTATATATGCACGTTTTGTCTACTCAGTTTTTTAAAGTTTTATGTGAGATACTTGCTAGCACATATGAGATATTTATTAGTTTTTCAAATTATTGCAATTCATTTCAAAAGGCTTTATCTTGGGAGTATAATGAATTACTACAGACACATTTCAATGTTCCAGTTCTGCATAATTCTGTATATCGCCCAAGGCGAAAGCCTTGTGCCTTGGTGGACTATAAAGTCTGGATGCGCAACCACTTCTGACAGCTTTGGACTTTTTATTGGTAATTACACAGATGGTGAAGAGTGTTTTGCTATGGAGATGTTTTTAGAGAAAAAATAGTTTGCAAAAATAATTTATGCAGTGAATAACATCCTGTCTTTTTTTTTCCCCTCTAAATGCATCTTCACTAAGATGTAGGATTGCATTATTTTAATGTTCTCTGAAATGGGATCTAATGATTCTCATTTTTGCTAGTCTAAATGAAAGTGTTATTTGTTGGCCTTTCAAAAATTTAAGCCACTTTTTGAATGACTACCATGTTTTACCATTTAGTTTTTAGTGGAATATGTCCTGCCATTCAGATTTGTTGTAGAATTAATGTATTTGTAAGTCACAGGCCCCTTCCTTAATGTGGAGATACACAGGATGCTCTAAGAAGAAATGTTAGTGTGTAATAAAAGTTATATACTGTAGTGTTATACTAAGCCACCCAGCAAACAGGCAAAAACAGTCTGGTAAAGACACTGCAGTTCACAATGTGAAATTCCCGGGACTGCTAGAGCAGGTCCAAGCAGAGGTGCAAGGTGGGTTCCTGCTGGTGTGCTTGACACCAAGATTCTTTGCCTTTTGTCTGCCTTACCTCATGTTACAAGTTAATGTTCTACCTTCTCTTGTCCTTTGAGACTTAGTGTCTTTTGGTCGTTGCTGTAGGCGCTCTTAGAACCTGCCTGTGGAAAATTCAGGTGTTGATCAAGTTGCTGGTAGTGGCATTTGATGAATGTCTCTGGTTTTGGCCATACACGATGCGTAGGTGGCATCGATCTGAGGCTTGATGCAGCTGGTACTAGGATTCTTGTGGCTGTTACTACTACAATCAGTTGATTGACTTGATTAGCACACAGATAAACTGATGAAAATTGTCAGTGGAGGAATTGAAAACAAAACAGGAGATTCTGTCCTTTTGATAAAGCTGCCAGGCTTGGAAAGCCACGTAAACACGACAATCTTTTCTGGGCATGTACTATTCACTTCTAGTCAAAACTTGAGAATTTATAAAGAGAATTCACAGGCTCATACAGTTAAGAAAACTAAGTATGTTGATTTGGTATCAGTTGGTTCTTTTAGTGGTTGAGCTTTAGTATTACTTACTTTAGATTTTAAAAAATTACAAATTGTTGAGAGATTGGCACTAACTTAATTTCCATAGATATCTTGGACATCCTCTAGAGAACTGCTAATGTTTCTTGCAGACCAAGGTACAAAAAACTGGAGCTACTCCCTTCACCCTCACAAATGTGTTATGGCAGTTAGGAGTCAGACTGAAGAGATAATTTGGTTTCTATTTGGGGGCGGGAAGTTGTTTTTGGCAACTGAAAAACAGAACTGGTGTAAAAGATCATTATCAATAACAAAGACTGGCTCTCAGAAATAACATTGCATACAGTCCAAACAAAAGTTCTGATTTTCCATTTATTACAGACTGAATTAAACATAAAACAACTGTTACTTTTGCATGAAATGCAGTTATAAAGAGCAAGTACTCAAAATAATTAGTCATAACATGAGTGTAAGGAATTTTTTGAGGTTAACTGCCTGATCTCTCTTCATTGAGAGTTGTGGTGGAGAGGTCTCATGGGTTTGGAACCTAGGTTAGTTTAGGTTTTATATTTAATATAACTTTGAGAGATGGCAGAATGCACATGGACAGATTTACTGATCATAATAGTTTTGATTAAACTCCAGACTGATTACTGCTCATCCGGTGCTTTTGTGTGTCTTCTGTTGGGTCTGATTTTTATTTAGAACGCTAGCACCTTACCAAGTTTTGACATACTTGCTATCTGATATCTGCTGATCAGATACCTGCTGTGTGGAATCATGGTAGTGTTTGATGGAAAAAGATATTTCATACGGGTGTGTTTCAGCTCATCAGGTTGTGTAAATATGTATGTGTTTATCTCCTGAGTTAATGTTCTGAATTTATCACCTGTTCTATCTTGGAAGAGGATACCCATATGGCATGACTGGTTTGTCTACAAAGGAGTGGTAGGGTTTTTGGTTGTTTTGGTTCTTCTTAACTCAGGGAAGCAACTTTTTCTGGAATTGTAGCAGGGACCTGGGACTAGAACTCCTGAATTCTAATGACATCAACAATAACTCATTTTGGGCAGTAGCTTAACCTCTCTGTCTCAGTTCTTCAGTCCATCAAATACAAATGTTAAAACTTATCAGTCTTAGAAATAAATACTAATACTCTACAGAACATACAGAAATTTGTTGGTATGTGTGCTATGTATATTTTTGGATGTTGTTCACAGCGGTTACTGAATGGGCAGCTCTAGAGAATGACAAACCTGTATTTCAGCTCTGGATATTTTACTTTTCTAAAATGAAATCTTCAGCATTTCTTCTGGCTTCAGAGAGACTTACCTCTTTCCCACTATAATTGCCAACCAGTGTCAAACAGTGCCAGTTACACCAGTGACTTTAGTGGCCAAGCAAAGCTACCTGTTGGTAACTCAGCTGTGACAACTCGTGTGTGAGAATGCTCCATGACACTAAGTCTAACAGCTCTTGAATTATCAGAAATAAAGTGCTGTCTAGTAGAAGTGGGAGACTCCTTTTTCCAATTTTACAACTCTGTTACTGATGCTATAGATCAGACTTTAGCATCTTCCATGCGTTTTTTTCTCCTCTAATACTTCTGCAATATCTAACTGGTTACAAAACTAGTCTTTTTTAACCAGTGAAGTATTTATTCAAACATATGATATCTATTAATTAATGTGTTCACCAGAGATCCAGTTTGTATAAATTGTAGCATTTTCACCAAACGATAATATCTTTAAATATAACTTACATTCTGGGGTTTATATTCTTGTGACTCTTTATTAATGTCTGCCTAAGTTGATTACATTTCTTCTTTTTTTTAAGGTAAAGTGCAAGTTAAGAGTTCAGACATACAAGTTGGAGACCTCATCATAGTGGAAAAGGTTGATACTTTTTAAATATATTTTAGAGACTAAAGATTATTAACGTGCTAATTATCTTCTGAAGAAAAGTATATCAAAGTACTTACCTGTGAAGTACAACCAAGCTAGTATTGCAGTTGAAGTGTTCTTTGAGAATCTTCAAGGAAGTCTATTTTTGGATTCATTATGAACTAAATTGAATGTAAGCATTTATATTTTATGAATTGGTGTATGCCTAAATTTATCTAGTGAAGGGAATGCAATCACTGAATTAAATTCTCTGGCTTGTGGTGAATGTTGTAAGCTGTCTGATTACTGATACAGACCTTTTGATGCTCAAATCAGTGTTTTTCTATGTCTGAAGCCTTCAAGGATAAGGTTATATATATATGTATAAATATATTAATATTATAGAATTATAATATGTAGTAATATATATATAATAATATAGAAGTCTATATGTTTTTAAAAAGAAAAACCTTCTAGTTCATTGCAAATGGTGAGAGCTGTGAACTTTTTTCCCTCTATGTTAGTATTGTAATAAAGACAGGGTTGCTTATTTCAGTTGGCTTTCTGGGGTACTAAGAAATTATTGTGACCACAAAAGTCAACTTAATTTCCTAGTCAGAGGAAACAATTTTTACTGAAGTTTGTTCTGGAAAGGTGACTTGCTTTCTGGGTGCCAGCAAGTGATAGTGATTCCCATTTCACTTTGTATTAACGGGCTGATATGGAGATGCTGGAAGGAGGCACCTCCAGCTGAAGCTCACATCTATTGCTTAGTGGGAAGTTTTGTATGGCACGTTGCAGCTTTCCAGAATAATCCTGAGCAGAACCAAGGTGATGGCTAGACTTCTCTAAACTTCCCTATGCTTTACTCCTATTTAGTGGAGTAAATTCCTTCTGATAAAGGAAAATCCTTCAGCAAATGCACCCTCCTGGTACATTTTGTGCTTTCTTATTTGTTAGCACCTCTCCTTTTACTTGTAGAGTATGGAGAACTCAAACTGTTAGTGGATGGAGATGATTTTCTTTTTTCAGCCATATATCAAATTGCAATTGTTTGTTTTGGAAAACTCCCTCCTTCCGTTCTCTTTCTTCTATAGTACAAAGAAAGAATAATACACCCAAGCCTCATTTGGTTTGCTGCTGTCAGCTGAAAATATATCTATTTTCATGTAGTTTGTACTACTTCTTGCTTTTCTTAATTTTCTTTTTGTCTTCTATCTGTACCTGGTATCTTTTTGGGCCTGTCTGAGCAGCATTGTAGGCAAGATTAGCATCAATATGTCTGGCCTTGACATCTGTTTTGCCTTACACCTTGCTGTGTTAGAGTGCAGGTGGAGTCAGCTTGCAGGGGCTCACTTGCACCTATCCCACATCAGCCAGGGGACTGAGAATGAGAGACTTGCTTTTATTTTTATTAGGAGACTTTTTAGGGCCTTGTTAACCTCTAAACCTGAAATTAATTATTATAGAGTGTAGGGAAGACTGTAGTGGCTACATGGGTAATCTGCCTTCCCTGAAATTTACTGAGATCCATCAGTCTGAATTAGGCTAGTATTTGGAAAACTGGGATTACTTTGGGGATCAATCTGTCTTGTATGAGCTAGGCCATTAGCATCTATTTCAGCATGATTTACAGCACCTTGCAGGCAGTATGTTGTGAGGACCTGAAGTTTCTAATGGAAAAAAAGGAATGTTTAAGGATTTAGGGAAATAATGCATAGAGTTCTGTTTGATAAAGATTTTACTCAAGTATCTCAGTAAGATGCATATCATTGTTTGGATGTTGTATTTCAGCTTCAAACTCCCTTTTACCCCAGCAGTGCTTTTCTTCCTTTTGGCCTCGCTGGGGGTCCCTTCAGACTAATGAAATTAAATGTTTTCTGGTTCTGTTGGGAAGTGTATTTTGTTGGAGCAGGCAGTTTTCAATTTCAGAGTATGACTCTGGAGCCAAAGAACCAGTCGGGAGTGAAATGTTCAATTGCTTACTCTGATGGCAAAGGAACAAGTTAACGTTATATTTGACTGGAAGATGCATCAACAGCATTTCTGG
Organism: Aegotheles bennettii; assembly: GCA_013398125.1. Lineage (NCBI taxonomy): Eukaryota > Metazoa > Chordata > Aves > Caprimulgiformes > Aegothelidae > Aegotheles > Aegotheles bennettii. Next base: position 88,704 of record VZRW01008161.1, on the reverse strand, counting down.
AGTGGAATTAATGACTCATTTGAGCTGAGGATCCATATGTTACCTACTGACTGCTTCACAAATACTAAAAACTTAAGTGAAAGGCTTTTCTATATTTAAACCTCAAATATCCTCTGATTATTGTTTTGGGGTTTATTTTGTTGATTTTGTTTGTTTTAAATAGGCCTCATTAATTTCAAAGCAGCTCTAAGTGACTGGAATATGCTTAAGTTTCGTTCCAAGTAATAAATATATTGTTTCAACTGAAAATTTTGTAATGCAGTAATGCTAGGGCAGGAAGAGACCTGAATAGAAGAAACTATTACCTGTTCTTAAAAACTAAAAGACATTTGTGTATGTTAGCTGGAAAGCGACAGATACACTGCTTCTAGATGTTCTCCTTGACTTGTATTAAGGTACATGTTTAGTTTCCAATGGGAGCCCAGGTGTGTGTGGTGTTCCTGAGTAAGACAGCTGAAGGGATTTGATGGGTTCAGATATTATTTGGACCCTGTAGCTTATTGACAGTTTGGAATGTATTTTGGACATTTGAAAAGGGCATAAAACTTAGTAAAACATGCAGATAATAACTAATAACATTTACTTAACATTTAATAACAACACATAAGTATTTTAAAACATATGGAACAGTAATGCTGTATCTTCAAATTCTGAGGTTTTCTTGGCACACAATTGTGTTTTTTCCTTAATCTCAGGTGTAAAATGAAATCAATCCAGTATCTGTGAGGATTGCAGTTAACGCTAGCATGCAGTATTGCACAGCATACAGATGCCAGGAGACAACTGGGAAGTGCCTCTTCCATTTGTAACTCAGAAGCAAGCAGGAATATCTTAGAAGGATTGTAAAAGTCCTGTAAAATAAAAACAAGCAGAGAGAACACATTAGAAATACATAACATCAAGATGCATTTTTTTTCTATTAAATTGTGAAAATGGTCACCTGAGCAATAGGTCAGGAGGAAATGAAATGGAGCTGCGGCAGGGGAGGTTCAGGTTGGATGTTATGAAGAAGTTCTTCACTGAGAACACTTGGGCACTAGAACAGGCTCCCCAGGGAAGTGTTAGTTAATTTAGTATTAGATCATTTGACTGTTATTTTTGCAAAATTTTTGGGTGTTCGTCAAGTGTTTTAGCTTGTTTACAAGTAACTGGAAGTTTGTAGGCGTGAAACCGGTAACCTGAAACTTGTGTAATGGATTTATGTCAGAGCTGGCAGGGAAGCTGCAGAAATGTATAGTTAATCTATATGAAGGCTGGATATCTGTTTAATTGTTATTGTCATTTAAGGAAGGATTAATTTTGAAGTTGCATTTTCTTTCCTTTTTTTTCCCCCTTCCTTTAATAGGCACACAATAATATACATTAAGGTTAATGTTTTCACTGCAATTTTTTTCAGATCTGAATGAGATATTCCTGACTGAATCTGGGCTCGTGATGGATAGTAAATTTTACTACATGATTAAATATTTTCTCTTACAAGGCAAGATTCCGAAAAATGCTGTACTAGCTGCAGCTGGGCAGCCTCTTTGAGGCTGTTAACATATGAACATACTGTTAACATATGAACAAGCACATGAATTTTTAACTCTGTGTTTTTACAAATAAATGGGAATTACTGTGAATCAGGAAGTATCCATGCATTAAAATGCATGGTTTTAAGGTATGAGGAGGGTTTTTTGCTAACTGCATGGGATTTTTAGGTAAAGCAGAGCAGATATCTATTTTCTAGTTTTTCCAAACTTGCCTGTGTTCTAAGTCTCTTCTTTGGTCGAGGTGGTACCATCTCTGTAGTCCTTCATGGCCCTGCTATACTGAACTTCCCATCAATAGAGAATACGGCTGCAGTTGGTTCCAGTCCCACTTCTGATTCGGTGTCCTTGATGGTGCTACCACAGGTAGTGGCAAGAGGTACCTGCCTCCCAGAGACTGAGAGTTCACATCACTGTGTTTTGGCAGCTGAGCCCATGTCACACAGCCTGGCAGTTGGCTCTGGCAGATCTGTGCAGGTTGGAGTATTCCAAATGGCACTGTTGTAGCTGCATGCTGATCTTGGGAAGGTTTCCTTGGAGTAACAGAGAACTTTGCCTGCAGTATCCAGGGTGCTTTATGGTCAGAGGGAATATTTCTGTGTGAGTATGGCTTCTCAAGCACTAAGGCAAATGTTCGAGTTCAGCATTATATATGGGAAAAAGCATCAGCTGCTTCCGTGGTGTCTCCTGATGTAAATACATACCTGGTCTCTATTATGAGAGACAATGTGATTTATTTTTTTTTTCATGCTGGGAACTGGTTTTTATTCATAGTCAGGCATCGCATTTTGAAGGTCCCCCACACTGTCATACAAAGCAGTGTTTAATTATTTTTACAGGTGTATTCTGAGCTGTTTCATTGGAGGGGGCTAGGAGTCTGCCTGCTGCTGAGATTTTTCTTTTGACAGGCGGTGATGAAGGGGAAGTGCCTCCTTCAGAGAAAAGTAAAAGCTGGAGGGTTAAAAGTGAAGAACTATGTTTCTGGTTTCATATCAAACCAGTCTGACAACACTGGGTTCCTTTCTGTTCAGAGCAGTGTTGTGTTCTTGCGTGTTGGGGTGGAGGACTGGCGACTGGCTCTCAAATGAGCAGAAATACCCCCTCAGCATTGGTCCTTCCAGGAGGTTTTTAAACGAGTTTGCTGGTGCTGTGGTCTGGGCTATTGCCTGCTCATCTGTTGAGATAAGTGTGTTCAGAGCTGCTGCTTGCTGAATGCACTCGGATTTAATGTAAAGATAATTTTGTACCCATTACGTTTTTCTTTGACAGTTACATCTTTGTAATAACCCATAGAACTTTTATGTTCTGCTTTGATAGAGTGAATCAAAATACTGTGGCTAGGATTCCCCTTGTAGAATTTACAGGTACAATTCTGTGTGCTGCATTCAGTACATGAGATGTTCCACTGCTTAATGTCCTGAATTCCAGTTTTCAGTTCAGCCTGGCACCACCTTCATTGCTGTTTCTTCTATATAAAATAACTGACTAGTTTTCTATAGCTGGTAGTTTCTGTGCAAAATAGAGTTACAATTGAATTATTATTGCTGTATTAATTTTGCAGTTTGATAACTGAAGTGTGAAATAGGGAATAACTGTGTAGTGTTGAAATGCTCATATACCAAACACGCTGCCCAACTTCTTACGTTGAGTAAATTCAGCCAGGTTTTTAAGGCTGAAATCTAGGATGTTCATGTATGCCATGTGGTGGACTTTGCTAGCTACGTTTATTTTCTTTTTCACTCAGACAATTGAGCTCTTAAAAAATAAAAGATGAGCCTTGGTTATGCAGTGGCTTTCAAGGCAATATCAACAGTGTAACAGGAAAACCTGAAATTTATTCTCAACTGGAGGTGCTTCCTATGTAAAAAATATCTGTGCCTTATGTTCTCTTAACAACTCATCTGAAATTAATATTTAGAAATATTTTAGCATGAAACTAGTGAAGCCATTGCTAATAATCCACTGGGATTTCTTAATTAGTTAGTCTGTAGGTGAAATACAAGTGAATGTTTGTGTTCAGCTTCACCATCACCCAGCAGGGCATGTGCCATGCTGGGCACGAGCTGTGGTGAAGGAGCTGCCATTCAGTACAGTGTCTGTCTGCACTGCTTTGTCCACTCTTCACCCTGGGCCCTTCAGTCTGTCGCTGTTTTCCTTTCCAGTCCCTTGTATCTTCCAGGTTTTGACACGTTGGTTATTTTCCCTTCCCCCAGTTTTACATTCTGTTGGCAGCGTGTGGCTGGTGCTGTGACGAGTGGTGGGAGAGCTGGGGTTTGGGTCCTCGTGCAGGGGTAGGGGGTGTGTGTGGGAGGGTGGCACTGTTAATTTTGTTTATTCTGGGGAAGTTCAGAGCAGCCTTCCTGTGGTCAGCAAAGAATGGAAAATGTGATTTGCTACAGCTAGTTGTGTGCTGGAAAGGGATGTGGCAGAGCAGGTGTGCACAGGCATCAGGCTGGGCATATGGCTCCGTGACTGAGGAAGAAACTCTGTTCATCTCTGTAAAGGAGGTTTATAGCTGTGTGAAATAGGAAAATGCTGTTCCCTGACTTGCTGTTTGCCCTGTGTATGTTTGTGTGTGTTGGGAGAGAGGAGATTACCTGTTACACATAATGTTTGCCACTTGAGTGCTAAGGCAGAGTTTTAAATGTCACTGTTTTTGCTATTGTGTATGCTAACTGATGGCCAGAGTTCTGCTCAGTGAAATGATTTTAAAAATACATCAATTATTTATATTCTTGAACTACTGTTTTCAGTCAAGAAAATGTAAATCTGTTGTAGTTATTCAGGTATTTATGAATCACTTCTAAAGAACATCTGAAAGGATTAACTGTTGTTTGCTTATTGTATAATTTTTCGAAAATATTGATTTCTGAATTGCAAATGCTGAATGTAAAGTACTGTGAGAAATCCTATTTTAATTGAGTTTCAATCCAAGTGTGACCTTTTGGTGATAGATCTTACTGGACATTTGATTGGAATTCACTTTTTTTCCTACTTACAAAAAATGTACCTTTTTTTTTCCCCCCCTCTCCTCAGAATCAACGAATCCCATCTGACATGGTGTTTCTCAGAACGTCGGAAAAAACTGGTATGTTTTGATAATTGGGATTGTTTGCATCAGTTTGTGGTCATGGTAAAATTTCAGATTGTGCATTGTGGCCAATTTGAAGTGGTCAGATTGATTGATGGTAGGAGATACACCTTCATCAGGTTGTTGGGAGAAGGTCCATATGTGAGAAATACAGTGTGCTTGGACTGCAGAATAGGAGAAATCTTACTGTGACATGAGACCTTTATAGAGATGTTCCTCTAAATAGACAATTTTTATGAATTATTATAACAGTTTAGGTAAAGCAAATATTAAGACTGCTTTATATTTAGAAGACTGTACTTGCTTAATATGACTGAACTGTATTGTAAGTGATTTACAAGTAGTCACTATATTGCAACACACCTTTAAATGTCATCTGATTGTGTCTCAGTTATTAAATTGAAAAGAATTGAGATCTGAACCTACTAATGCGTTAAAATATTTTTTAAAAAAATCTGTTGCAATGATCTAAAAACCTGAAATAACTTACTTCTTTTTTTACTTAGAAATAATGCTGCCTTTTTGGTCAGTCAAAAAAAAATCCAATAATTTTATTGAGTGAGAGAAAGAAAAGGTACTTTGCGTTAGCTCTTTCTCTTCACATTCTCTTAATCTTTGAGAAACAAATAAGTCCTTTATAGGAACTCTATAAATTATAGCTGTTTTGATTAAAGTTCAGAAATTACTACTGTATGTCCTCCATATAACTCAAATGAGTTTCCCTCCTTTATATTACCATTTCTCTTCAGATCCTGAAGAACTGCCTGATATTTGTCAGACAGCACTAAATTTCACAAAGCTAATAACTGGGATATTGGTAAGCCCTGCATTAGTGGCACTTGCTATTTCACTGTGCACTGGAGTTCTATCATACATCTCAGATGACAGGCTAAATTTGCAGAGATCATTTGCAAGAGAGGACAGAAATATTTCTGATAGGCTACAGAACCACTGCTCTAGCTCTATATTTGCTAAAAGAAGATGACATTACTGTGCAATTACTGTGTCTTGCTAATGACTTCCAAATGCTGATGAGATGCAGTAGATCACTGTAACTGGCCTGGACTGCCAGAGTTTCCTAGAAGTCTCTATGTAATCTCCATCTTGGTTAACCACCCTCTGGGCCAGGATACATAAGGCTTTTCCTTTTATTCCCTCCCACAGTACCACATTTCATTAGCATGCAGAATCCTTCTGACAGCTCGGATCTCTTGGATCCAGCATGATTATAAAGGGATTGATAACGTTTCTCTTTGGGGTGCTTGCGATGTCATCTTTTCGTGCTGGCCCAAAAATGTTTCAGCTGAAATCACAGCTCCTAGAAGAGTAGAAAGTGGGAGGATTTCTGCACCTGTAGAAGAATTACTTTAAACCAGGCCACTTGCACACAGTGTGTAAATGGTAGAAAGTCAGTGTGTGGTGATCCAACATTTCCATAGCTGTGTTGGATTCCGTGTTGTGTATCTAGGCATCTGGGAGCAATCATCCTTGGCTCCAGCAGGGGTACATGCCAGTTGTAATTTGTGATGTGTTCACGGTAGGATTGTGTCGGGAACTCACTATATGGCACTGTGCAGTGTCTGCTGCTGTAGGAGCACAGAGAACTCTTGTTTTGGTGGGAGCTGGCTTGCTGTCCTTAATTAAGGTCCTTGCAGCAGTTCAAATCAAATGCGTTGTCACTGCTGGAGTAAGTGAATAAGATGAGGCATCGTTTCTTGTTCAAATTTTAGGTTCTTGTCAGCTGGTTTCTCCAGCCTGTCAAGGTCCCTCTGGACATCACCCACTGCATAGATCAGTTTCTTAAATTTCACTTATGAAACTCCTTAGAAATGGTATATTTACTCCAGCATAAATAACACATTCGTATTTGTCAGAGTTGTAACAAAAAGAGAATCTCACTTGTATTAAAGTTTGCAGCTAAGAGTTTTCAGGATTTGGTACTAGTAATTACTTGACCAACAATGGTATGAGTATAATGTGGGAATAAAACAGGGAAGCAATTTTTCTTTTGAGGCTTTCTAGCAATTAATTTCTGTAGCAATGTAACTGCCTCTGCTGTGGTGTTTTTTTAAAATCATAACCATTTTACTGGCATAAGGTATGCAATGCAAGTACAGGCTAAGCCATCACTCAGAGCTTGATTTGCTGTTGAATGGAGCTCTGAGTGAACTAGTGAAGGCTTACTCCAGAGCCTGCCTTCTCAAACAGAGCCTGCTAATTAAGAGTTACTTTGAAAATGATGTGTTTCTTAAGCATTTCTCCACAGAAAGAGAGCATTGTGCTGGCAAGTGTGTTTTATTTGTTTAAAAGGTGTAGTTTTGTAAATCTAAAAATGAAAGTGTTAGTAGAACATTTGTGTCTTAATACAAAACCCCAAACCCACTCTGAGTGAAAATACAATAAAGGTGATGCGGGTATTGTCTGTTTATTCTGAACAGTTAAGGATAAGTGTTCTATAAACAGCTTAGCTGTCTGGACCCCAGCCTGTTCTAGAACTTCAGATATTGGGAAATCAAATCAGAGAGAAAAGTGTCAGTTTGGATTCAGTTGTGCAACTGATGTCAGTTTTTATCTCTTTATAAAGCCAGCCACTGCAGAATAATAAGGCTGAGGGAGTTGCATTTGTCACATGTTCTGGAATTTTCTATTATGTCTACAAAACAAGCATTATAAAACCTACCTGTCTGAGAACTAAAATGCCTTGAGAATCTATTGCTATAGAGAATGATAAATGACTGGAGTTAAGTTTTGCACATATGGCCAGATAAAAGTTTATCTTCAGGGCATGAGTAGCTGCCAACAATCTGTCCAAACTACTTTAATCTGTTTCTATACTTCAGTTCCTATTCCATTTTTAACATTTGATTTAACTCGGGCTTGAAATGTTTGGTATTTACTTTAAGGCACTGAGTAATACTGATTCTGTGTGTTCAGCTACTTGTTTAAGATACAGTCAGATAGCATGAGTGTTAGGTGCTGGAGGGAGGAGGTCTTGGCAGGCGTTAACCTCCTAATGGTATTACTCTTTCTCTGTTATTGATGTAAAATTACATACGAAAATGTTATTAGAAGACATTGTTTCATTCCCTAATTATTTTCTTCTATTTTCAGTGCATATGCAATGCATGTTAGATTTCAGCAAAATAAGCAGTAACAAAGAAATATTTGACTATTTATTTTTTGTATTAAAAAAAATCCAGAGTTGAAGAAGTTGATCTGTATGGAGGCTGTGTATTGTGTTAGACATAAGTCTGCCTGTTTCACTCCCGAGTGATAATGCATTTCCCCAGAATTTCAATGCATTTGGTGGCTTGGCTGGAGTAGCAGTATGAATATCTTGAAATCCCAAACAATTCCCCCAGTTTTGGGAAAGAGCTTTGAGAAACTGAAAGTGAGATTAATCAGAGTAGATTTCAGAGATGGGACAAGTTAGACAAGCAAACTATGTGTAACTGCGAGACTGTGGGTATGTTGGTGAAGGCTTGGAGAATAAAAGGTTCAAGAATTCCTTGCGCAGGGCAGTTTGATATTCCCAAAATTCTTGTATTTTAACCAGGCAGTGTGTTTGGATCATTCATGGGATAGATCACCATAGGCTATTCCAGTTCTAAATGTTAAAAACAACTAGAATAGCAGACTAAGGAAATGCACAGACAGGGAGCAGTGACAGTGAAAAATATTCTGGTGATTGTATAAAATATAATGGTAAAGCTGACATCTGCTAAGTACAGTACTGGTTTTCATACCACTAGAAAGTGGTAGTCTGGCCTTTTGATCTGAAAAACAAGAACTTTTTCAATGTTCTAAGCATTCTGTATGGCAGAGTTTTTAATTTAGTCATTAAACTGAAGATAATTCATGCCATCTTTTCTCTGTATCACTGGGTTTCCCCATAGAGAGATTACTGGGATACATCAGAATAATGGAGCAGAGTGGTGCATCAAATCTTATTAATTGAAAAAGATAAATTTATGCTCTTGAGTGCATTTCTGTGTATCCCAAAATAATATAAATCACTAAGTTAAAACTTGAGAATGTGAATATTAAAGTAGATGCTTTTTTTTAATCTTGGAACATTGTTTGCTATATACAAGAGAATTCCATAATGTTTTTAATAAAAACATAAAAATTCCTAAAACGTCCTGAATCAATATAGCAATTCAAAAAGATGCAGTGTGATCAAGCTTGGATTAAAGCATCTGTGTGCTTGTCAATAAGGAACCGTGATGAGTTTGGGGGTATCATATTGACTGTGTATTAATACATGGTATCCTATAAGACCATCAGCTGATTGTTTAGAATGTAAATGAATCTGTTGATGGATGCAGTGACTGATGGCTTAAATTCCAATTAATCAATTGCTTCATCGGTTTCTTAATTCAGATCAAATATCTCAAGTACACACAGTTCTTCCATGGTCTTAAGAGAAATTAATGCTTTAAAACTAATTTAAGCAGTCTTGTATAAATGCCACTACATTTTTCAGTTGCATCCTGTATGATGGCGTTGTTGCTTAAATGCTTGGGATGTTTCAGGTGTCGTGGGGTTTTTTCCTCCTTAGAAGCCATCATAATTGAAAACTGCTTGTTATAGTGGTAAATGAAACTCTGTACTCCAAGATGTCATCTTGGTGCTGCTATTCATCTTGTCATCAGTTTAAAATTTTCATGCACATAGTCACTTAAGTAATATAAATGATTTAAAAATTAAGTTGTCCGTAAATGATCTGGTGTTAGGTATGCAAAGTCAAAGTCCATCTCTCTTTTGTTGGGTATATTCTAGTAACCCATCTTTCAAAGCTTCCTCCTTTTAAAGCAGGACAGCTGGTAATATTACCAGACAATATATAGCTGTTTATGACACCACAGTTCCATGTGCCCTGTTTCTCAGTGACCCATCAATTAATTCATCAACACCTGACACAGGTTCTTCACTGTGACACTTATACCAGTAGATCTTAATTTGATTGCTGTTAAAACCTTCCTTTCATGACAACTGTTGTCAATTATACAAAATAAAATCAAGTATTCATAAGTAGGCTGTAATAGGATATAGGCAGACAGATTTAATAATTCAGTTTTGCTGGGGCTTGAAAGGCATTAGTTGTAGCTGTTGTTCTCATTTGTAAAAAATTCATTGGATACAGCTCTTAAGAGAGAAGGCAGACATAATTTTATTTATTTAGATTTGACTAAGAACCCAGACATGTAGTGGTGGTTTATCATTGTTTCTGGTTAAGAATAACTGACATGAATTCTTATCAGTTACATATTATAGAAAATAAATGTGATTTAATTTTATGATTGATTTTTTTAGACTAATTTAAGTGTGCACACTCTAAGATTGTTTTTCAATTATATATATCTGTAATGGAGTGTGGAATTCAACCCTGCATTTATGCAGGCAAAGCAATACCTTTTCAAGACTGGAATGCTTGGTCTGTAATATGCTTGTGAAATATACATATTCCTGTGTACCTGCTATATACAACTAAGTTATAGTCACTTCCCTCTGATGCAGCTTCAGCAAAGGAGAGCATTAAAATGTGTCCTATGGCATATTTGAATTACACCTATATGTGCTCTTTAATACTTACTGGCAAGTCTCTTTTTGTAAGTTGATATTTGGCAAAAAATTTGCAAGCAGGAATTTGAACTTTAATGTTCTCCAAGAGACAGTTAAATACAGTTTTCAGAACTTCTGTGTGGTCGATTGGCTTCTTATATTCTATTCTTTACTGTGTATACTGACATTTGTAACAAATACTGTGTGTGGGTTGACTGTTAAGGCTCTGTGGAGCGGATTTGAATGTACTTGTGAAATCTAAAAATGGAAATCTTTTTAAAAATAACTTCACTTGTAAAATGCTGATTAAATAGGTGTAGCCGAAGACAAGATCTGCTGTAAGTGATTGCTCTAAGCAAGAGCAGGAAAAGTGAAGGACAGAAGTGTGGAAGTGTTTTTATAATGTGTCATTCACTTTGCCATTTCATAATGCTAGTCAGAGTACGTTATTCTTTAGAGTTTTTTCCCCGAATTTAGAATCCTATCTTTGTCTCATCCCATGACTTAGAGCTGCTTTCTTAGGTCCTTCTTCCAGGCCAGGAACTGGGAGTGGGGAAATGGAAATTACGTTCTGGATACAGGACAAGTGGGATAGTTGAGTTTCTTATGGCAAGAAAACCATCTTAATTTCTCATGTTGCTCATGACTTTTCCTTTAAATAGCACAGAACTTAAAAAAAATTGATTCTTTGTGTGCTGGAAAATAATTGTCATATTCAAGAGCTATCACTGAATTCAGAGGGAATAGCAATTCCTGATACTTGCACAGATTTTTCTTTTCCTGGCAAGTCATATTCAGTTTAGAAATGTAAGAGATTTTTAGCACTGACCTAAGCATTCTGTGAAAGTACAAAACACATTTTTTACTACATTGGTTTGTTGTTATTTTTTTTTTAATGTTGTGACTGTGGGCGGAGGGGCCAATGCTTCCAAGCATTTAAAAATGGAGCTGTTACAATAGATTTTTTTTTCAGAAGACTTTGTTTTTTAGAAGTTTTACATACTGCTGACTCAAATACTTTCCAAAGGTAAAGTACATGTGACTCCCAGGTAATACACAGTGGGGAATACTTAGTTTTAGGTGTCCAAGGGCTTGGTAGGGGTGCAGAGTAGTTTTTATACATTTTTTCAAATTGCATGTTTTATCTGCCATGTTTATAGCTTAGTTAAGCCAGGTTTTAAATCAGTATCTCATGGTATAATTAAAGTTACTTAGTCAAATTTGCAGTATTTGAGGCAGAGGATTGTATTGTTTCAGTTTTGCTGTTGTGATCACTATTGAAAGCTGACTTGGCAGAAAGCAGTCCCTTTTTCTGGATAAAAGGGAAACAGGCTATGAGATAAGTTATTGATGAAATTAACTGCTGAAGTGGAGAGGAAATGCAGCTGGCCAATACATGTCATAGTGTGAGCTCTATTAAATGAATATATGTGCAGCCAGCCATTCACAGGAGCCACAGTGGTCTTGAACTGCATTGATCTATAGTATAATTCTAAATGAAATTGATGGAAGAGAGCAACCATTGACAGGCAGGGTAAAGAGAACCACGAAATGTCCTGTACAGGGAAAGTATGATGGGAAGTAGACTCCTCTGTGCTATGGCGGGGAAGCACGGCGAGACCGTGGTGTTTCCAGGTGTTCCAGGGACCTCACCCTTTGTTATAACACAGTGTACATCACTGGACTCTGCAAAAAGTCCTTTATAGTAGTTTATTTTTAGAAGAAAATCCATAAAGAATCTCTTGACAAGCATTTAAAATCAGCTGTTCAAGAACTTTAGATACAACTTTACATCTTGCAGCTCTGAGCTTTGGGTGAAATTTAGTTGTAATCGTGTGTTCTGAGAGCTCTTTATATTAACATTTAAAGATATTTTTACTTACTATGCACTTAATACAAATACAGGTCTTACATGAAGGCTTGCAAGCTTCTTTCAAGACTGCTGTACAAAAATGCTACCTTCTAGGCAGATAGAATTTCAGGTGCCTTCCCTCTCAAGTTGTAATTATTACTTCAGAAACACTTAAGGTTTCTTTAGTGTAGCAATTGTGAATTTTAAAATGTCACCACCTTCTTTAAAGGCTTCAAACTAGATGGAAACTAGCTAATTGCATGTTTTTAATAGGTGTGCAATGTTCACGTGCAGTCTCTTTTGAATCTTGTATGTAATACTCCAGACTTAATGATGCCCATACTCAGACTTGATGGGACCCATGTTATTTTGAATGGTATCAAAGCTCACAGACATCCCAAAATTTGTATGCTTTTATACATAGCACATTTTAATAAAAAATGGTTGTAAATTTCTTTGTGCTCATGCTTGTAAATTTTTTAAACCAAACTGAATTTTTGAGATCAAAACAATACTTTGTCTCTTTATAACTTCGAGGTTCATGTTTCATCCGAACGGACCAGCTCGATGGAGAAACAGACTGGAAGCTGAAGGTTGCTGTCAGTTGCACACAGAGATTGCCAGCCTTGGGGGTAAGCATTTTATCTGTTTGCTTTTAAGGTATCTTCCATATATGCATATATATCTTATCTAAAAGATTGCTACAAGTATTTTAAGTAGTGTAAGGTATCTGTTACCACAATCTTAGTTTTCGCAACAAACAGGAGATAGGTATTCCACTGAATGCTGAATGAGGAGTTGGTTATGCAAATATTCTTGAGTTTACATTTAAAACAATCTGAGACAGAATTGGATTTCTGTCTTTCAACTTAGCAGTTCTCGTTCTGATCCCCACTGAGATCCATCCTCCACAGCAGTGTATCACAGGTATAGTGTTTTCAACCAAGTGTTACACTGCAAGTGAAAGTCACCCTTGCCTCAGGAACCCTTTAATCACTAACTTGTAAGCTTGGGGGACAGCAGTCTGCTCTTGGGAGGTAAAACGTTTTTTGTGGGCAAGATGCTTCTGGTCTGACGAGGTGCAATGTGTAAGTTCTTACAAGGAGGATGCTTAGAGTTGCTTGAATGTGTGTGTCTCGTGTCATGGGTAACTATTAAAATGGTGAAAAAGGACACGTGTGTGTGTATATGTATACAGTCAAAAGAGTCATGTATCCACAAAAATATGTGGAATTATATAAATGTCCCTTAATGAGAAGCTGAGTTGTGTCCCTTGTACTGTGTGGAAGCTTGCTATTGGTACAGGGGAGTTGGCATGGTATTTGACACTTTACACCCACCTAAAAGGGATGCTTTGAGTCTGTAGTTGAGGTTTTTTCAGCAGACATCATTCAGGCTCTCTTGTACACACAGTAGAAAAAATTTGAAGTGACTTGGTTAAGAGTAAGGATCATTGAAGACATCCATTTCAAGCAGACTTTTTCTCACCATAGACTTCTACAGTATCCTCTGTTGCTGAAAACTTCTCTTAAAACTGTCTGTGGACTGACCTGGGGTTTTCTGTAATGGATGGAGCAGTTTCAGCTAACTCTCTCTGGAGTAGCAGTGGCTCATTGCAGTAGTGCTGCTCCACATGTAGAGTGTTACACTGACTTCTCCACGTGCTTGCAGTGTGGTTTGAAAGCTGAGGTTTACAGTTCCTATTTACATATCAAAAAATATTGTTAATAATGTAAGAGAATGTATGCAAGTTGAGCATCAACCAGACTATAAATAATTGGATCGTGTGTTTGGCAGAACCGTCACCGTTTCGATCTCTGGTTACTCACCACCTTTACACCAGGTCCCCTGTGCTGGTGTGAGCTGTGGTTGTGCCAGCAGAACAGTGCTGTAACCCTACCCACTGTGACACCCAGCATACAGACCTGCAGGCCTTCAGGGCTTTCCTTAGAGAACAGCTGACACCACCCAGATGACCAGTACAGATTTTGTTGTCTTTCTAAAGCACTTAATGTGATCAGAGAATTAAAATTTCAGCAAGTCATCTAATGAGGGCCGGGCAGCAAATATTGTGACACCTGGCTCGGGTTTCCCACGGTTCCATGGTTCCACGTGGGGTGGTTCTGGTAGTACCTGTGCTCTGAGGTGTCCTTCTCCAGCTTGCGTGATCAAACGACATTTATGAAGAGCAATGAGGTCACTGTAATTTTCAATAAATGGTGGCTTGCTGATTTATACCAGAAGATCCATGCAGCAGTAAACAATACCATTTACATTCAATTAGTTTTATTGAACCAGAGGCAATTTTATTTGTAATGAACTACGCTATGATTAAGAGTGTATTTTAATGATCTTTAAGTAAGGTGAACAAATGTTGCCCTTGACCTAATAGATGAGATTTTTCTATGGTATTGATAACTTTACAGTGGTTTTTAAATTATGAAATGCAGGACAGAACATTTTCACTATTGTACCATCATCAAGTCATTTCCTGGCTTTCAGGGTAGGAGGATGAAATGCATTCTTCGGAATGATTATTTTAAAGTGTGAGATAATTAAATGCATATCAAGTTTTTTTAAAAAATAACACCTACTGTTGTATAAAAATAGTTTTCTTACTTGAAGGTCTAGTTTCTTTAATCTAGAACTGTTACAGTCCCTTGAGAAAGAAAATAACTGAGGTCATTTGCCCTCACTGTCTCCTAAAAGCAGTGTCATTTTTAGACGTAGAGTACTGTTTCCGTTGCACAGATCAGTAGAACTATTTGGCTTTAGTGAACCAGCAGCTCAATGCTTATAGCATGAAAATAAATCTTTACTGAAGTTGAATTTCACAAAGATCAAGTCCCTCATTAGTTAAGTCATTAATAAAAAGTAGTCTTTTTTTTTTAATTAAATCCTTTGTGTCAGAGTTGAAATTCAAAAAAGAAAAAAAGTCAAACATGAAAGTTTAGGTGTTAAATCAGAAATACAAAAGGAGAACTAAAACATATAAAGAAAAGGTGCCAAAGGAAGGTGGTAGAAATGTTAACATATAAAATGTAACAAAGGAGAACATCACAGGAGAAGAAAACAGAAAGATTAGAAAGCAAGAAAACACATTACTGTACAAATGCCAGTTTGCTTATAAAGGTGGCTATTTCTGCTTCCTTCTATTCTGGTGTTGCTTCCCACTAAGGCATTCTTTGCAGAGGGGGAAGTTCTTGGCTGTCGCATTTCACTAGCAGTTCTCATTGTGCATATGACTATGTGTGTGGTATTATTTTTCTGCTCTGCTATCCACTACTGAGAGACTCTCTATTTTTCTTTGCATAATAAAGCACATAATAGCCTGGATTAGCTAAATTGTAGGTGATAACAGATTGGAAAGAAATGAATGATGAAGATATAGGACACCACATGTGTATTAGTTTCATATGAATTATTTCTTGTGAACCTGATGAAAGTAGGTTGGAAGAACAAGGTTGCAAATGAATGAACTTTGTGTGAAAGACTACAATAAATGGCTAGCGGTTTAAGATAAAGATAATTTGTGAGTTAATGTCCAGATTTGATTCATCTTTTAGAAAGCATATGAAATGCAAAGTGTGTTTTTGCAAGGTACGAAATAAGATGTTTCTTGTCTGCAGAATACAGGTAGAAAGACACACTCATTATTTGTAGAGCTACACGTTTTTTTTCTAAAGTAAAACATGTTTGATGAATGTACAATAGATTTGAACAAAGCATTAATTTTAATCTGGAAAAATGAAAAAAATTATATTCAAAAATCTGTAGCCATTTTATCACAAACAAAAGTATACAAATGTACCAGATTTTAAGACATTAATACAAGTGGACACTTGTGCCTTTAGTTAACTTGTGTGATGTTCAAATTATTTAATATTTAAATGTGTTAATTTTATCTTATATTCAAAATTATGAACAAAAAATAATATGCTTTTTAAAATAGCTACATTTGAGCCAAGGTGTGGTTATACGTCCATGAAAGAGGCTGTAAAATTAATTCTGCTTTTGAAGAGAGCATGTTCTAGCTAGCAGGAGCCGGGTCCTGTAGCCATGTGGTCTGCTCCCCGGAGATGTGCCTGGTTAGCCTTTTGTAGGGTTCATCCAGTGAGAAAGGGTGGAGATGACCCAAATAGTTAGGTCCTGCGTGCAGTGAGAAGGTAGACACTG
The DNA here is from genome assembly GCA_013398125.1 of Aegotheles bennettii. Taxonomy (NCBI): domain Eukaryota; kingdom Metazoa; phylum Chordata; class Aves; order Caprimulgiformes; family Aegothelidae; genus Aegotheles; species Aegotheles bennettii. The sequence goes on along the minus strand of VZRW01008161.1, from coordinate 72,491 downwards.
GCATTTCATCAGAGATTGATTTCTCAGATTGATTGGGACTTGGTATCAAGCATCTGCTCCTCTCCAGAGTAGAAACTGTGGCTCCATGCATGAGAGGTCTGCTCGTGCTGAAATCTCTTAGCTGCAGTTGGTCCTGACCATCTCTAAAAAGCACCAAAACACTTGCTTTTGTGATGAGAAGGAAGTCCTTCGTGTCAGGTTTTTAACAATCAGTCTGTCATATTCTTTCTGTGGGAGATGGATGTTTCAGAACAATTACCTGATGAAATAATTGTTTTGAGTGATCCTCCCGGGACCTCTAGGGCAGCTCCTAAGATCTAACAGTCATCACATTTTTTTAAAAATTTTTTTTCTTCCCCCATACCATACCACACTACCATCTGTTTATGGAGCCTGCTGCTGCAGTGTGTGAGAGGGTCTTGATTTTATGTTCATGGGTTGTTTTATGTCATGACCAGTAGTACCACATATATTAGACCAAATTTAAGCAGACTAGTTTACTGTATCCTGGACTTTAAGCATTTGAGTAATCCTGTTGATGTATCCGGGTGTCCTTGGAGTAGGTTTTCTCATGGGTTGACTGCAGAGCATTTACGAGACCTTGAATCAGTTTCATTGTTTCCTCTCGTACTCAGTTGGCTTTGTCTTTGCTGGAAAAGTATTTTGTTTCCAATTTCATTCAAAACAAAACTCACTCTGCTTTTAAAAGAGTAAATATATGGAAAATATGATTACACTATTATAAATTAGTCTGTTAAGAGAAAATAAATTTCTAACTCAGGTTATAAATGTAAAACAGTTCAGTGTTTGAACTATCAACACATTTAGAATATCATCTTGGATCTGGTTCCTTATAGCAAGATGTACTGAAAAACCAACATGTTTCCTAGTTGGGTAAAAATAGCATGAACTTAACTTGGGCTGGGTAGTGAGGGTCATAAACTGAAATCTTTACCACTAGAAGGTTCCTCAAAATGTGTGACTAAATTTAAGTGTAAATAATAGTAATGATATTAATCTGTTTCACAGGATCTCTTTTCAATCAATGCTTATGTTTATGCTCAGAAGCCACAGCTGGATATTCACAGTTTTGAGGGTACCTTCACACGGGTAAGTAGTGTGTGTAAATACTGCCCTACTTCTCTCTCCCATTTATCCCTGTAAGTGAAACCTGTACTTAGCCTTGGAGTTGTATCACATCTTCCCTTAGCTTTACAGCAGTATTTTTTCCATGTACCTGCCGTGGCAATACTTCAGATAAAAGATGTCCTGGTAAACATGTATTGCAAAAAGCAGAAGCTGAGAATTGGATATTTGTTGACATCACTATAATCTCTTTATAAGAACCATTTGTGTAGTAATGTATATTGTTTGTCTCCAGGCATCTGATGTATTGTTCATGTATGTGAAAAAAGTGGCGAGTTGAATATATTCAGTAGCTTCAGACAGTGCGACTGCTGCTTCATGTGCAGTGAAATGTGCCTTGTTTAACAGCGTTTCTGTGCAGGGGAAAACCAGTGCTTCCAAAGCTCAGTTGCCTCAGAACGTAAAATTACACTAAAAGCTACTTATGTGGGGGTTATTAAATAATTTTTCCAGCTATAATTATATTCAGACTGAATATGATAATGACAATGCAATAATTCCAGTGAGTTTTTTCTGCTGTTCTCCAAAGGTGGCCTGCTAAAGCTGACCCTGTAAAACAGGGTATACAAATAAGTAGTCATTTTTTAAAATCACTTTACAGATTCATAGCATTATATTAGCAGATACAGTGATTGTTTTGTTTATTTCAGCCAAAGTCAGTAGACTCATTCCTCTTGATAGTTTGTTTCTAAAATAATTTGAGAGAATTAGCTACTGTGGAGGTAGAGAGGATTTTTTACTCCAGTGTCTCAAATTGGTAATAGATTTTGTTCAGTAATTGGAATTGCAGTTCACAATTCCAAGTACGCTGATGAATGAGATATTGCAGTTGTTGGCTCTCACAGACCAATTTGCCAGTTACATAGTTCATGCTGCCTACAAAGTACATGTCATTTGCCCACACCTCCTAAAGCTGTAAGCAACGATGTTTGCTTAAACCTGGTATTGACCAGTTGTCCAAATGAAACTTCTGTTAACTGCTGTAAAATTCATGTTATTCCCGTCCCAGTGGCTAAGTGCATACTTTTCTAAATACAAATTGAACCCTCAGAGCCTTTTTAACAGCTCTGGTACGTGTAATTGAGACATTGGGAAATCATCACTAAGCGTTTGCTCCCAGCTGTGGGTTCTGTGTACGTGTAGGAACTGTACGATTCCAGCATCCTTGACACATGCAGATAACTCTGCGTTTTATGCTTTACGTATGTGTTGTTTGGGCTGCTTCAGCAGGGAGGGCTGTTTATGAGGTCACTGCCCTCAGTTTTGGTTCACAGTGGATCACATTATTTTAGAATATTTTTGTTGTTGTTTCTAACTTCTGCATAGTGAAGCTTTGTTTTAGGATGCTTGTTTACTGATTTACCCTTCTACTTGTGCTGTGAGCCCTTGCTGCTTACACTAAATCAGTTTTTGCATCCAATTTCTATTTTACGTTTAAGTAAAAAAAAATAGTTTGCTTAGTGATGCTAATGCATACATTTTTCCTGCTTAAGTCTTGATGTTCAAAGAATTCTTACAAGGGTAGGCTGACAGGGTAATAGCACATTGATTTTTCTTTCCTTCTTTTTCTCCATTATGAAGACAGAGTGCTAACAATGTAGAAGACAAACTTAGATAATTTCAAAAAGTGCATGCCCATAAAACAACACGGAAACTTAGGAGCACAGCCTTAGAGTTTTTATGAGGGAACAACTTGTCTAAGTACTTCTGTGTGAAAAATACATCCAGAGCAAACCCAATAGCCGACAGGAGGTACCTTTTGCAGTAGACCTGCATGACCATGTCAGGAGGAGTTAAAGCTCTGCTATACTCTGTGTCTGCCAGCTTCACATGAAGTGATTTTCCATTGTCCTCCATGGCCTTTGGTGTGTTATGTGCAGTCAGGGTAGGAAAGCGAGTGTGTCTCCTTGCATGGCTGTGCAGGAAGGACCACATCTGCCCCCCCCATACAGTTCTTGTATGAGTCTTGATTCAAAACCTGTGGTTTTCTTTTTGTAGCTAATTCCCTGTCCTCCCTCTCTTGCCCTCTATTTTTGACAGAATGGTTCTCTATGCCTTTTAAATAATGATTTTGCCTCACTTGAAAGTGAGAGCTATAGTTTCCTTGCTATGTAGGGATCTTCTCAAGTACACACACAAGTGTGTATGTTCAGTTTGAGATTTGTCTTTTTTAGCAACAGAGATTTCTAAGCAGCTCATCCTGTGCTTGGTGATTGTTTCAAAATAGAGATGAAAAATGGATGTAGGTTTTGATAATTGACATTTTGTAGAATTTCTGTGTACTTTGATAAATCAGGAGCCCCCTTTTCCTGCAAAATGTTCAGCACAATCTGTAATTTGATCAAATACACTTGATTATTCTACGTCCTAAAGTTTCCTTTAGTTGTAAACAGCATATTTCACAGCTGCTAATGAGTAGCTAATCTGTTCATGTTTCAAATTGATTATGAGAGATTAAGTCTGTTTGCAATCTGCAGACCATTATTGCTTGGGAGGAGGGAGGGAAGTGAAAAAATGAAACTTTAAAATAATAAGTGTTTTCCCATTGGAGATACATTTTGTAAGCACGTGGGAAGACAATACAAGTGTGTCTTTTTAAAAAAAAAGTCTAAATATTCTTCCCAGAGGTTTATATGATGTTGATTGGTTTGGAAAATGATGACTATAATGTATTGTATGAATTATAAATTATCTATATTGTCATAGGGAACAGGTTATTAATTTTTGGTCGTTAGTGTTCATAACTCACTTTACCTGCTTGGTATAGCAACCTGTTCTGCAGTTTGGCACATTTGAGGAAAAGAGTATGTTTGTTTTAAAACACGATTGACTTCAGTTCTTTGAATATAGTTGGATTTAAGTAACATGAACTTCAACCCTTTTTTCTTTTTTTTTTTTTTTTGGAAGGTTATTTTTGTGTGTGTATACAGCCAAATGAAGCACGTGCAATGAATAGTGTGATACAGTGATATAAGGACACAGACACCCTGTGCAAGTTATTCACATGGTTTGGCATTGTTTTTAACTATGATTATTTGTGATGTTGGTTTACTTACTAGCTGTTCATAATATTAACAGGAAGACAGTGATCCAGCAGTTCATGAAAGCCTAAGCATAGAAAATACGTTATGGGCAAGCACTGTTGTTGCTTCAGGTAAGTGTTGCAATAGCAAAGCTGATAATGTATCTGAAAACTTCTGTGGAAGCATATCTTTATTTTTACAGTGTGAAATATTAATGGCTTTTGAAAATCTTGTCTTCCAGGCAGTTAATCTCTTGCTCCTCTGTTGTCTGCCTTCCCATTGGTTTCATCATGCTCCTCACAATATTTTCATACCATTTAAAACCTCCTTAATAATTTGGGGTTTTTTTTACTTAAATTTTGCTGTTTCAATTGTGCTATCCATTATGCCCCACTAAATCACAGATCTTTTTGTTTTAATTAAAACTTTGGGTTGTGAAGTGCTCTGTTTAGCTTACTGTAGATAGGGTCCTGCTGAAAAGCAAGGGTGGGTTTGCATTTGTTAGCTTTTCTTTTACATATATACTCCATGCTGAGGGTAAAGTTAGCTTAAAACCTTTAATCAGAAAGTGTGAATCAGTTATACAGTTACATAATTTTAAAGTAATGGGATCTAAATATTAGCAAGGTTTCATATATTCCTCAGATACTATAAGGAGCTCACAGTATCCAGATGCTGTACTCAGGCTTTAAGCCATTGTAATCTTCTGGAAAATTTAGTGACGATCGTGCCTGCACACAACCTGTGCAGATGAGTGCCACTTCAATTCTGTGAAAACACGAGAATAACCAGACACAGCACATGAAAGTCTGTACTGTTTTTCTACCCTGTAGGTAGCTGCCTCACCTCAAGCACACTTGGATCTGATTTCAGTCTCCCTCTGCCTATGCTCACAGTTCTGTTACATACAGATAATTCTCACCCCAAATTTGCAAGGTCTGTGCGGAAGCCTCATCCTCTATTACTTGGCCACTTTGACTCAAGAGAGGGGGTTTGTAGCCTGTGCTCACATGGTAGGGGTTGGAGTTCTGCCCTGCAGCACTGCGTGTGCATCTCTTGGTGTACCCTGAGGCCCTCCAGCATGGCAGTCTGTACTCATCCTGGCTCGCTAGGCTGCTTCCTCCAGGGCTCTTGCAGCAACCCTGACATCATCTGTTACTAAGCCAAGCAAATACGTGAGCCATTGCTCTTGGGACTGGGTCATGCTCTTGCCAACCCCTTGCCGGTGGTTACAAAGCATTCTGAGTCAACCTACACCATTATCTTGACCCACTACTGATGGGTGCTGTCAGTCTCAGGGGTGGAGAGAGGGAGCTACAGCACTGATGCCCAGCAAAGTGGTATGTACTGAGTTGCAGATACAAAGCCTTATTGAATTTTAAGTAAGGTTTTGCATAGGACATACAGGACAGTTGTTAGCCAAGGGGATTCTCCTTCCCATTCTCCTCCTTCCCTTGATACATGCGGAATTTCCTGATATTTCTTTTGACATAAAACACATTGCACCAGCTCGGAGAGCCCGCTGTCTCCAAGACATGTGCCCTTGTGATTTGTCAGGGTGGTGCAGAGGGTCAAGGTCAGGCTGGGAAAAGTGTTTGGGGAATTATGTGGGGAATACCTCAGAAAAACTTGAGCTCTGGTTGCTGATGTCCTGACAGTTCTAGAGGAGAGAGACCACAAATCAATCATCTTGCAGATCAGTAACAGCAAATGTAAGTGTATAAAGGTTTCAAGGAAACTTATCAACTACATGTTGAATGCAGATTGCCAAAGCTCATGAAAATATCAGGATACTGCAATAATGGATTTTACAGGGAAAAAAAAGCCTATTGCCAGTAACAAGAAAAATATTTGCTGTAATTTAAGACTATTTTTATTTTCTTTTTGAATTTTGGGAACTAAAAAATTGGTTCAATAAAATAGTTCAGTGTTGAACAACTAGAGTAAAATATTCCACAGCCTTTTTGTACCAACAAATAAAGTTCAAGAGAGTGAGATTCCTCAAATTTGTGCATTTGAAAGATGTTTACTTTCCTTGGATTTAGTACCTCTCTTCTCCCTGTAGAAGAACAGTAAGCTAAATGGGAAAAAAACCTAAAACATTCTGTCACACCTAATATGTATTATATACCAAGGTGTTCCAGTCTCAGGATCGATAGTTTAGATACCCAAATGGAGATTCCTGTTGCTATGAAGTGCTTTCTCCCCTTGCAGTAAGGCCCTGGCAGAAGTGACTGTGGATGGAGTTTACCCTAAGCACTGGAAGTACGAAGCCTGATTTGCCAGAGTCACACTGGAAGTCTCTGGCAGGGCTGGAAATAAGTGCTTTGGACCTGAGAGAGGGGCTTTGCAGCCATCCTTTTGTTATTCTGTAATAAGTGAGATAGGAAAAAATATTCTGATTTTTTCCACGTAAGTGGGAACATCCCAGTGAATTTCATACAAGTGGTAGCAAGGCACGGAGTCTGTGTGTGCTGTTCTTAATGCTTACCTTGTTGCTGTGGAATTAATAATAGTGCTCAAAGGAAACGTAGTTCTGGTCAGCAAAAACCTGAAAAACTGCTGTCACTGAGGAAGCAACTTCAAATATAACCAAATCATTTGAACCACTAAGTGTTTTGAAAACATCTTACTTTATCTTCAATTAAATGACTTATCTTTCAGAGCATTTGTGTTGGTGACATCACTGACTGGTGTCAGTGTTCATTGAGGCTTTGGCAGATTTCCTCTTGGAAAAGGAGAGAGGAAAGTCAGCAGTTAAATTTTTAAAAGCCTCAAAATGTCCACTACAGTATGGGCTTGAACTTTTTGCTCTCCATTTATTGTAATGATCAGCGTGGTTCAAACTCCAAACAAGATAATGCGGTTTCCTGAGAGTCCTGCTGCGCTATCTATTAAGAGGAGATTTGTATTAATGGAGTTTTGTGATCATTTTGGCAGGTGTCAGTCTTGCAAAGTCACTTCAGATAAAATCAGAACAATTTGTATAACTGCACAGCTGTAAAAAGCACTATTTTGTGCCAAGTCCTACGTGTGATTTTAATTAATTTGAGCACTCTCTTGGTGTTTTTATGGTTCACATAGTGCTTGGGAGATACTAGAAATTAAAGTGCTCACACACTGCATTCAGAGTATGCCTGGCTATTTGTATATGCTAATTCTTCACAAGTCCTCTTATTTCTTTCCCAGGCCACCACTTTTATTCTAGTGGTATCTCCTGTAACTTTTCTCTCCTTCATTAATCACTCTGCCCTTACCAATCAGTGGTTTCCCAGTTTACATGAGAGCCAGTTTGCATGGAGGCCCATACATAAGAATACTCGAGTTGTTGCTTTTAATAACCCCAGGCTTGTAGTACAGCTCTGCTTCCAGGAGCCCCAGATCTGATTCAGGTCTTTCTACTGTTGGCCAGGGTGGAGTTTAGTGCAAGAATGCATATTTCTTCACAGCTATCATTAAGCTTAGATTTGCTGAGGATAATGAGAGAGACCAGTGGGTAAAAAAAATCCTTCAGAACACCTGAACTGTCTCTGGTGCAACCACTGTGGGACAGCAGTGAAAGTAGGCTTGGAGTTCCCTACATGGAACAAATTCAGGTGCAAGGAGCCCTAGATTTGCCAGTGATATTGTGCTAGTAACTACCAGTCCCAGAAGTTTAAAATCAGAGATCAGTGCCTCAGTAACAGCAGCAGCTCGGTCAGATTTAGCCCAAATTATGATGAAAATTCAGTAGTTAAGATGGATTTTTTCTGACTTCACCTTTGAAACCAACTTTTCAAGGAGCAAAACCCAGGACAGGTAGGACAGCTTGTTTTCCTGAGCTGCAGCAACCTAGCCAGGTGACTCTTGGTGGAAGGGGGTGAGCTGGAACAGAGGGGTCCTCCCCAGCTTGTCCTGAACCGAGGAGCTGCAAAGGCAGAGGTGGTTGGGGCGTGCAGGAAAGGGATGCTCTACAGGACATCGTCCGGTGTGCTCTGACCATTGGGCAGAGGTCAGCACAGAGGATCACTCCAAAATAATGTGCCCCAAAGGGATATATGGGCATTGGTTGGAGACCAGTAGAAGAGTTCAGAAATTAAGGATCAATGACTGTTCTTTTACAGAAGTCAGGAGAAGTCTTGGGATGTGTTGGAGTCATGGTACCTATACCCCGATGTGCAGACTGGCAGGTGGAACTGCCAGCAGAGGCAGACTAGCCCTGGTGAAATTGTTAAATTGAGGGAGATCTTAGAAAGCTTTAGCATGGAGAGGAAACTAATGGAAAAATTAATTTTGAATTGTCCAGAAGGTGTGATGTATAATCACTGATGTTTTGTGTGCGGATTTCCCTGCATTCTCACTTCTGAGCAGATGAAACTTCCTTTCTTTAATGCCAACACCTTTAACTGGCATCTTTTTTTTCTTTGTGTGTCCTTCATTTTGTTACAACCTGTTTATGCTGCAGGAGTAGTGATAGCAGATCCTGCACGTGGTCCTGATTGCCAGAGACAAATTAATTTACTCAATGTCAGACAACTGTGTAATACTTCTACACTTAGTTTTCTGAATGGGGTCTTTCTGACAAGCTAGGCTAATTATTTCTTCTTAGCATAAAGACGGCAAAAAGTCCCGTGTTATTGGTCGTACTGCCTTATAAGCCATTTCAGGTAACTTGAAAAATTAATAGAAATAAGGATTTTGTTTTGTGTTAAGGTGTGACAGTGACATTAATAAAAACATACATATTTATTTAATATAAAAATTTTATTTAATGATGCTGAAACCAAGCTTTCCTATGCCATCCAGTAAAAATTGACTAAAAGATAATTAGAATTGGGGAATCATTTTTATAAGTTAATGAACAGGAGAGTATTTTTGTATGGTATTCTATTGAAGTAATTAATTGGGTGAACTAGTTACATCAATGGAGATGTCAGAGCTAGCAGGCAATTTGTGTGTGATGTGTTCAGCACCATCGTCCTTATCTCTGTGCTCCTTTTGAAGGGCAGTTATTAATGCTGTGTGTTAACTTCAGAACACAGTTGGAGACAATTTTATATTAAAATATAAGTTTTTCAGTAGTTACAGTGAAAGTATAATTTCCACTAAAAAGAAGGAAATCGTGGTCATTTTTATGGATGTTAATGAAATTGTAACGATCCTTCACAGTCAATTCTGAAAACCAACATTCACAATATGATGTGTATTGCATAAATGTTTGGGATTTTTCATGCAATTGATTTGTTCGGTGTTTGAAGGACTATAAATTACTGCTAGTTTTAGTTCAGACAAATTTTCTTTGAGCTACTAGACACCTCTGTTTTACTTTTTGTTTGTCTTTCAGGAACTGTAATTGGTGTTGTCATTTACACAGGCAAGGAAACTCGAAGTGTAATGAACACATCCAATCCAAAAAACAAGGTAAGTTAGCCATGGTGTGGGATTTCCTATTTTTGTTTCCATAAAATTAAAAATAGAGGTACCTAAACCCAAAAATTGAGAAGCTCTTACTCTGATGTATTTTGTGTGTGCTGGACTGGCTTGAACTTTGATATGAGACTCTGCCTCAGTCTCATTTGGGAACTAAAATTATTCCTCCTTTAGCTGGAAGCATTACAGGTGCTAATGGAAACATTTGTCTTGGAAGTATAAATGCTCATCTTCAGACTTCTACACTTTCATCTCACAGCTAAATATTAATTCCCACTAAACTTCTCTTAGGTTATTTAACTGTAAAGTATTTGGCCAAAGCTTCACAGTAGTTTTAAGGAATGTTTATAACAGACTGCTAAAATGTATTTGGGCTCCCAGAGGAGGTAAAGCCAGATAGCTGAGGTTCCAGTCAGCATCTAGAACACTCTTCCAGGGATTTCTGTAGGCAGTGAAAACATTGTTGAGATATTTGTCTGTTGGAAAGGTACCAGAAGCTTGAATGCTTCCCTCCTACAAAGTTCTTTCTGTTCAAAGCAAAGCAAATAGCTCTTCATATTATCCGTGATGTTTCTAATGTGACTTGGGGAAGGCCCTCAATTACAAAGGCATGAAATTTCAGTTGTAGGCTGTATCGTACAACCTAGACCTATGCTTACTAAGAAGATAATTATATTAGAAAGGAAAAAATTCTTGCAAGAGGTTTAGAAAAAGTCAGTTGTGACAGGTTGCCATTTTCACACCATTCATAGTAAGTTGCTCAGAGTAGGAACATCAAGAATGAAATGATAATACAAATTGCTGGAAGCAGTTACTGCAGTCCCTCGAGTGTGTTGGTTTGTGTTTCTAATAGAGACACTTTTAAATGTCTCATTGACAGGGACAGGTGATAATCTACCATTACATAGATTAAGATGGCTTTTTTTTATTTTAATCTTTGTAACATAAATTTTAAAATAAGAGTAAAATGAAACCAGAATGTTTATGGTGCATAGTTATTTTCTATTCCACCTGATACAGGATAAGCCCTTTAGTAACGGAATCTTTCTCTAGGAATTCTGAACAACTTCTGACTAATAATTCTCACAAGGGTTTAAAATGAAATTATTTAATAGTATTTATTATTCAATATTACAAATTATTTATTAATATTATTATATCATATTATTTATATTAATGTTATTAATTAGCATTATTTAATAATATAATAAATTGATAGGGGAGTATGTGTAAATGTACCGTACTTTACCCAAATTCAACAGATTCTGGAGATGTATTAGTACAAACATTTAGTAAATATTTAAATTTTTTGCATGAATATTTCACACAGAAAACTATGATAAAGGGTAAAAGGTTTTGTGTTTAAAACTTCCCTGATGTTTTCAAAATGACTATTAGTATTAAAATAGTTGCTCCAAACTTCTGTGTCCAGAAACCAGCAAGAAGTCCAGGGGCTTTTGACTCACTAGTGTTCCTGTATTCATTGAAATGCAGACAGCTTCAGTTGTATTCCTTGCTGGAGTGTAACGTAACTGCTATCCTTTGTCCTATAAACTGTTTTTTTCTAATGGCAAATTTTTAGTTTTCCTGCCTAAGGGTGAATGCTTTTTTGACGTAAACCAATGCTAAAATTTAGAGATGCAGAGCTGCTCTATGAGCACTGAGCAGAAGTCTGAAACTGAAGTAAGTTTAAGCAAAATTACATAAGAAAAATTGTGAAATGTATCTACCTGTTCAGTCATGTGGTTTATCTTGTATATTAAACTTAGGATTTATTGTGTTTGCTGAAGTATTTAGTCATTCAAGCAACAATTTTCTTAACTTAAAGTCAACACTTGTTTTATTACAATTATAAAAATTGTTTCATTGCCTAAGGATGCAGACACGGTCTGAAAAACACAGAGACGAGAATTTTCTTAATGGATCAATTCAATATGCTTTTAATTCCAAACAATATAAAGAAAAATTATTTCTGACAAGGTTTAATTTCAGTCTAAAATGATATCTGTTCTGTGCTTTAGATAAATGTAGGAATGGTAACAACAACATTATTATAGTGTAATGACTCTGTGTTTTAGCTCATTGGCAGTCACATCAGTTTACCCAGGAATGCAGTTCCAGCCTTAAAAAAAAATCAGATTGAATTGTGCTCCTCACAATGCTGCAATCAGTAATCAATCCGATGTGGATAGATATTCTTAAACCTTGGCTTTCTGGATGAAGTTGGACTTGTCAATGCTAAAGGTCACTTATAGGTGTTAATTAACCAAGAGGGAAATTAACAAACTAAGGTGTTCTATTTATTTTGTCTGGCATGTTGCAGTGTTCTCATTCTTGCCTACTTAAAGTGCAGAATAGTTTTTTGTTACCTAAATTTAGAATAGCTTTTGCAGCTTTGGTCTTCATGGAAAGCAAGATTGTTAGCAGAGCCCTTCTGCAAACGTGCCCTGACCATCAGTGAAATTGGCGACAGATTTCCAGGGTGAAGTTAAAAACCCACAATATACTTGGAGGGCGACAGAAATAAATTTGAGGGACTGTACTTTGTGTACTAAGGTTGAAACATTAAAATTACTTGGACTGTGCAATGTATGTATGCACACACAGAATGTGCACGGTAATGCATCAACATGGGTAGAAATTTTCATGGGATTTGTTTTGATACAGGCTGAACATGGTGATCATAACTAAGATAATTTACTCAGTTCTGTGTGCACCCTTGAAGTAACGAGGCTGTCATATTCTTAACAAACACAATCTTCGCCGCCCTTCTTCACCTCAGCTCAGAGTGCAAGCCTGTGGATAGATTTAGCATTAAAATCAGCATTCTGGCCTGTACAGGATAAAAATAATGTGGTTTAGATTGTGGAATAGTTTGTAAAGAGTGGGTTGTTCTTCATATTCTTAAAGCTAACCCTTCCCATCACATCTTTTGGAATGTATGCCAAAGCACTGTTTATACAAACCAGCATTCAGTCTCATTTCTTCTATGATTTGGAGACTTCGTGGAATCTTTTCTTAATCTCATAACTCCAAGGAATGCACTCAAATATTTTCTTTCAGAAAAGCAAAGATGGGTGACTTGTGACTCAGCACTGGGCAGGGCTGTGAAGGGATACCCACTAAAGCATGGTATTCCATGGATACATCTTCCCCTGGCTCGTTCTTAATTTCCTTCACCAAAGCATGTTTCTTACTCCTGCAGTGAGGACAAACGGTGTTTGTCTGGCCCTTTGTGTGACACAGGTTTGAATTGTTTAACACACACATTAGCTGCTGCTCTTTCTAGTTCTGCAGTGACTCTCCCCAGTGTGAGGTTAGACTCACTCTGTACTCTTCTATTTTTAAATGTTTAATTGTGTAAACAATAGGTGAGCTTTTATTGTCTTGTGCAATATTTTACATTCAACTTTGACCTTTCAGTTTTCTTTAAGAACCTCAATAATTTATTTCTAAGTACTTAGGAGTTTTATAGTTCCAGTAGACAACAGTTTCCTTGTGGAAGGTTTGCTAGCTTCCAATGACCCTTAGCTGCCATCTGGTACAAATTCCAAGTGCTTCTGTCATCTGCTGCTAATTGCAGTCACCTGCACGTTGCAGGCACTGAGCAACGTAGATTGCAGGGAGGCAGGAAGTGTCCTGCCTGGTGAGCTGCACTCTGGCAGAATAGCCACGAGTTCTTTTATTAATAGTAATTTAATAATAAATGAAGTGCATGCATCATGAAATGGCATCAATTAATAGAAATGTTATTTTGTGTTTATCTATTATTATTATTTATTTGTGCATATTTATTATTTCCATTTTCTGCAGCCTGTTTATTCTGGTAAAATCATTCCAACTGAATCTTGCACAAGAGTTCTTTAATCTTTTTTGTAAGCTGATAAGCTTTAGTCAGGGCACTAGCCTACAGCACCATATTATATTAATGTATTTTACTTGTAATTTAGAGAAGAAGAAGAATATCCTGATCTGAAGGCTAAACTGTCCCCTGTGGCACTCGCACAGCTGATAATCGGGAACTAGAAAGATGTGTATATCAAATAGTTTACAAAATGAAGCCAGCTGTGTTTCCCTACATACTGTGGCTTCCTGACATGCATCATTAAACCTTATTAGCTACTTCCTTTTACAAAGATTCTTGTAGGCTTTAACATTGCATATTAACATTTTCTGCCCCTCCAACTGGAAATTATTTGCTTTGTTGTAGAGTGTCAACTTGCTCTAGTTTCTGATGTGTTCTAATTGGTACTTTAGACTATAATCATAGTGGAATACCACTCCGTGCATTTCTTTATTTGGAAATTAATACAGACCTTTTCACTTTATCTGTCAATCTGGGCAACTTTTCACACCATTTCCAACTGTTGGGATATCTTACAAACCATTAAGGATGAAATGGTTCATAAAATGTCTTCAGAATATAGACACAAAAAGCAGGAGTTCACTTTTGTGGTAAGAATTTTTTGTTGACTTAATAGTAATAAGGCTATTTCTGCTGATAAATTTAATGATGTCAAAAGCCTCAAAAATGTAGTGATATAATAAAGTTCATTTTTTGCAGATGAGATTTTGTTTAAAAAACTACCATACCACTTGATCACTGAATCCTGATACTGACTTTCAGCTCTCAAACCTTAGGAAAGCAGAATTTTTAAAGTCTTAAGCTCTTTGTGGATAAAAACACATACTGCCACAGGAGGAGATAGTTTTAATTCCTCCTTCAGCTTTTATTTATTCACTTGCATTTATTGGTGAATCCATCTTCAGAAAGGAGCCTCAGCCACTTTAATCTCCTGTGTATTGCATGTGCCATATTACTTCGATTACACTTCCATGAAGAAAGGTTGCAGCTTTGATTTTTGTGTATTTTAATATATTCCGTGTGTTTTAAACTTGATAAAGGTGAGGGTTTTTTAGCTTTATTGTAACTTTTAAAATATTGTGATATAATAAACGAAAATGTCTGTAATTTATATGGAAAAAAATTTTCAAATGCACTTCTCAATTTAACCTTGAGTAAGATGGAAGAAAAAAGCCCACCTTTTAACTGTCTTCAGGCTTACTGTTGATTTTGGGATGAAATGAAATGGTAAAACTTAAAACAAGCTTAAACTTGATGGGTTCTTGCCTTTATTTATTTAATTGAATTCTTAATGGAAAAATTGCTATGTATGTTTTGGTAGCTTTAGCTCTGACCTCTCTTCCCCTAGCCCTGTTGTGAGATAAACTCTTCAAAACCTGTAATAATCTCTGCTAATAATTTGATCTAGAAAGTCTATGAGGAGCTGAGTCACCAACACCTTGTTTTTAGTGTGAAGTGAGCAAGGGTTGGATTTCTTTAAATACACATTTTCAAGTGTTTGCTTAATTTCAAAGATGTCTTTGGAAGAAAGCTGCAAGGTTCTAACACCATTTATGAGATCTTAATAAGCATACAGTGTGACATAAATATAAAACATTAATTCAGTCTCTACAGTAAAAAAAGTGAATGCATGCAGCTTTCTGGGTGGAAAAGTTGCTTGGACTGGGCAGCTGCATGGTCTCAAGTGTAGGTGTGTTAGGATTCCCTGAGCTGGCAGAAATGAAAGCTAGTTGTGGCTATCAGTTTGTTAGGACAATTTATAATAGTTTTTCTTAAGGAAGCAGTGTCTCTTACTGAGCTATTTAATTTACTTTTTGTGCATGTAGCACAATTTTTAATATTTATTTATATAATCACAAATTCTACACAATAAAACCTGTGGCCCGTTCTCCTGGTGCTAGTTCTGCAGTTACTTTGGCAATGCTAATTATTTTCATCTGAGAGAGGGTAAGCTGTGGGTTTTTAATCTGCTCATCTTCGAAAAAATGCCATCTCCATTGGGTATGTTTCAGTACCAGTGTGGGATGTGTAAAGCTCCTTATTCTGTGTTCTGAAGATTAAAAGAACTCATTAATGACAGTATGCTAGAGAGCTCTTGAGCTGAAGCTGGTGGTGATCAAGCTTAAAGGAGATACAACGAGCATTTGTAAGAGTTACAGATTAAATATGAATTTGAAGATAGTGTTCCATTGTAAAATCAAACATCTTTAACTCCTGATCTTTCCCCCAGATTTCTGTCTTGCTAATTTCCATCAGCTGTAAGGTGGCTGAGTGCCTAGGGACTCAGAGTGTCTCCTGTACGAGCTCTTGTGCGCCCAGGTTTTTGTCAGTTGGAAAAATTGGTATCCTAAGAGTTGTGAATGCTGTTGGTTGGTGAAGCCTTCTGTGTGACTGGTTAGCTTCAATTATTGAGGTAATTACCCTAAATTGATGGGTGGTCTTTAGGAAACGTTTCCAATTGATAGCCTCTAATGGGAGGGGGGGGTGTTACTGGTATGGAACAAACCCTGCCTGGATGCCAGAGCTTAAACAGCCCTTAACCTTCTCAGTGTCTTGGTTCCCTCTGTGGGTGTTTTTAGTGCTCCTGTGTGTGACAGACACCCAGTGACGCCAGGGGACACACGGCCACACCACATCTGGCTGAAGGGTGTTCAGAGGTGGTTGAGCAAACTGCAGAGGTGTCAGTGGCAATAGAGTTATCATCAGCTGGATAGGAAGAGTGGATCACCTTCAGTTTCTTTCATTTTGATCTTTTGAAACACAGCGTTTTACTACAGGTAGAGTAAATCTTTGGCTCTGCAATAAATCGGGATGCAGCTGGGAAATAAGGTGCACTTAAGATGATGAAATCTGTGGCCAGTCTTGGTCAAAATGAGCCCACCCTTAAAGTGACTGAGCCCACTGCTGAAGTGAAGCTGTGGATATAGCTCACCAAGAGGTCTTGTAACAGTCTGAGCTAGAGAGGAGTAAGCACCCCTAAGAACCTGGAGAGGGCTTCCAAGTGGCACTTTGAATATATGGACTCAGATGGTGTTGAGTCTGGAAAAGGCAACAGTGTAAGATGGGCAGGTAAAGGAGGCAGAGGGACGAAGAGAGGGAGTCTTTGATTTCTTTTAGCATTATAAGTATCACTAGCTACAAAAGGGAATTTTGTTGCTAAAGTGATCAGTTTGTTTTAAACACAGACAGTATGCAGTTATGAATAGCTTGTTAAGTCAAAAACAGGCAAGTTGGAGGGCAGTTTCAAAATTCAATAAACATATTTTCCTTTTAAGAGCATTTACCTTCTGGTTTTGAATATACATTAAAACATTCAACAGACATTACCTACTTGCAGCTTACTTCCTTTGGTCGATAACCATGTATTTCTTCTTGAGTATTAAAATATTTCTGTTGTTTTAAATGCCTATCTTTTGGATATGGGCTGTTTTTTGTAAGAATACGGGCAAGTAGTTTGTTTCTCTGGAGATACAGTTAATGCTAAATATCTAAAAATGTTTCTTGGAATCAGTGTAGGATAGACATAATTCAGTTCCATGAACTTGCAACGTTGACATAATGCTAAATATTTCAAAGTGATATTGGGTTGCATTAAAGTTAGCATGAGGAATGCACAGAAAATGTTACAGAAAATTAATCAAAGGGACTGTTTTCTGGTTATTACTTTTGTGTAGCTCCCCTGGAGAGGACTAAGTAACTAAAGTTCATTTCAGTTTTACTAAGTCAAGTAGAACCCCCCACATCCCACCACCAGTACTGCTCTCATTCCAAAGTGAGTAAAACTTGTAATAGGTTTTTAGTACTTCAGAAAGTGTTTTCAAGGTTTGTCACTGTTGCTTTTGCAGCTAAACAGGTGATTGGGATGTTTGAAAATGGATCTGAGAAAAAGCAGGGATGCATGACTTTGTCACTAAGTGGGCACTGTGCATTTCAGTGTTTGCTTTGCTTTTCCTACTCCAGAGTCTACTGCTCCAAAGAATGAGTAAGATGCTGACTGAAAAGTGTAACGTGCTGTATGTGAGATTTGGTGGGGTTTGTGTTAATCGGGCCAGGCTTGCAGGGAAACATACTTGTCAGACCATTACTCGAGTGAGTTAAGGAAAGAAGGTTCCTAAATGTGAATTCACTGCCCTGACTTGTTTTGGTTCATAGTTATATTACCTTAATGTGGCTGCCTGGATTGTGGAGCAGTCAAGTGTTTGAATCATAGGAATAACGTTAGAATTAGGAGACTTGACAAAGAATAAACATTTACAGACTCTAAGGATGCTGTACATGCTTGTAGTGTCAAAGATTAAGGTAAACAGATAATGATGTGTCTATTTAGCCTTAAACATGGGTTAATAATCTGTTATTCATAAGGACTATAGGAAAGGTTTGGTAGGTTATTGAAGAAAGCTGTAGGGGGTCAGATATATGCAGCTAACTGTATGTAGTAGTCTATATAAAAATATTTTTTTGGTAAATTATGAAATGCCACAAGTAATTTTTCTTAGGTAAAGCTTGTTTTTGGCAGCCCAAAGAAGATGTATTATTTGAATTTTAATAATTTTAAAGACTTACCTTAATGCTTGCATAGCTGTTACATCTAATTTTAGACTGAAATCATGAATAATTGGCTAGTATTCGGGTTTAATAAAGTTAAGTTCAGAGCATGTATTAAGAATAGGAAAGAAAATTTTCATGTTTATTGGGCAAATTAAAGCCGAAGTCTATCTCAAACATAACATTCTGTGGAATTCCATTGTAGTCAATGTGGTGTTTGTCAGGCAGAACCAGACTGATTACCAAAATATAATTACCCTCATGGAGGAATTTGATTGGGGGCGTGGTGAAGTCATTCCTGAGATAGTCATTCCTGCCTTAATATGTCAGCAGTATTAAAGACACTTTAAAAAGGCAATTTATGAGCAGTTATTTCTAATGTGCTTCAGACTCTAATTGAATAAAAAATGACTGTACAAGGCTGTTTTGAGAAATCTTTACCATTGTGCAATGTTTAATTATCAAATTTTGCATTTTAATATTATAGCATTAAAAAAATGTTTCATTTTCCAAGTAATACACGTTTTATAATGTTGAAGGAATTGTTCTATTGCTACAATAATGGCTTCAGAGGATAGGCTTTCCCAAAAGTTAAGAATCTAGAGCAGCAGGAGCAACACTGCTGTTCACGTCCTGCTTCAGTAGTCAGAAAGGTTTCTTGTGGCTTTCAACTTTTTCTAATTAAATTAAGATTTTCTTTTTTCATAAGGTAATGACTTATACCTTGTGGTCTGAAATGTGAAGTTTAGACCTTTAATCATTCCCTCATTCAAAAATATTTTAGAAACTCGCAGGCTTGTTTTGATGCAAATAGACAATGCCATACTTTTTATTGATGGTGTAAGCCATTATTTTACTGAGAACCATTAGCTATTTAAAACTTCGTGCATAAATTAAAGAGGAGCTAAATGGATTTGCAGTTGTTGCCATTAGTAGCATTTTAGATTATAGAGGCAATTATTGTGTTCATTATCGTAGAGCAGCCCCTTTGCAAAACTGTTGTGGTTGTCTTAGACATTACATACAAATTTTCCCTTGGAGATTAAAATTTCCAGTGGTGTGTTTAATTTTGTTAACACAGTTGTTTCAAATAGAACAAATATTATGACAAGTAGAAGAAAATTTGCTTTTCTAATATGGGAAATAGCAATAAATGTGGAAAATTACTCCAATTCTTAACTCATCTATTTCTTATATTCTCATTATTCTGGTTATGATTATTTTTAAAAGGAAAGAAATTGCTTTCTTAAGATGATACATTTTACAAATGCTTTGCTAAAATATGCAGTTAAGTGAAGTTTACCCACTTTTCCAGTATTCAGAGATATTTTAGAGAGAGCCAGTATTTTAGAGAATTTAGTGAATTTCTACATGAAATATATCTGGTTAATTCAACAGCATTTCATTAGTTTGAGTGCAGAAGTTGTTTAATTAAACTAATTAAGTGTATTTCAGTACGTTACAGTAACTGTTTGTTGAGAAATGGAGAATGAATTTCTCTTAAAACTTGCTTTCTTTGTGTGCCTTCTTGAGTAGGGTTTTGCAATTGCCTTCACTTGTTACAGTAAATGAAAATACTAAAATTTACTATGGCCAGTAGTATGATCTACATTACAAAGGATTTACATTATTTGTAACAAACCAAAAGTTCTTGGACAAGAGATTTATTGTGTGAAAATTTTTCATCATCTTTTTTTTTATTCTCTTAATACCTCTCCAAACACTTTTTTTGTCGGATTCCAAACTTGAATTCACATCTGTCTTCATCAATTAGAAAGGTATTAATGCTTTGAATTAGCTACATATCAGTGTGCAGTGAACTAAATTTAATGTTTTTGTCCCGAAAGTGGCATTCTTTCCAAAGGAGCTCTTTATTCGTTTCTGTTCTGGGGTGGGGTTTTTACAGTGAGTGGAGCGGGGGGCTGAGGGCGAGATAGGCTTTCACTGCCGTGATGTAGGGAAAGAAAGTGTGAGGTAGTGGCTATGCATATTGCGAGACAGTGATTCTTTATTTTATTACAAAAAAAGACCAACTCTAGAAGGCCAGATTAAATCATTCCTTTCACTTTTTAATGGGATTTGGATGAATAGAGTAAAATATGCACTTTGCATTCATTGATAGCATCTTTAGGTTGAGGTAATTGAGTCTTTTTTCCCTGACTGAATGAATAATGACTTCATCTGATCCTCAGCGAGGCCTGAAACTTAGGCTGCCTTTGTCACCGCAGAAAGGTCTGGTCTTTGAAACATGCTCTACTTCCCTGGCTTAATTTTTCTTCATTTTAATCCAAAAACCTATTTTTCTCAATAATTCAAGCATAAACTATGTAGTAGTTGAAGCAGCGGAAATTGCAAGATATTTGTCCTTGTTGTGCTGCTTTTTAAATGCAGCTGATAAATCAGCCGCTGTGGGCTTCAGCTGCTGGTTCTCTAGGGAAGGGACAGCCTGCGTGTGAGCAAGATTGCTGGAATTTTTAAGAACTATATTTAAAGTGGTTCCTTTGCAGGCTGTTTGTTATCTAAGGAAGTGTTGTGTTTTACTGGTCTTACTGGCAAGACTTGGAGATAAAAGGGGCATCTGTGACGGGGCCTAGGAAACTCTTCCTGACATAATTTTCCCACATATTTTACTGACTACAAGAGCATCCCGAAAAGTGAAGTATAAATACTTAGCTCACAGCATACATTATTGAAATGGTGAGAGTCTTAGTCACATACCTTACAAATATTTTTTCTTGAGAAACAGTAGATGAAAGATGGACTTTTTTAAATGCTTCTGCATCAAATACATTTTTCCCCGTGAAAAGTTGGAGCTCAGTTTTACTAATTTGGTTTGAAAATGGATATTCCCATTGATTGATGTTTTTTATTAGTATATTGAATAACTGAAAGCTTCATACGATTAAAAATTATTTCTGTGCAATGAGTTCAGCTTTGCAGATCCGTATGGGAGTGCAGTTCCCAGTCACAGCACACTGGTTCCAAGGAAGAGAAGGTAGCTCTTTCATTCTTGAATCTAACAGGTCTTTGGTCTTCTGGCAGTAAGTGAGCAGTAGCTACCCTACAAATACAATATATACAGTGCCAGTATTTTTGCTGTATGCACGACAGAAGAAAATTGTTCCTTCTTATTTGTTCATCTTTAATTGTCTTTTCTCCTTGCCCTCCCGTGTTCCTGTCCTGGATCAGGGAATGGGGCAGGGATGTGTAAGCCCTAAAGGCATTCAAAAGGTCTGGCTGGGACAGTCCATGCTGTTTCTGGGAATTGTTGTTGTCCTGTAACCAGGGAACACCTCTTGCATGCAAGCAGAGTAACAATAATCAATTTGGTTACCAAAATGCAGTTAATTGTTACAAGTGCCTGGATTTGCAATAGGTAGGAATAAAAAGCCAATAGCAGCCAATTGTTTGCACTGCTGAAGTGTCGGTTCAGGAAGAAGTCACGGCTAACTGGGTTTATACTTCTGCCTCTAGGTTGGCTTGCTGGACCTGGAGCTGAACCAACTGACCAAAGCCCTGTTCTTGGCATTAGTTGCACTGTCGGTTGTTATGGTAACTCTGCAAGGATTTGTAGGTCCATGGTATCGCAACCTTTTCCGGTTCCTCCTCCTGTTTTCCTATATCATCCCCATCAGGTATGTATAAGAATGAAAGAAAAACACAGATGTCCAATTTCACTGAATGTGGCTTCCTTGAAATTTATCCTTGCTTCTCATTGCGAAGGAAATTGATCTTATCAGGAAGCTGAAGGAGAAGGTGCCAACAAATCTGCTGATTCTTGGAGGATCACTGTACAGAAAACAATGCTGTTGTATTTTTTTTGCATAATGTTCATCTTGCTGGAGTAATCAGGATATCTAATCCCTTACTAGCATAAATGTATTAATAAGGATGCAATCTTGGTGTATTTGAGAACGTGGTTTCAGAAAACATGTATTTTAATGACATGTTAGGTATATATTTGAATTTTATTTTTAACGCCTTAAATACTGAAAATGTTCAATTTCTCTGGTTAAAATACAGACTTTACTACAATAATGATTAATTTAAATTGAATGACTGAATAATGTAGGTGAGATTTTGCAATGAGAGGACTTTTAACGTGTAACCAAGTAGAGACTTGCCCTGAATTAATTAATTCATTAAGCATGAGTACTGTATATTCAAATTGCAGATAAACTGGAACAGGAAATAATATCCCTGTGTGTAATCAAGACTTCTGTGGACACAGAAGTGAGAACACTGACTCTGAAATGGATTTTTTTTTTTCCTTGCATGGGTATTGCCTTTGCAAAATGGAAACACTTTCTCCTGTTAAAATATCCAGTCTTTAGATTAAGGTGACTGTTAATTTTAGGTGCTCTCTGGAGCTCTTCAGTTTGAGATATGTCATTCAGTAAGCCTAGTGGCTAGTTACAGAGTTAGCAGCAACTAAACCATAGATAAGCTTAAGAGCTATCCCCTCAGGTTTGCATACAATATTTAAAACTATGTAATATAAGGGGAAAAAAAGCAGGAGGATTTAATTAGGTATTTTAATCTAAGATACGTGACTTGTGTTACTTTTTTCACATCTTCTAACTACATGTTGAAGTGAAGGGAACTCCATCTTATTTGACCCATTTGATGCTCGGGAAGTATCTGTGTTAAGGTTTTGCAGCCCAAAGGACTTGTATTTTTATACTGGTTTTGCGTTGCAAGAGCAACTCATTCTGTTGGGAAGTTGAAGGCGAAGGTTCCAGCATATCTGCTGGGCAGTTGAGGAGATCTCATTGTAGAAACTGGTCACCTTTGAACAGTGTTCTTGGCTCTTGTTTTTTATGTACACATTCACATTTCAACTTTATGGTGTCTTTCTAAACCCTGCCATTGTCCTAACTCCCTCACTGCTTGTATGATGCTGCTGTTCAGGTCATGTTGCTATTCCCCCCCACACACACAGTTAGTAAGTATTAAGCAACTTACCAATGTCAAGAGGCAAAAAGTGCTGCATTCAAGTGATAAGTGAAGTCTGCATATTGCTGAAAGATACATTTAATCATCAAAGACATGTAGGGGAAGGGAAAAATGAGCTAAGAGTATAAAGGATCACTTGTTGGTCACTGTGTTCTTCCATAGGAAACATACTAAGCCAAAACTTATTAAAATGGTTAAAAGACAGATATGTCTTTGTTACTGGATACAAAAGGATTAAGAACATATAGGTGGTGTAAGTAAATTTGACTCTATATTGACAGTTCAACATATACTGCTGAAAAGCATGATGATTGAGCAGCTCATTTTCCACCTAAGAGTTGTTTAGTGGCCTTGTCAAATAGTTCTTTTCCAAAAATAATTTCTAAGATGCACCTAATCCCATTTTTCAGTTGCTTGTGGGAGATAACATATGAAATGGCAGTATTAGAGGATGTGGTTGGTTTAATTCTGAGATAGGCCATGTTATTACTCTACGGGAGATCAGACAGGGAACACTTTTCTCTCGAGAGGTTCATCTGTTTCTGTACCACCTTTCCTTCAGCTCAGATCATTTGTGTACAGGGTCGCTTCCAACGCTGTCAACGAAATAAACAACTCCAGTCATGCCAGTGTTCAAGCATAACCACACCTCCTCTCTTCTGGTTGTTCAGCATGACTTGCTCTTTAGGCTCTGTTTGGAGTGTAAGCTCTTGGAGAGGAAAATTGCAACACTAATGTCACTGAATCACTGGCTGTTGTCTTCTCATCGTGTTTAAAATAGCTACATGGGGGAAATAAGGAACTCTTCACAGGTGAAGAAGTGAACATGGGAGATCAGGACTGGCTGGTAGAGGCAAGGCATAGCGGAACTCATGCACTCAGTGTGTTGGCTGGTTTTAGGGAGTTCAGGAAGTTCACTCACACTGTAGTTTGTACTGTCCATGTTGGAGCACTACTCTGTACAATGTATGAACATGAGACTTCATGCTTTTCGTACCATGTCTGTTATTCGTGCTACACGTAGAAGGCACAATCAGTTTTTAAAAAAAAGTAATTTTTTTAGTTGACCTATTGCAGTAGATCTGTTTCCTTTCTAAGCTTGCAGCACTGCCTGTTTGCTCCTAGTTGTTTTTCTGTTTTTAATTGAGTAGCATTACAGTAAGTAATGCCAAATTTGTCTGGAATACACAAAAAATATTCATGTTTCAAAAATTATTTGTACTAGACATTTAATGGCAATATTGTTGCCATTGTATAAAAGGCATGATGAAAGAAGGCATGGAACCTGATAAATGTGAAAATAATGAAGAAACATTTTTGGTAGGAAGTAATTATTGTTATTCTGAGCTGCATGTGCTGCATCTCTTCTGCCAAGGTGCTCATTTCACATGCATTCTGTTTATGTTTTGCTCTCTGCTGTGTTTTCAGCCTATAAGAAATTCATAGATTAATTTTCTCATTAGTTATTCCTCAGATTTCCTCCTGAGGTTTTAAGTTCTACCTGTGTTACAACATCTGATTATCTGCACCTAGGTTGAATGTGGCCCTTGGAAAACTACACATGCCACGGTCACTACAGCAATACAGGCTTGATAGGCATTTTTTTCCTTTTTTTGCCACATATATTTAAGCATAAATGCATGGGATTCGGTTCTCTTTTAAAGTTACATTTATTGCTTGGGTTTTATGTAGAGTGCTATGTGTCCCTACTTTTGTTTCCTTTTATATGCTTACATAATAGACAAAACTTAGAAAAATCAGTCCAGGAGAACTAGTGAGACCAACTCTGAAGCAAACAAGAACACAGATCTGAGGCTTTTCTTGGGAGAATCAGATGGCAGAGAAAACTAATAAGTATGTATATAGTGGGCTAAACACAAACAGTGTTTCTGTTAGAGCAGAGTCAACAGCAGTGAGCACGTGCCTGTTCCTCTGACATGGGAGCAGGAACATGGTGAATAGCTAAAGGAAAGGAGCATTTTAAAGTTTTGGAACAAGGTTACATAGAGTTTATAGTTGGAGGGTTTAATTTTGGGCAAGAGCAACGTGATTAAAGTTTTCTCTGACCAGCATGAGTGAAGACTTTTTTAATATAACACAGGAATCCAAGGTGCACAGTTCTTGTGTGGCATAGGTGAGGAAATACTAACAAATAAATATGCAGACAACAAGCGATCTGGAAAAAATACTTTTGATTGTGCCCTTCTATGTATAACCAGCAAAATTTGCTGCAAATTACAGTTTCTAGTACAGAGCTACCCAAAAATTCCTTATTGCTGCTGGCAAAGCAACTCCAGCCCTCACACTGTCACGGAGGGTGCACTTTGCTGCTCAGGCACCATCCTCTCTCTGCCTCTGACTGCATTTTGGGAAGGACAGCAGCATTGTTGATGGGTTGTGGCAGGGAAGACGAGTTGACACAAATAGTTGTACTTTCCTAAGGAAAAAATGGTTTTTTAAAAAACTGGCTTGAAAAGGTATGAGAATATTTGTGCTTTCACATCATAAAGAACACACTGGTTGCTGGGTTTTTTCTTTTAACAGATAAAAACTGTGACTTATCTGTATAAGTGTAGTGATTGTAAATGTGTCAAGAATCTACACAGTGTTGCAGTGTGCCTCAGGCAGAAGGCATAGTATTGCATTTGTTTGGATTCTGGTAGCTTCTGGAAGTCCCGGATGGAGCCTGAATTTCTGATGTAATGTGTACTCTACAAACCAACACAAGAGCAGTGTTCCAAACTTTTTTGCGTAGAGTTTTAAGAAATTTTTTTTTTCAGGTATTCTAAAAAGAGCTTCTGGTTTTATTTTCATGGTTGTAACTTTCACTTTGCCTAATACTTGCACTGATTATGGTATAAATTTCCTTTGCAGTTTACGTGTGAACTTGGACATGGGTAAGGCAGCCTATGGGTGGATGATTATGAAAGATGACAATATTCCTGGAACAGTTGTTCGAACTAGCACCATACCAGAAGAGTTGGGACGATTAGTTTATTTACTAACGGATAAAACAGGTATCTCAGGTTACCATTCTGAAATATGATGACTTTTATAACATTTCTAAACTTTATTCTATATTTAATATGTTGGTATAAGATTAGATTTAGACTGCTGATGTTTATTTTTCAGTAAAATTTTAAGCATGTGCTTGAGGACTTTGCACCAGTACCAGCAGGCTTAGGTCGGCTGGTACTTGCATGTGAAAGTCACTATTTGGTAGTAATGTGATTTATTCCAGTGGGGACACTCCTGCTATAGTAACAGGACACTGGACAGCACTAGTAAGAGTACCATATATCTTACTCTGCAAAGGCTCTGCGCTAGCACTCGGGGGTGCTATTTGATTCTGTGCCTATTGTATGATAGTAATGGTTAAGAATGGCCTTTGAGTGAGCAAGTAATTTCCAAAATAAATCATAAGATCAGCCTCCAAAATGACATCTGTTGTCCTGATGAAGTTAGTTGCTCTTTATATCACAAAGACCAGTTCTAGAGCTGTTGTATGATTTTTACCTTCATAACTGAAACCTGTTACTGTACCTGACCCTGGTATGCTGGAAAACCCAACCCTTCCCAAGGTCAGAAGGTAGGTAAGTGTGTGAAGAAGTGTGCTGCTGTCTGCTCTTAGGCCTGAAACTTCTTACAGTCTTACCATGGGCTTAGTTCCAGATGTATTTAAGGAATTTTTAAGTTTATTTCAGATAATATCATAATAAGTAACAAGTTAAGTTCTGCCACAAATCCAGCATTTCTTGTCCTTTTTTGGTTCTTTCTGAGCCTGAATAAATCAGTTCTGGTAGACATCCTGGTTTTTCAAGAAGCTGAACTTTTGAACTGAGAAGGTTGTTTCTCAAATAGCTGAAGAGAACTTTCAGTGGTTTTAAGTAAAATATAGTTCAAAATGGTGAGAAAGTGTTTGAGGGAGCAGGGGAGAAGGCCAGGGGTTGAGCTGTGTTATACTGTTCAGAAAGTGTAATACACAGTTTACATCTCTTTCTGCTAGAAATAGTTCCATGTTCCCTCCTGTGGTGAACACTTCCATTCCAGTACCTGAAAGAAGCCTACAGGAAAGCTGGAGAGGGACTTTTTACAAGGGCATGGAGTGACAGGACAAGGGGGTATGGTTTTAATCCAAAAAAGGGTAGATATAGATTGGATGTGAGGAAGAAATTCTTTGGTGTGAGGGTGGTGAGACCCTGGCCCAGGGTGCCCAGAGAAACTGTGGCTGCCCCTCCCTGGCAGTGCTCAAGGCCAGGTTGGATGGGGCTTGGAGCAACCTGGTCTGGTGGGAGGGGTCCCTGCCCATGGCAGGGGGGGTTGAAACTAATGATATTTAAGGTCCCTTCCAACCCAAACCATTCTATGATTCTGTAATTACTGCATATTTTGAAGTGAAATGTAAACTTAATGCCAGGTTTTCAGAACACTTTTTTTCATTACGTACATGTGTTACCCTACACACTTCTGAATGCTGCTGCTCTGCTTTGTAAAAGATAAAGACAACTGCCACCTTCTTTCTTAGCACGTAGAAAAGTGTATTGCTAATTATAGTGTGGTAATTCTTCAAAGCAAGTGAACAATTCTTTTAACAAGTTTTATTTCAGTTAGCTAATGATTTGTATGCTATTTGAAACTGCTTATTGATTTTAATTGCACCCTTCATCACGATAATTTATGTAACTTTAAGAGTGCAGTCTCATCAAGGGCTTGAAATACGTAATTTACAGCATATGTTTGGAAAAAGTGAAGCATGTTCAAAAATAATGAATTTTCAGATCAGTGCAGTAGAGTTCATTTCCCAAAGCACTACTTTGTGAGTAAAAACAATGTATACAACTTAAACTTTTCCGACAGGGCTCCAGTTACCATGCCAGACTGGAAGTGCAGTTCAAGTGTTGAGGTATTAAGCTCACAGTTGGACTGCACTGAAAATTTTAAGAGTCTTTGCTAAATAAAATGCTAACAGTTCATTTACCCAACTCTGTAGTGCAGGAATTACATTCCGGTTATGTTCCGAGGTACGGGGATCAGTAAGCTGTCATCTTTTTCTCAGGCTGTATGTGCCTGCTACCCTGCTGGAGAAATAGAAGTTTGTTTAGAAAAGGAAAAAAAAAAAAAGCTGCTGCAGTTCTGCTTCTAGAAAAACAGCCAATACCTGTAACCTATTACAACAGCAATTAAAACCAAAGGTTTTCTCCTTAATTTTTTTTTTTTTGCAACATAAAGTTTAGTGATACTGGATTTTTCATATTAAAAAATGCTGTTATGTCTAAATGGACATGCATTTTATTGACTTGCATATACGAAGAGAAACAACCCTGTTTTGCTGCGAATCATTTTTTTGGGTTTTAATCCGCATGGTGCCACTTGCAATTGCAGGAGTTCTATTTAGTTTTTGGAAGAAGCACTTGCATTCTGACCTTTCAGAGTGCATACTTGAAAGTGGCTAAATGGGCAAATGTTAAAAAGCTTTCACCAGCAAGTGTGTTCGTGTGCAGCCTGGAAAGTTGCTAGCATTCAACCTCAGAGGCTTTTCCGAGCACTGATGGCTGTGGAGTTCTGGAGGGAGGTCTGAATCTGTAAGTTAGTGATGTAAACATGAGAATAAAAGCAGTGTCCTAGGACAGTACTTCCAAAAAAGTTTTGGACTAACAGTCAGTGGTCTGTGCACTTCTATCTGAGTTTTAGCTGACAGCTGATGTGAAAATAAGTCTGGAGCCCTTGCAGACCAGATTTGCCTTCAGATCACAATGGGAAGCACTGCTGAATTTTATTAGGCTTAGATGTCCTGCAAATTTTAAACTGTTTTTAATTCTGGACAAATGTGTGGCCAAGTGTATCAGCAGCAGTGTCAGTTGCCTTTCCTGAATGCATCTGGTCTCATTCTGCATTGTATCGTGTGTGGAACATGCTGTTGGGTAACAAACAGAATCTGCCCAGTTAAACCATGATTGCTGGTGCATGATCACACACCGTTCCCAAGAGCTGGCTTCAGTGCTTTCTGGCTCGGATTTTCAGTTCTAGTCATACAAACCAGTTGATTCTGTTCTTCTGCCCACTTAAGCCTTGGCTGACAGAGGAGAAAGAAGAGAGCCAGTTCTGTAGCTGTCTATCCAAGTGGGGGCTACTAAAGCAGGACTAAAAGGCTGGTCTAGTTAAAAATGGTGAAATCCTTCTCAATATTGAAAATGGAGAGGAATCCAGAGAACCGTCAGCAAAAATCTTGTGCTGTGGTCCAAGCTTCACTGGAAATGATTGAGAATTAGTTGTTGAGTCTAAGGAGCATTGCATTACTAACATAATTGCAAGGTAGTTCTTTGTATGATTGCAAATTGGGTTTGTGCTTCATCAATAAGCTTTTTGACAAGAAGCGTCCATCACAGTGGCTCTCTCATTTGCCACAGCAGAATAGAAAATGAAGTATCCCAATAATTGCATTATAGTTTCCTTATTGTGGGACAAGAAAGCAATGTGGTATAATTAGGTTTGATTGGAGTGCATGTTTCCGGTAAGATCTGAAATTAATGATGTTGCTATAGTGACACATCTGCGGCCACCAGTGCGTGAAACATAAAGTAATTCATTCGACAAGAGAAGACATCTGTTAACTGCAAGGATGCAGAGCATATTGACACTGACCAGAAATACTAGACGTTATGTGATAAATGAACAAATGATGCTGAAACAGGAGGACAGATAATTTGTACTTAATCTGCTGGGAGAACTTTAATCTTCTCACTGGTTGCATTTGACAATGCCATTGTTTAAAGAACAATGCTGCAGAGAACTCATAAATTTTAAAACTTAACTCCGGGTGCAGCCTATTAAAGCAATACATTAATTCCTTTGTTAGGGAGTTTTTATCTTCATGTAGAACAAAGCCATTACTAAAAACACCCACTAAAACAACAGGTTTTTTAGGGCTCACATTTTAATTATAGCATCCATTACCCAAAATGCCATGTTGTTTGGACTGGAATCACATCTAAGTTTGACAGAAAGGCGTCATCACTTATGGGGGGGGACAACAGTTCTAGAGGGGAGCGTTTTCCAAGGCAGATGAGCATGATATCTCATCCTCCCCAGGGTGCAAAAAGGTTCTAATCGTGAAAGAAAATTAAAGAGATTTGGCAATATTTATTGAACATTGTTGCTGCTTAGGATGTGGGATGGCAAACCTGCTGCCATTTACAGCTACCGGGGTGTGCAGCTAAAACAGACGTGTGCAGTCTTCCAAGTGTGGTTATTTACTAATGCATGCACTTGTGTTTGAGTTCTGTAATTAACATTTTAGCAGGCGTTTGGACCAAATGAGATACTTAACAGATACAGTAGTTGAACAGATGCATGGAGCAATGGGATTCATGTTTTTCTGGGAAATCCCTGTGTTAAAGGTTGGTGTGTGTGGGCTCTTTCATTAAGTGTGACTGAGGTATTTTTAGAACAGTGAATGTCAGTAATTGCTTCTGAAAATTAATCTTTTAAGGTACTTTGAGTCTTTACCTTTTCAACGTAAGCTACCACAGAGAATTAAAAAAAATGCTGATGGAATAGCTTCTACTTCCCTTTGATGGATGTATATTCACACTATTGTCCTAATGCTGCCTCTGCCTCTGTGATTTCTAGTACTGCTAAGGTTGCAGGGTGAGCAAAGCAGACCAGGAATGAAAAGTTTGGGTGGAGAGACCCTACAGGAAGCTTCCAGATACGCACTCTAAGTAGATCAGTCAAGGGAATCCTTACTTTGTGGCTTCTGTTGGACTCCCACACAGTGTATCTGGTGTATGTCTGTTGCTCTTAGAGATTCTTCTGGGAGGCAGGAGGGCTATTCGTAACCGTGTTAACTGTTACCTCTACTGCTGCCTTCTGTCCAGGGAAAAATAAACATACATCAGCTCTCTTTGTCTTTGACCCCGTTCCTAATGGGTTGTACTGGGATTTGTTTGATTTTAAGTTCTGTGGTGATGATGTTTATGACCTGTCCGTAACTGGAGCAGACGAGTGAGCAGACGTACTCTATATTAACCTGTTTACCATGAGTTTTTTCATTTTCTTTTTACATTCTATACCAAGTTACATTTGTTCCAGGGTTCATAGGAAGAATTTGCATCTCCAGATTGTTGCTGACAGTCTAACTATTAAGAGTGTTGGGCCCAATCTCCCTTGAAGTTTCCATAGAAATGTTCACATTTACACTGGTTTTTCTCTGTTTAAGCCAATAGCTCAAACAAAGCCCTCATATTTTATGAAAAGTTACCCTCTCAGTTTCTCAGAGTTACTAATTCTTCTGCTATACATATTTTCTTCCTTTTTTTTGTTTTGGCCTGCTCAGATTGTTGATACTGGTCCAAATTACCATCTAGTAATGTAGGATCAGAAAGAGCTGCATCTGCTTCTCAAAAACAAAATAAAACCCCTCTACTGCTCTGTTGTGAGTCACATCTGTTGCCACCCAAGGAATGATGCCTTCAGGACTTTTTCCTTAGAAATTAATTTCCTCTTTGCCTGCTTTACTCTGTGTTTAATGATACAATTGTAGGGGGGGAAAAAGCTCTTGCATTCATTAAAGAACATACTAAATTTTTCTTCAGTAATTGCTTACTAACTTTTTGTCAGGGTATTTTCCTCATGCAGTACCTGCATTCCGGAGCAAATTTAAGAATGTCTAGGAGTAGTAGTAGATCATATATTAACTTTGCATAATTTCTAGAAGCGTTTCTAAAATAAACTTTTTTTTATCTAATAAATCTTCATATTGGCAATGTCCTGAAAGTGTGGAGTTGATAAGTAGGTCTCAAAAAAGCTATATTAAAAATAGAAAGCTCTTTCACTGATCTTTAGTACTTACTACCTTGAGCAGGCTAGAGCCCTCAGTTTTGGGTGGTTTTTCATTCCTATAAGGGACTGGATTAGAAAATCTACCTCTAGATATTTGAAGGGCTTGCGTTTTGGACCATAAAGGAAAAGACATGTTGTTTTGTCAAGGTGTATTAGTCTTCAACTAAAAGACTAAAGTTTAAGACAGAACTGCTGCTGCAGTTATACAGTGACTGATTGGCACTGGGTAATACTTGGAACAAGCTGCTGGGAATATTCCTGTCCCATTTTGGTATTTCATTCATTAGGAGAATTTAGAAGTAAATTCTTAATTTGAACACATGGTGGCACTTCCATGTGGATGACTGAAAAAGCTGTGTTTTGTTTTATTTTTTGGAAAGAATTTTGGGAGCACTTTCATAACTGCAGCTACACGTGTTTAATAACACATCAGGTTTTTTGTGGCTGTTGCTGAAAGCCTTACACTGGTCCTGAGAAGCATGAGCAAACTGTAACTGCTGTTTCTTGTTTTAATTTTTTTTAATTATAATTTTGTGTAGCAGGTACCGGTGTTTTTGCAGCCTTTCATGTCATAGTTGTTTCCTGTTACTGTAGCTGATAGAAAGGATGGTGTAAGTAATGTGTAAGATGCAAGTGTTGAATCAGGATTGCTGGAATATTTTATTTCTGTGTCTTTACAGGTTGATTCATTTTCCTCACCCATTTTTCCTAAACCTCCTTCCCTGGCTCCAGATTTTTGCAAGACAGGGAAATCCATACTTTTCTGCTCAGAAGCTTTTCTCTGCTTGCTGAGAAGGGGTTGTGGGGGGGAACCCACAAATTTTCCACTTATCTACCTTTCCCTCACCAAGCATGATTTGGAGTTGGACTGCTTCAGTGGTGTCAGAGGAAATAATCCTTCCATATAATAGTCATAGGGCTAATTTTGTTTCCTGCTTAGTTTTCCCGAGCAGCAATTAGAGAACTAATGGGAAGCGGGTTTGACAGTTGCCTGCTGTCTCGGGTTTTGAGAAGCATTTAGTTTCACAACTCCTAGGGCGTGTTTATTTTAATTCAAGGGCTTGGCAAAGCTAAGGGCAGGGAGAAGATATTGGTATGCCTGGAAAGTAAGGGAGGTGGTGCAGGTTTACTTGGAAATTTCTTGCAATAAACATTCTTGAACAAAGTGGGTGAAGTTTGGGTTTGTTTTTTGTTTTTTTTTGGTTTGGTTTTTTTTTGTTAGTTTGTTTGGTTTTTTGGAAATGGAGATTTTAGTCTCATGTTTGTTGGTGGAAACTTTCATGTTTCTCATGTACAACCTGGAGATTGGATTTCATATATAAAGTAAAAAATTTAATCAACGGATTTAACAAAAGGTCTTAAGAAAAGTACATTTTCTGAAGGCAGAAGAAGTGATTTCTCATGGTTTTATATGATTACTATAAAAACAAAATAATCTTTTTATCCCTTGTATAAAAGTAACCAAAAAAATTTATGACTTGCTAATTCTAGAGATCAGGCACTTTGTCTTCCTGGGCTGTTTTCCAACCTTGTGAATATTCTATTTCTCATGTAATTTTTTGCTAATTTTATGCATATTTTGTGAATTTTTGCATTTCGCAGAAACCTCTTTTTAATTTTTTAAAAATTCACATAGTATGGCTATAGGAAAAAAAATCCTTAATAACACATAAGGGAAAAGCAAATGGGAAGTGTCATTGTTTAATGGTAGAGGGAGGATTTGGAATGATCATCTGGTGCTGGTTAATAGAGGAAGACATGGTTTGGTAGTGCAGTATCCTGGTACAACAACTGGGATGAAGTGTCACTGTACGTATGTTACCAGGGAGTAGGAGACATCTCAAGTATAACTGACCAGGACGTGAGACTCTCACAGCCCCACTGAATCTCTGAAGATCACTGAGTTCTAGCCTTATTAGATGCACAAACTGGATGCTATCTGTCCAAACAGTTCTCTTTTCCAGATAGTAATTATAGCATATGTCATGCTGTTAGTCTTCCCTCTTCCTGTGCCTTGCTGTGTATTTTGACATACTGGGACAAAGACATGGTATAAAAAGAGTCTAGATAAATAAAATTAATATGAAATATTTTATTCTGAAACTTTTATTTATAAACAATTATTGTATCCTCCATATTAAAATTCGGGGGGGGGTGTGGCTTTCTCACAGTATTTTTTGCTGCTTTGTGATATGCTCCTTCTTTATTACAGGAACACTTACACAGAATGAGATGATATTTAAGCGCCTGCACCTAGGTACTGTGTCCTATGGAACAGACACAATGGATGAAATTCAGACCCATATTATAAACTCTTATTCCCAGGTATCTCATTTCATACATTATTTACCTTCAATGTTAATATTTTTTTTCTGACAGAATTGAAGCATTGTTGTTACTGATTATGTCTAGAAACTTGAAATGCTATGAAGTTCTTTCATTTGTAGGTATCCCTTAACAGATATGAAAGGGAAAAATAGGAGTCAGTACATGGTTCTTTCCTGATTCTGAAGTTCCTCGTAATAGCCACTTAAAGGAGTTTACTTTTCTATTCCCCACTAGCAGAAATCTGTGTTAACCTGTCTGTGCAGTGCAGTCTTTCTCCTGCCAATTCATCTAGGAGTAAGCTATTCATTACTGAGACTACAAATTACAAGTAAGTGTCCAGAACAAGACAAACAGTAATTATATCTTTGAAGATATTAATCAAGAGTAGACATCAAAAAGCCACATTAATTGGTATAACCAAAAAGTAAAAAAATAGTTGTCAAAATAAAATTTATAAAGGCATATTTAAAAAGTGGTTTTAAAACAATTAAGATGGTTGCAAATGGCATAAAACTGCGGGACAAGAGAGTGAAAAACTATGTTGCTTGAGAGTGAAGTGTTCCTGTGATACACAAGTGCTTGGTCTGGAAAGTGTACAAGGGGATTGTGGCTCTCTGTCTGCCTGTGGGTCACTTGTGGAATGAAAGAGAAGTTGGAGTTCTGCAAGCATCCCTTCCATCTCCCGTGTATGGAAACTGTTTGGGTGTTTTCTGCAGCCATTTCTAAGCACCTGATTCCAGTCCAAGATTTGGAAGGATTTTTTACTTTATTTTTATTTCTATTCTTTGAAACAGAAAAAAGAAAAAGAACTGACAGACAAGTAAATTATAGGTTAACTAATATTTCCATATGTTGTGTACAGTATCATAACAAAACTTATATATAAGTTCTTTTCTATAGTTAAGTTGGCTACACAAAAATGACTGGCTGACCCAGTTAAGTGTGCAGACTGACCTCCTTGTCTGTGTCCTCGTTTTCTTCTGTAAAAGGATTGTAGGCTCAGCAACTGATTTGAATCTTTAGTTATGCTGTGTTTTGCGCTATGGCTCCCTTCTCATTTACTTAAAGTAAAAATAATAATAATAATAGTAGCTGTTTGACACCACAGTGACCCAGTTAATATTATGTAGCTTTTGGGAAGAGAGGCAGGAGGGGAAGCATCGAATAAGCAATGTGTATGTTATGAGTGTTCAGTCTGCATTTTGGGGTTATCTGAAAAGAATTGCATCATTCCTGGAGTTCTTACTTGTTAAAGCTTCTACTGGTTTGCTGTAAAATTTAATGAGTGATACTCATGGCTAATTAAGTTTTTAATAACTGTAATGTATTTGACACGGAAATTTTTCAAAGCAGTAAGAAATGTGAGGGTAGTATTTTTTTCTCAATTGTGGAAAAAGATTTCCCAGATCTAAGTTCACTGTTAGTAGCTGATGAAAAGAACTTTCTTGGAACTTCCTTTTTTTTAAGCTTTATATAGCACTACTTGATATTTAAATAATGCTTTAATTATGTGTGTGTTGGTAGCATATCTTTAAAACAAAAATGCAGGAGTCTTGGTAACAAAGCAAGCAACTGTTAAACAATTGTTTCAATCTGAAAGAGCATGGTGAGGTTTTTATTTAATCTATGATAATAGAAGCTGCCAGTTAGCTAGGCAGTGGTTCTTGTGTGACATTGATTTTATCCCTTGTTTGTGTTCTGTTTTATTATTACAGTGGACCTACTAGACTATTGTCATCTTAATGTAACACACAAATCTATTATAACCTGATTATATTTCCCCACTGGAAGCATTTTGTGATAGAGGGCATAATCTTTAATGGAATTTGTGTGAAATTAAATTATACAAGCATCAATAAACATAACATAATTCAGAAGGAGTAAATCAGCTTAATTTATTTGCGGCTGTAATGGCATCAGCGTTAGCAGAATGCAAATGCAGAGTTTTAAAGCAGTAGCTGAAAAGCAGTGCCAGATGAGCAGAAAGTTAAACCCTTTATTAGACAACACTGTAATTTGATGGGCAGAATGTTCATGGTTCAGCAGACTGCAGTCGGGAGGAAAAAAGCATGGTTTCTGAAGAGGTTTTCTGAGTTACTGCCCTGGAGTGAGCAGAGGAGTGTTTGGTAGTACAGCTGATATATTTAATGTACTGACTTCAAAAACAAAACAAAAACCAAAAAACAACCCAAAAAACCTAAAACCAAAAAAAACCCAACAATACCAAACCCCCTTATTTTCAACTAATTATAAACATACAGATCTCTCTCTTAAATGTTGAATTCAATCATGTGCTTGATTATTCCTCAAGGATACCTTGAGTTCAGTAATCATGCAGCAGTAATGTGATCTTCAAATATGTGTCAAACTATTATTTTTGCATTATTATTTTATTATTGCATTCCTGTAAGGGCAATCAAATTTCTGCCTGCAGCAAAAGCATACAAGCTGCATTAGTTCACAAATAATTGTGTAGATATAAATTAAATCAGCAATATTGATATTTGAATGACTCATAATATTTATACTTCACAATGATGCTTGCTTTTGTTCCAGGCCAGTGTGGTGGTTTTTAAAATACAGAGATTTAGGTGAAGATTTAAAACAAAAGGATTTTTCTCAGTTTAATGGTATTGAAGTTTTCAACCACTGGATGCACACAGGTGACAAACTAAAGAAGAGCAACAGCAAACACCACCCTCGCAGTTCTGTTTTGGTGTTTCTGAACTCATCCAGTTGGTGGCTGGCTTAGATACTTTTTAAAAAGCAATTCATAGAATGTAAAGGACATTAAAGGACTGTTGTGATGGGTCATTGAAAAAGATAAAAGATAAATTCTGAAGTGAGGAAGCGGGGGTTTCTGCAGAGTCCAGGCAGCCTGTTCACCCCTTTGACTGCATACCCTGTTTTCATTTGGCATTTTTCAGTTGTCTGCAGGCTCTGTTACTGAAATCTGACAACAAATGCAAAGTGATGAGCCCACAGTTACGTATCAGTTCTACAGAAAAACAGATGAGGGTTTTTATGAGTCACAAACCAAATGAGTTAACAGTAGATTATATAAAATAAATAAATGATTACTGTCCTTATCATTTATCAGCCTTTGTAAAGGGAACAATTGGAGATAGATATATTAGTATGCATGTTTTCTTCCCATTATTGAGCTTTGTTTTACTATTCGTTGTGTTGGGTGTTCAAGGTGCACTCTCAGAATAGTGGAAACAGTACGAGTTCAACACCATCTCGGAAGCCTCAGCCCTCTGCCCCCAAAGTGCGCAAGAGCGTCAGCAGCCGGATCCACGAGGCCGTGAAGGCCATCGCGCTGTGCCACAACGTGACCCCGGTCTACGAGTCCCGGGCTGGTGTGTCTGCAGAAACAGAGTATGCAGAGGTGGATCAGGACTTCAGCGATGAAAATCGAACTTACCAGGCTTCCAGCCCTGACGAGGTTAGTATGCCAGGGTGGAAAAATTAATATCTCATAAAGAACTGTGGCAGGAAAGTGTTTTGGGCTGGCGTTTCTTTAAAATCAGCAGTGATCTGGTTTCCTTGCCTCTAAAGCTGCAGAAAGGATCTGGTGTTTCTTTGTTGTATAAGTGTTTTCAATTGTTTGACTTAAAGGTCTGAAGTCAGTGCTTTGGGATCAATACTTTGTTAGTATTGCAATTGAAGTTATTAGGTGCATTCTCAAAGCATTAATTCATGTATGAATCATAGCATAGACATGCAGAAGGGACTGTGAAACTGCTTTGAGTGGTGGACGGCCAGGTACATCAGCTAGAGACACTACCAGTTAGTAGAATGTATAGATTATGAGGAAAAAACCCCTCCAAATCTCAAATACTCCTGTAGTAAAAGCTTTTGAGCTTCAAACCCTAGGCAGCTTCAGGGTTCAGTCAAAATTGCATTAAGTGCAGCACAAATTTAAAACCTCATTTCAATAAAAACATTCATTTGACTTCCACTGAAATCCAAATTTTAAACAAATCCCGCTGCTTTCCATGGGTTTGAGTTCTTGTTCTGAATAATCCTGGTTTGGGGCCTGAATTGATTGCCTAAAATTCAATCTAAAAAGATACTAGAAAGGAGAGGCAAAGCTCAAATTTCAGGATACTGAAAATTAAGCATAAAAAATAATTATAGCCCATTCACTTTATAAAAACCTGTATATGCTTGATACAGTGACACAGAGTATTTTGAGGTTGGTTTGCCTCTGGTGAGCAGGTTGAGGGGTGCCTTTGTGTTAAAGAAATCCTGGCAGTGTCAGAAGTTTGGCTGTACTGTTGGTGGTGGAGCCACGGTAGCTTAGTCAGAATCAAAAGAAGCTTGTAAGACATGAAGAAGGAAGTGTGTATCTGAAAGCCTGTATATTTTTCTAGCTATACAAGTTGATCTAATACAAGATAATATTTCTTCCACAAACCTCACCTTGCCACTGTTATTTATTCTTGGCATGCATTTGTTTTGCACGTCTAATACATCACCATATTTAATGCTAACAAAACTTTAGCAATTCAAACTGCAAGCTGTAATTGCTATAAGTAACAAGTCTATAACAAGAATTTTTAGGAATGCAAGAAATAAAATGAAGTCTGTCGCCGTGTGGTACCGAATAGCAGGCATTAAGTGCCTTTCAGGTGCCACAGACACAGCTCATGGTGTCAAAGGACGTAGCATATAAAGAAGCAGCTGGTTCTTAGAGATTAAAAACTGGCAGCCAGAACATTTTCAAAAATAAACTCTAGGCAGGACTTGAGACGCTGCTCTTTGGCTAAAATCAATAATCCATAATACTGTGTGCAGTGTTACGTAGTGTGGGTTCATCTGCACTCTGAACTGAGAGTGCTGGACATGTGTGTGTTCATGCCAGGGATGCACTGTAGATACTGTTTGTTGGTGTGGTTGTATCACATTTGGCTTGCATTATGCATGTGTACACATTTTCATATGCACATATATTCATATTAGCTAAACAGATCAGTGTAATGAGCCTGTGAGGTACTACTAAATACAATGAAAGACTGCATGAGCAAGTGTGTGCCTGTGAAGATACAATGACAGCTGTGGATTAAGTAAATGTTCTGCTTTAACAGCCAAAAGTATTAAGTGGTGAGAGAGACTAGGGGAGTTTTTTCTCCCACTTGCTCTTCTTTCCCCGTGGGCTTTTGTATGTTCAGTCTGTTGTTTGGGACCTGAAAATATTACCATGAAGAGCAATTCTCCTCCCAGATTTGCTAAAGGAAACAGCTGTAAGACTTGAGCATTATGCAAGTGGTGCCCTGGGAAGACAGTAGGGAATTTGACCTTGGAAAGAGGAAAGGAAGGCTGATAAAGTGCTGATAGGACAAATGAGGGGCTTAGGGTAGAAAGGGAAGTGGAAGAGGAAATCAGCGACAAAGAAACTGTTAGTGCTTCATGGAAGAGAAAGCACAGGTATCCTTTTAATAATGATTTTTGTTATCACCTGGACTCATGCATTCACGCTATCTGACAGTGAAATGAAAGACATTTTAGAACAGACAGTGCTAAAATTCCTTTTCGTTTCTCAAAGATAGTGCTTGAAACACTAGTGAGATTATCATATTGAACAAATACACCTTAATGAGAAATTGATGCTAAATGGAGTCTTATAAAAAGATGAAGCTACAAAAAACATGTAAACAGCAGCATGACAGCAAAAAGCCTAAGAGTTGAAAGACTAGCAGGTCTTTATCATAATTTTTTAAAGAGTTCTATTGATGCAATGTTTGCAAATCACTGGAGCCTAAGGAAAATAATGTAAATGGTTCATTATTTAGCTTATTGAACTTTCCTGCAGTTAGGTTGACGGATGATGCCAATGTTTCCCAATCACCAAAGTACCATTTTAAAAGCATTTTTTATTGAATAAAGTGCTTTGAATATTGCACCCTGGAGCTTTATTTAGGGAAATGGTTCAATTGATGTTTTCTGTTTAACCTCAGCACTGACCTATCACAACATATTTGGTTAATAAGCAACATTATCATTTAAAAGACTTAACCGGTTTTATGCATTGTACTTTCTGAACATTACAACTCTGTTCTCTTAAATTTTGTTTGTGGACCTGGCTTGATTGCAGTTTTTTTAAATAGGATGTTATTTGCACAGTTGTCTTGCATCGTATAATATTGCATGATACCACCATAGTATATAAAGAGCAGAGAACAATGTGTAAGTATGAACTGGTCTTCCGTGCAGGAAGGTATAAGGAGCAGTTCAGTAATATGTTGACACACTGTACACTCAATGGATTGACTTGTGAAGAATTGCAAATGAATTCCTCATCTGTGTGTGCATGTGTGCATCCATATACAGATAAAATATAACCATAACAAAGTATGCACATTTAGAAGTAGGTACATTTATCATAAAAGGTGTATTTATCTATTGTTGGAGTAACCTGAGATAAGTAACTGATTTGGTATTCATAATGTGAACCCTGCTTATGCCAGGCTCTTTGTTTCTTATGATAAGTGATCAATATTTCATTTTCTCTGAAAGAGTGCAAAGTTTCATTTGTCTGTCCCTTGTCCTCTACAGCTGTAGCATAGCAAACAATAAACATTCACTGAGAACTCACCGAAAAAAATGGTAACGGGTCCTACTTGGCCCTCATAGGTGTAGGCTCAGCTCATCTGTAGAAAGCCAGCTACCTTAATGTAATGAACAATCATAAAAGGATATAAGCTAGGTGGGTAAAGCAATGGAGTTCAGAGGTCACAGACCCAAGCAATTCAGGAGCATGCTATGAACAGGAGCCTTTGAAGACCTTTGGTCCCCTTGGTCAGAAAAGATTGATCAGTCAGGATTTTTAATGACTGCTTGCTCTCATAAACCAGCTATTTATTGGTTGTGCTTTGTCCTGCATAGTTAGATTTGCAAGCATTTCTAATGCCAGGATTTTGAATATTTAAATGCTACCTTAAAGTGTGGTCAGTTATT
The DNA here is from genome assembly GCA_013398125.1 of Aegotheles bennettii. Classification (NCBI taxonomy): domain Eukaryota; kingdom Metazoa; phylum Chordata; class Aves; order Caprimulgiformes; family Aegothelidae; genus Aegotheles; species Aegotheles bennettii. Next base: position 31,415 of record VZRW01008161.1, on the reverse strand, counting down.
TAATTCGAACGTTTCTGTCCAGAGACAACAGAGTTGCTAAAATTAATTACAAGGATACAAAGCCAATCATTTAAAAACAGACAAGGAAATGATATGCCCTTAGTGAAGCAGCTTTTGTGTTTACAAAAGTGAAGCTGTAATGTATGAGACATGTTGTATTGTTTAATTCATTTTATTGTGTGTGCTTATCGAAGCAAGACTAATTGTGTTGTTTTGTCAATGTATTGTGAAAAGCAAATCACTCAGTAGCATAAAACCATCACTTTCATGACCTTCGAGACCCACAAAGAATAACTACTCCATAGCTTGTCTTGAATATTGATTGGCAGTTTTTGCACATGATCAAGCTGTATTTTTAAGTTAATAATTTTAATTATTAAGTTTCCCAATGAAAAGTGATGGGCTGCAAATGTTAGTTGTCAAATAACTGTTTACAAGTATAAACAAACCAGTGCTGAGTGGAAACACCCAGGAGTTGTTGAACAACAGCTGTTGGGAACACTCAGGCAGTGGGAAAAAGAAACCTCACTGCTGCCCTGTTCCCAAACCAACAGCCTTGCCTTCAAAATACCACATGTACAACCTCCGCCTGCCTTGCACAGCAATTGAGTTTGGAAGTAGACCCTGTTGCCTAAAGTGAAGTTGCTCTTAAATACTCTGAAAGTGAAGGTTGGCTACATGAGAAGTTCCCTGTCCTGGAACACTGCACTGAGCTCTGGTGCACACCTGTGTCTCGGTAGCAGGAGGACCCTATATCTGCCTTGTACTTGTGTCTCCCAGGCAGCCAGGTGCCACCTAAGGGAAGCTTGGTGAGAAGTCAGACAAGATCCACAAAATATTCAAATAAATCCCTAATGTGGATTCAGGAAACTTGACACATTTGTGCCTGTTAGGAAGTTAATTGTTATTGGCAAATAAATATTAGAATGGATTTTTTTTAAAAGCAAAATGGTAGCATCACCAGTGAAGACTTTTATGCTTGTCCAGCATTGATTGCTTTATCCAAGTCCATGCAATAGGTCAAGCTCCATAGAAGCTGCTGCATTTCCCTGGCATTCTCAGGATTCCTGGTGTATGCACACTAGATTGCAAGACCATTTTGATGTAAGGTTTCAGGAACGTATTGCAGAGAAGACATTGTGCTGTAGAGGGGAAACCTCAGGAAGAGAGACTTACCTAGAAATCCTTTTCTGAACTCTGTATAGCCAGGCTTTGAATTTATATTTATTTGATAAATATTTATAATTTTGATTTTCATGCCATTTGTGAAATATTCTTTAAAAAAAGTCTGTATTCTCAGAACTTTCAACTATTTAATGGTAAGGTCTGGCTCTGTTGTTCTGGATGCTGTTAGGGTCTAGCTGCTCTGATTCATTCTGAATGACGAGACTCAAACAATGTTTTGCTCTCAAGTTTGTTCAGTTGGCTTTTAGGCATCAGTTTGACTCTTGAGCCTTATTGACTATTTCTGCTATGGTATTTGCCTGGATCAATTTAAAAGGAAAAAAATGAATTCATGCAGTTGTGTGTAGGCCAGGTATAAGAATCCAAAATGACTGTGCTACAAAATGCTAATTCAAATGGTAGGTGAAGCCAAGCATAAACGAAATAATAAACAGATGTGAGTCACCAAATATAGAACACTTAAGTCCTAGCTGCAAGGGGACACAAATGAGATGATAGGGTATTAGTAGAAAGATGCAATTTACAGGTCAGAATGTAATAGTAACCTTTCACTGTGAAAATTGAAAATTAACCTTGGGAGTATTGGATCATTTACAGCTTATATGGTACTTTTATTGAAGAAGAAGAATCTCTAAAAAGACTTCCTTTGATTTTCAAGGTTTTTAAATGGTGCTTTTCAAAGTGTGTTCTTTTCTCTGCCTCTCGCTGTGTTTTCATCTGGCAATGCCTGTGCAGGTGGCAGTACCAGTGTTTCTTAGGGATTCACACAATTCTTTTTTTCAAATTTTAATTTTTCATAGAAGCTGTGGTGATTTTTCTTGCTTTGGGTGAAATTCTTACTGAGCATTAGTCATAATGTCTCTTGAACTTATCTAGATATTTTAGTACTCGCATGTGCTTTTATCACACTGCTTGATTTTATTTTTTCATCTTACCTGAGATTAATAGCAGAGGCAGGTTCCATAAAAATCATGTGAACTTCACTATAATTACCTTTCTTTACAAATCTGGTTTCCAATAATAATTAGCTTTTGGAAAAATAAAAATAGAATTGAAAAGGAGATTTGAGGGTTTTTTACCAGAAACTTCCCGTTCAGTTGGCTTGTATGTGACCTAACAGTAAAGTGATTTTTCTGGAGTATTAATTTTTTAAAGGGATAAACCACACAGTGATTATGATAGAAAAATGTCTAGTGCATTATTTAAAGGATAAAAGAAAGCAGAAGCTAGATGTCATGCACTTTAAAGCATATCTAGTTTTTTAAATTAGAACTGTTATTTCTGAACAACATATTCTAAATACCTCATTTGCAGGAGTAAGTTCAAGTAAGTTTTTATATTCTTCATAAGAACTCCTGTACACTTTCTAAAGGAAAGCAGTAATTTGATGTATTAAGATTTTGTACTCAGTGTACTCCTGTTCACATTTTTTTTCCTAGATTCTTGGAAGAGTTTAGACTTTTACCCTAGCAACAGTTGTTTGGCTTTAGCCTAATTTATATAGCAGTATAATAGACGTTTCACACTTACACGTCTCTTTTTTCCTTTCCTTCTGTCTTTAGGTGGCTCTGGTGCAGTGGACTGAGAGCGTTGGTCTTACGCTGGTTAGCAGGGATTTGACCTCAATGCAGCTGAAGACCCCTGGTGGACACATCCTGACCTACTACATTCTGCAGATCTTCCCCTTCACTTCGGAGAGCAAGCGCATGGGGATCATCGTTAGGGTAATTCTGGGGGTGCTCTGGCTGTTGGCTTTTATTTCTCAAACAGTGTTTTTACTGAATGTTTATTTTTATAACATGTACATGTATTTCAAAGATAAAGAGCAGACGTTCTGTTGTGGCTCAGATAGTATATGCCACCAAAGAAACAAAACAGTAGTTAGAGGGCATGTAACAGTGATATTTTAAAATTTAGACAGGCAGGTTAGGGATGCTGAAAATCTGTTATTCACGTTGTCTTCAGTTGGAACTGATAATCTTATGTGAGAAAGTAGGGAATATGCATCTGGGTGGAATCAGAGATGGCGTTGGAAGTAGTAATATCAAGTAATAAAACTTACCTGCCTCTTGGCAAGGTAATTCAGCTTTCATACATGATAATCCAGTGTCAAAAGATGATTAGGTTATTGGTAGGTAATTGTTTTGAATGTATAAACAGGTATTTTTTCCCCCCTCTCTATTTCTTGTGTAAAATTTTAGGACGAATCTTCAGGAGAAATAACATTTTACATGAAGGGTGCAGATGTTGCAATGTCCGCTATTGTACAGTACAATGATTGGTTAGAAGAAGAGGTAAGAAAAAAAATCAAAATTTATGAAAATTAAAATTTTGTAAAAACTAAACATTTAAAATCAAAATATCAAGTATTATTGGAATAGGTTTAAAGGAGAACCTCAGCCAACGCAGTAACGAGTTGCATATATCCTGCATTGGTTCTAAGGGGTTAGAATGATTCCTAGTTCCTGACTAACCCACAGGAAGTGCAAAGCTGGTAGTCACAGCAGAACACATTCCTACTTAAAACAAGTAAATTTGTTTTTCATCGACTGACCTTTCACATAAAACCTAATTACTTCTGAGAAATATTCTGCTATAAACCTATTTATCCCCAAATGCCCTCATTTTATCAAATTCTACAGTGAGGTATGATTATGAATTACAGAGTTTAATATGGGTTGCAGCCAAATTGAAATCGTTTTTTGCCACACTTATTAAACTTAATATAAAATAGCTAGTGACTGAATTTCAAAACTGATTAGTATTTTTCACTGTGTGGCTCTAGTTGGTACTAGCAATCATCTTATTTTGACCCTGCATACAGACAATATGTTAATACAATGATTACACCATGTATGTTCATAATGGTATTGGCAATATGAATCAATATCTGCTGCAGGGCAGTTTGATTTATTCAGGGACATGAATAAATTAAACTCCCTCAAGACCTAGCAAAATGTCATAAAAATTACTTTTGGCGATAATGATGCACAATTAATTGTAAAATACTTGTTTAATTTATTTAGCTTTATGAGGTCAAATCAATAAGTGTTTTGCACTGGAGAGCCTTGTTTTTCATTAAGACATGCTATTCCATGGCTATTTTTAATGTGTAGATACTTTTCTGATAAGCAGTATGTTCACTGGAAAATGTAGCTCTGTTACATGCCTCAAAAATAGTTTGAATTTATTTTAAAGCTTCAGCTTAAAAGAGATTTTCTTTTAGCTAGGAGAGGAAATCTATTTGGCTTACCAACAGCATACCACTTCATTTGGGGACCTGAAGTATACTTACTTTTTCATTTTCTTGGCTTCTCCAAGATAATCTAAGAGTCTAAAGAAACACCAGAATTGCAGTAAAGATATCCCCTGTTAGCAGGTAGTATAAAACATGTACATAAGGTTGAATGTTTGCATAAATATTCTGTGTTTCTGTCCATTTAGTGTGGTAATATGGCACGAGAAGGACTGCGTACACTGGTGGTTGCCAAAAAATCACTGACTGAAGAACAGTATCAGGATTTTGAGGTATGAAGGGACAGAGTGGTCTTGTGCTTCACCCTAATTAGTTACTTCAACGGGAACGTTCCTCTTTTTTATTAAATATTAAGATGGCAAAAAGATGATTCGTATTCAAAATATCGCTGGTTGAGGTATGGCACACAGTCTGTTAGATCTTGTCATTTGTTAGTGGTTGCCCTGCAGTCATGCACAGGACATTGCTTGGCTTCATTGTGTGACTGCACAGTGTTCTCCCAGAAGCCAGTGTCCTGTTAATTCTGGAGCTTCAACATGCCCTTCAGAGTCTACTTCTTCTCAAAGATCAGGGCAGTTCCTGCTTAGATGCTGTGATGCACAATTCTTTAATATTCTTCAGAAGGCTTGAATCACCTCTTCTTGAAGTGATTTGTCAGAAAAAAAAAAGTATAACATTGGGTCTAAAGTACAATTTGCTCTTTTAACCTTGTTCTTCATTGGAAATGTTTAAAGATGAACATTTAGCCTAATGAACCTGTATTATAACTGATTTGTAGACTGAATGTGTGCTTTATGAGTCGTAGCAAACTGAGTGGTTTTGTGTTTGTGCAAACAGAGTCGATACAACCAAGCAAAGTTAAGTATACATGATAGAAACTTGAAGGTTGCTGCTGTTGTAGAGAGTTTGGAGCGAGAAATGGAATTGCTGTGTCTCACTGGAGTAGAAGATCAGCTGCAAGCAGATGTCAGACCAACTCTAGAGATGCTAAGAAATGCTGGAATAAAGGTACTAAACACATACTGCTGATGTAACAGGTCATCCCTTATTAACCCTTCTAACAAGACATGGATTATGTTTGTCTATATTCAGGTTCATGCAAGGTAAGAAGTGTGCCAAGTCCTAAGCATGTTTTGGGGCATGAGCTAGCAGGAACAAAGACGATGTTGTGTGCGAAGTTCCCTTGCCCACCACAGGTTTCATTGATTTTAAGCTTAGTTCTGTAGGAACTAGCAGTGGGTAAATGTGTGTGACTCCCAGCCGTGTATCCCCTGTCTGCCTGTCCTAAACTGTCCTAGCTGACACTAAATGAGTTTGACACAAGAGTCATACCATAACAGTTTTCAGGCTTGGCACTCAGGAGGAGTCTCAGCAAAGGTGAGTGTTTGAACTAGAGTTCAGAACTGCCCTTGGGGTTTGTTCAGGTCACATTAAAGGCACAGTGTCCAAAGCTGTGCCCCAGGGTTTGTACTCTGTGTGTGCATAGGCAGGGTGTGCTAGGAAGCCATCAACTGCACCTTTAGGAGCAATGCGTTTATTGGAGAGAGCATTCAAAGTGAAGATATGAGCACTATCTGAGAGGTGTGGGCAAGGTTATATGCACTTTGCTTGAAGCAGAGTGTCAAACCCTTCACAGAAAAGGTGTGTGGACTTTGCATTGGTTAAACTGAGCCAGGTACAATGGGGGTTCTGACCTGAGAAGAAGAGTGAATTATTTTGCTTTGCAGGGAGCATGGGAAATCTCCCTTTTCATGGGAGGGGCACAGGAATGCATGGAGCTCTGGCCTGGGGCAATTGATGAGCCAATTGAGATCTCATGGGTTAGAATTAGTGGGCAGACCAATGTGGACATTATGGTGGGTGTCTGCTACACACTGCCTGATGTGGAAGTGGAAGTTCTTTTCTGCTTGGTGTGTCCTTGCAGTAAAACCTGCTCGTCAGTTGCAGTTACAAACACACACATTGGTATATTTTCTCTGTCAATCTAATCCCAAAAGGTACCAGAAAAAGGTTGGTGAGAGATGTCATTGAATTTGGAGAACAGACGTGTTTGTCCAGTGGAGTAAATGTTTTTACACTATTTTGCAGATATGGATGTTAACAGGAGATAAACTGGAGACAGCAACTTGCATTGCAAAAAGTTCTCACTTGGTGTCCAGGACTCAAGATATTCACATTTTCAGACCTGTAAGTACAGCTCCAGCTTTTTGTTGGTTCATCAGAGGACAGCTAATAACAGTTCTGCTTTATTTGATGAGTAGTTGGCTGCTTCTTGAAAATGTATGGGTTATTGTGCTGAATGTCATACGAATGGTCAAGAGGTTAGTATTTAGGTGGTTATTCAAGGATGTAGGATTACAAAGCTTGGCTTCTGTTTAAGCAGGCTTGTTTCTAGATTTGTCCATACACTACAGAAAGGTTTGTAGCCATGTTCGGGTGACCCAGGTTCAACGTGAGTTTTGCACTCTTCATCTGCACAATGGTCATAATAAGGTACCTCTGAGTAACGATGGAGAGGGGTCTGTGAGAGGTTCTGAGCCAGTGGGAAAGAGTGTCTGGGACATCAGGCTGTTTCAATGGGGTTCTTGCTTGTTCTAGCATTCTCATTAATAGAGCTCTTTGGATTCGAGCAGAATTAATCCTGAATTAAACTCTGATGCCAGCTTCCTCTGTATAGACATAGTTTGAATCTGTATGAAAACTTTTTTCTAATATCATTATATGTATTTGCATGTTATTAACGGACTGTTTCAGACAGTTGTTAGAAAGGTAAACTGAATTTCTCTTTCTATACATTTTGGTTATGTTTGCAATGCATGGACTCTACTGAAACCAAACAAAAATACGTTTTCCAGAGGTTGGTTGATTGCTGTGTGATCAGACATAATGTTTCTATTTGTTCAAAATTAACCATTTGCACCTACAGAAATAATTATATGAATATAATTTACATGTAAATGTAGTTTCTTCTGAAGCATCGAAATGGCAAATTAGGCCCTGCAGACTACTATTTGCAATTAAATTATTAATGCTTCTGATAAAACTTCAGATCAATTTTTGTTGACCTTTCCATGTTGTACACCACAAATTAAGTCTTCCTGAATGAAATCTATTTAGTTGAGTCAGATTTTTATTGTCATTACCTTGACTGGTAATAAGAGATAAAAATAAAACTGTATTAATTTAAAGTATGCAAACTTTTGGATTAGTTAGAGAATGGATTTATACAGAATTATTTCTGTGGAGGTATTTGTTACAAAGAAATAACTCCTGGATTAATGTAGGAAAATACCAGGCACTCTAACACTTCTATTTTAGTTATAAATTAGTAAATAAAAAAATGGCTTACTGCTTTGGATTCCCAAAAAGGTGCATTTGTTTTTTACCGCTCTTATTTTTTATTCTTGGAAGTCTCAGCATCTTCATTTTGTAATGAATTTAACTGTTATGTGGTTCTAGAGGTATTTATTTACAAATTAAAACAGATACCTCTGTTAGGTGAAAGGTAGAACAGAGAGGGCAATTACAGCTCACCAGGGTGCGCTGAGTGCTGGCACCTCTTAACCTCTGTAACACAGAAAGGTTGTAATGGACCAGTGCAATCCAGGGCTCCTAACAGGCAGCAGCAGGCAAGGAGATTTCTCTTCATGTGTTTAATTATGGTGAAGGAGGAAAAAAAAATCTGAATTGGGGCATATATATGTTTTTTTCTGTTTGCAGGTGCTTTTTAATAGAACTCCATTTTTATGTGTGTTAGTGGGAGGGTGGGGAGTAGAGGGAGAAGGGTCTTTGGACTGCATCTCATTGAGTAGTAGTGGTCCAAAGACAAAACTTCACATTCAGTGTAATTAAGACTCATATATTTTTAATGTTACTTAATCAAAGTGCTGACAGAGCCAAAATTAGAAGTGTAATCAGAGCTTGTGTTTTATTCTGTGCTTGGAACTTTGCCTTGCATGGTAGCTTTAATATACATTGATCTTTTATTGAAAAAAAAAAACAAACCCAAAACTGCCATTCTCCTCAAAATCTGGTTTTAATTTAATTTTTCATGTTCTGTGTTCTAGCTGAAAACCTTCCAAAATCCATTTGGCAACCTTTCACCATTTTTTGCCATTCACAGCTGGGCCTTTCTGAAACCATAGTTATGTAAATAAAAACAAATAAATCTCTGATTTAGTTCTTTTGTATTATGCCCCTTGATCCTGCTTGCATACTCACACAAGATGCGAAAGGATTAGTACTAGTGAGCATTTTTATGTGCCTTTTGAGATCTGTCTCCTTACCCAAACTGAGGTAACTATTAATATGAACATTTTGCATTATTCTAAGAACATATTTTACTGGTTAATAAATAAAAGTTTTGGGCTTTGCTTGGTTTTGTGTCTGTTTTTTCTCTAGACCTGCCAAGATGTAAAGACTCAGGTCATCTTGAACTTACGATACTTTAATGTCATTAATTCATTAATTTTTTAGCCCTGGTCTGCTTTGGTGAGGAACTGACTGTGTAGCTTTGCTTTGTTTGAAGATTACTTTCTCACTTCATAAGATTTGAGGTTTGCAGTCACGTCCCATGGGTATTGGGCTTGCACTGGGATAAAACACTTGTTGAAGAACCAAGGCCTTGTGGGTATGAGTTCTCAAAACCTGATTTATTTAGACAGGTTTTTAAAAGAATATAAAAACATCTTTTAAGTGAGTGTTTTTTCTTGAAGGTTACCACTCGAGGAGAGGCTCACTTAGAACTGAATGCCTTTAGGAGGAAGCATGACTGTGCCTTGGTGATATCTGGGGACTCACTTGAGGTAAGAACTTGGTTTCTGTCAGATTACCTTTATATATATGTGCTTATAGAAGTAAAGTAGCGGTGCCTTCATGCTCTTAAACTTTTTTCCAATATTTGCCTGTGCTTTAAGTTGTCCTTAGAGATACATCCTCCTATTAGCACATGGTGAAAAACAGAAGTATGTTCTAGATGGGCATCTTATTGGTTCTCTGGTCTACTCCACGGCAAGAGAATGGGATTTGTATGCAGAGTGCTTCAGCATTGTCTCTCCTCTTAACCCCAAAAGACCTTTTAAGTGAAAGAGAATGTCAACGTAAAATTATAAAGCCACAGTCAGGAGAATGTGACTTCTCTTCTCCCAGGTGGATGTTGCACAAGCAAAACTTCATAAAAGAATTCTTTATGCCGTGTTTTTGTGTTAGACTGCGTGTAGTAGCATTTAATCCTAGGTAAATGTGAGAGTGTTTCCTTCCCTAGGTTTGCCTGAAGTATTACGAGCATGAGTTTGTCGAGCTGGCGTGTCAGTGTCCTGCTGTAGTGTGCTGCCGATGTTCTCCCACCCAGAAAGCTCACATTGTGAAACTGTTACAGCACCACACTGGAAAACGCACCTGTGCAATAGGTAACTTGGCACCACCAGCATTTGCAGGAGCCAAAATCTGTAATAAATTGAAGCAGTAGGTGGCACCAGTGAGAAACAGCTAAAACAGAACCAAAGAGACTCCTTTATCAATAGCCAGGGTATTATATAGCCATAGCAGAAAACGCCACTCCGTGAGAAAAGTGTGGTTATCTTCATTTTTCATAGGAAAAAGTCTGGGTTGCCAAAGTATGTAATCATAATCCATAGATTAATTGTAAGAATTTAAAAGTATGGAAGAGGTTTCTAAAACACTGCAAGGCCAGGAGAGTAAAACCTCGGAAGAGCTGAATCTTGCACTGACATTTTCCAGGTGATGGAGGGAATGATGTCAGCATGATCCAGGCAGCAGACTGTGGGATTGGAATTGAAGGCAAGGTAATGTTAACAGGTTCACTGTCAAATATGTGCCATACGGTAGTATAGTGACATGGGATGGAAAGTTTTGTTCTTAAAGAGTAGTGAATTGATCATGATAGTTAAAGTATACAGTAAGATGATAAAAATGGTTGGTCTTTGAACTAATACTCTCCTTGTTTCTGTGTCCTCTGCTTAATCTTTTTAAATACAAAACCAAGAAAAGCAAAAAACTGTAGTTATTTCTGTGTAGCCTTTTCCTGAAAGAAGCAGGATAGGCAATTAAACGTATTTGCTACAACCACTGCATCTTGGAATATGCACAGAAAATTGTCCTTTGTGTCTTGTTGCAGGGTTGATTTCTGAAGCAGGAGCAAACTTGACTTTTAGAATTAATTATCACTTAGGGTTTTGAAATCTGAAACATATCTTTTACACTAGTTTCATATTTGAAATATTTCTGTTCTGTTCTAGGAGGGAAAGCAAGCTTCCCTAGCTGCTGACTTCTCCATCACACAGTTTAAACACATAGGTAGGCTGCTGATGGTACATGGCCGAAACAGTTACAAAAGATCAGCAGCACTTGGTCAGTTTGTCATGCACCGAGGCCTTATTATTTCAACTATGCAGGTATGTAAAACTTTGTTTTCTGAGTAGCTAAAAACACTGTTTCTCTTTGAAATGTCACAAAATCTTAAAGTGATATTGTTTTCTTTATCATAATGTTCTGTATATAGCATTCTATTAAATATCCATAATTATCTGATTTTGTAGGCTGTATTTTCATCAGTCTTCTATTTTGCATCTGTTCCCTTGTACCAAGGATTCCTAATGGTAGGGTAAGTCAAAACCAACAATTTTTGATATCTGGTAATAAATACAGCAAACTAACTTGTTAAATAACACGATGTAGTTGGTGTCAGGTCCAAAGTGCAAGTGTGCAGGGAGCATGGTAACAGGCAATAAGCTTGGGTGGTATATATGGAAGACATAAATGTATTTAATGCTTTTGAATGTATAAAAGCTCTGTAACTTCTCATGACTGGCAGCTCTCAGAAGCACGAAAGCAGGTGGCATGTATAAAGCTGTATTGGTAAGCTGCCTTAGTACTGGGTAGAAGAACCAGTTTAATTCCACTTATATAAAAAGAATAATTGAACTCAGTAGATCAGTTTAAAATTGTATCATACAAAAGTGCCAATTTATGTGCTTTCCTTTCACTTAGGTATGCAACCATATATACTATGTTCCCAGTCTTCTCTCTAGTATTGGATCAGGATGTGAAGCCAGAAATGGCATTGCTGTATCCAGAACTTTATAAGGATCTCACAAAGGTATGAATGTCCTCAGTGTTCAGATATGAACAAGTGCTGAGATCTCTGGCGTGCAAAACTGGGAACTCTTAGAATAATTTTCCTGAGGTATTCTGTGCAAGGCTGGTGCACATCTAATGTAATGTGACTCACCCCTTCTGGTTCCATAAAGGTGAACCAAAACTCAGGCTCACCCTTACTTTACAAATCTCACTAACGGGGAGCTGTGGTTGAAGGTAGAAGCAGTGTCAGTACTCAAAGGAAAATGAGTAGGCATGCATAGGACAATAAAAATCTAATGTTTATTTGTGTCTGAACTAGAATTTTTTCCCATATGTTCAGTCTGCCACCAACATTCTAGACTATGTACAGAATTATTAAAATGTCTTCAGCACCTTGCCATGAACTCCATCTAGCCAAGAAAATTCTGTAGCCTATACTGAAGTAGAGTTAATTCATCACTTTCTACAGCAATGAAGCACGTTTCTTTGTAAAGTGCTGATTCTTCCCTGTTCCAGAGATCACTTCTTTCATGCCAAAATGGCTTTGTTTGCCATTTTATCCTTTTAACTGCATATCCTTTCAACTCTGCAACTCTAGCATATTCATCAGTGCCCTCACAGAATGCAGTAATTATATGCACGTATAAAGCATTTGTTCTTTGATTTATGCATATTTCAGTCTATAACAGTCACAGTCACAAGAAGATTTAAAATGTATTTGGTAATAGTAACTTGCTGAAAACCTATAGCAGTCACGTGTTTATTCTATGAATGCAAACACAGTTCATCCAACATTTAAAGTGACTAGTAACTACAGTTTTGCTTGAGGTTTAAGTCACTAGGTACACAGTGCCATTTTTCTTGAAGACTACGTGTTACAAATCAGACATAAAAACATTTTAAATAAAAAATAAAACTAATTTTCCTATAATTATCCCTCTGAAAACCAGTCAGAGCATTGCAAGGTAAAGTATCTTTGCTGTTTAAGGCCTTAACTCTCCTGCCCCCAAGTTTAGGCTTTCTGCACTTTCTATACAAGTTTGCAGTGAAGAATCATAAAAACAAATAGAAGCTTTTTAGCCTGTATCACTTCAAAAACTGCTTATTTTACTTGTAAAATGTCTCTCTAGTGATTATTAAAAATATATGAACTGAGTAGATTTCTTTTTTTAAGGTTGTGTTTAACTGTTTTCTCACTTCCCTTAGGGAAGATCTTTGTCATTTAAGACCTTCCTCATCTGGGTTTTAATCAGTATTTACCAAGGTAGGAGAGAGTCCTAATTTTACTGAACTGAGAATTTTTTGTCTACTGTTAGCAATATTGTTTTTCCAGCTGCAGGCTGAATTCCCAAAGCTGAACACTTCATCAGCAGTTATGTATATTGCTTTCTGTTTATCTCGTAAATCGATATTCCTGTAGTGTGCTAGACCTATTCAAAACACAGTGTGGACTGGTATTTTTATTGATGCATGTTGCCTAAAAAAAGACATGTTTTTAATTAAATGCTCATCTAGAAAAATTTTAATGAGTGATTATCACATTGCATGTTTTTACACAGCAGTTTTCTTTTGTGGAATGACAGAAGTACTGTTGAAGAAATCTGAGTTATGTAATCAGTTAAAAGTAACTACACTTTCAATGATATCTTATTTGTAGCACTTCACAAAATGAGGCTAATTAACAGGTCATCAGATATATTGTACTAAAAGGTGTTTAATTTTGTAATAGTTTTATTTCTTTACAGCTTTACTTTGGTGGTTTTATTTCACATGCACAAACTACAGTAGATACCACTTCTGTTCTTTTAGAAAGATCAATGTTGCTACCTTATAAAATAAATTACTGGGCAAGTTTTCATAATAAGCAATTAAATGTTCAGTACACTGAAATCTGATTGCTCAGTGTATTGTTAACTTTGTGCACTTTCCTAGGTGGTATTCTGATGTATGGAGCCCTGCTGCTTTTTGAATCTGAATTTGTACATGTCGTTGCCATTTCCTTCACTGCCCTGATCTTGACTGAGCTCTTGATGGTTGCACTGACCATACGAACATGGCACTGGTTAATGGTGGTGGCTGAATTCCTCAGTCTTGGCTGCTATGTGGCCTCTCTTGCATTTCTAAATGAATACTTTGGTGAGTAATAATAAAAGCATTTTAGCAAAGAACTATGCTGTTAATATTTTCTTTTTTTTTTTTTTATTGAGGATAGTTCATCAATCTGCTTTGAGAAATGCAGCTTTCGCCCTAAGAAATATGACTGGGTTGCAATTAGGCTTAATTAATGTTGGGTTAAAATAGTCTCTTACCCTTTTCTCCTAGAGTTTGACAACCTTTATTCCTGTCAGTATGATTTACCTAGGTGATAAACTTTACTCAAACCACACATGCTTTTCCCATCCTTGATCTGATCCTGGCAGTCTAAACTGCATATCTTAAATTGGCTTTGAGATTTGCACTATTGAAGTGGATACAATTTTTAAAAGTCAGGACCTTTCACTGGGTTGGTGAATTACTCTGTATGCCAGACCAAGTGGACCTCATTAGATCTAACCCACAAGCTTAAAGGAGTTGAAGTATTACTAGAGAGTGAGGCAGGCAGCTATTAGGATAGATATTTTATATAAGAATCATTGTTTCATAATTACATTGAGCCTATATTAAGCTTGCTTTGCTTTAAATTGCAGTATGCCATACTGTGTCTGAAGGTTCTGATCGTTCATAGTTCACAAGATAGAAGAACACATTTTAACTGCAAACCTTAGCAGTCAAGGATCTGAGCATCAAAATAATACATATTTCTTTTTATAGCAAATTATCCTTCAGTAAAAACAACTTAGTGTGATTTTACAGATGTAACCTTTACAGAAATATATATATCCATTTGGATTTTGCCTCACGAAGAGTAGAAACCAGCTCCTTCTCGCTGTTTTCCAGAAGCTGTTGAGTAAGGAGTTGCCCTTCTTCAGTTGTTGCTTCTCATAGGAGGATTAAATGTTACATGGTAGTTTCTAGGAGTGTCATAGTTCTGCTTTTAAAACATGACCGAATGTAAAATCTCTATATTTTCAAAATGTTCTGATTTAATTGCTTTTTAAAATACTCTGATTGTCATGTGAAAGGCAGTGATATTCCAGTTAATGCTACTAACATCTTTTTCATTTCCTTTTTGTGTAGCTAACCCGTTTGGGTTTTTTTCACATAATTTTTGTGTTTTCTATAAATCTATCCTTTTGTTTTCCTTCTCTCTCTTTGTGAAACAGGTATAGGCAGAGTGTCTTTTGGAGCTTTCTTAGGTAGGTGAAATTTAAATCTTCTTCAGTTTTGGGGATTTTTTTTTTAAGTCTTTAAAAATTCGTTAAAGAATGGGGAAAAAAAAGCAGACCACCCCAACCCTTCAGGTTACCAAGGTTCTGGGATCTTTCCATGATAATTACATACAAACTGACCCTTGCAAATATGGTCAGAAAATTCCAGTAGCAAGCGCAGGGTGCCACCATTCTTGTCAACATTTGTCACAAAAAATAGCTTTTCACTGCAGCTTGTGGCAATATCACTGCATAGTTTGCCCTTTAAATGTTTGGGCTCTGATGTAATCTCTATGGTTTTAAGAATTCGGTCTAGTTGTGACTGTTTCAGAGAAAAAGAATCTGAATATGGAATAAAGGATCCGAAATGGTAGCAGAATTTCTGGTTAGGAACTTGTATCATAGTGGGTAAAAATCATAGTGGGTAGCAATATAAGCTGATTTAACTTTCTACTGTGAGAAAGTCTTCTTTTGAACCGAGATTTTGTTTCCCCTAAAATTACTTTGTGCTGCAGGACAGTGTAAGGACCATAAAGGAACTCTGAAGTTCCTGTCTAAAGAAAATGGTTGGCCAAAACAAAATGTTGAGGTTGACTTTCTCTTTCTGTTGATTTGTTGCCTTTTGTTGTTAAGAAGTTTTGCATGGTCTTGAACAATAACATAAGCAAACAGTTAAGAGAGTTTTACTGACCTGGCACTATGGAAGTTCCAGTTTTCATGTTATCAGCCCCATTACTTATTTTCCCTCTTGTTTCTGCAGATGTGGCCTTTATCACAACTGTGACCTTCCTGTGGAAAGTGTCAGCAATCACTGTTGTAAGCTGTCTTCCACTTTACATTATCAAGTACTTGAAGCGCAAATTTTCTCCTCCAAGTTACTCCAAGCTTACCTCGTAAAAGTAATTCTATTCCTATGGTTTTTCACTCACACCAGTCTGCAAATTGCACAATCACTGTGCTTTAGTGTCTATGGATTGATGCTGGACTAAAGAAATTGAAAAAAATTCATAAATCAAAAGTGGTAGAGTGAATAGAGCACAAAAGAGGAGGAAACATCTGACAGGTACAATAACACAGAATACACTAACAAGACTATCAAAGATAAACTAAACTTTTTTCATGTTGATTTTTTTTTTACTTTCAGTTGCTATGATTATAAATAAAACCGAATTACCTTTGATTTGACAATGCTTCTGAATGATTTCATTGCTACTGTAAAGGATTTTTTGCTACTGTGAAGGATCTTTCCTACTGTACTAATCTTCTGCAAGTTGAAATGGAAGTGTCGTTATTTGTTACATAAATACCTTTCTTTAATTATTACATAACTTCCTAATTCAAGTCCTTCCCTTCAGTGTTTAGATATGGAAAAGTTCATTTGTCCATACTCACTATAACAAAGCTAATACCTGTAAATGCCCCTGTCTGTATTAGCAGCTGACTATTATCCTCATCAGACACTGAGTAATATGCACTATTTGAACTATGTACAGATGTCTGCATAGCACAGTATTGTTTTAGAGCTGTTGTCCTATTCTGTACTCTCCATTTCTGGCGCCAGTAAATATTACAGACCTGTGATGTTGACAGCAGTTCTTTAAATGCACATTAGAGCCAGGTTGCACAAAAGCTGTTTAAAAATTAAGCGACAAATTCTGTACATAATTCCACTGCACCTATTGATTTGTACAGATATCAAAGACATGGCTGCTCAGTAAATATATTTTAAAATTCTTATTCATTTTGTATTTGTAAAACTGCAAATAGTGTCAAAGTACATTTCTATATATGAGAAGTCCAGTAAACCTTGTATTAGCTACTATGTTTAAATTGCCTTGTAATCTGTTTACTTAGGTTACTCAGGTAAAAGAAAGTAGGACGAACACGTGAACATGGTGGGAAAATCTGTCATCTTCCAAGCTGTAAATGTTATGTTTTTATAACTTATTTTGGGTGCAAACTTGTTTAAAAAAAAATCGAAGCCTTTTTGCTTGTAAACTGTCAGAGTTGAGTATCTTGGCTGAGTTACGACACTTCACAGGGGTTGAAGACTTGCTTCAGAAACTCATCTACTCTGATACAATCTGAAGGGTCCAAACCTTGCGTGCTGTACTGGAAAGCAGGATACATTACTCTAGTTTTCCATTGTGATTTAACTTTGCTTTCTCAAGAAGTATGTATAATGAATTTGGCAGAGTCTATGAATCAATGGAAGGGAACAGCGTAATTATCCATGCTTTATTTATTATTTGTGTGTGTTATTAAGGAACACAATACGGATGTCATTTTTATGTTTTACTATATGCCTTTAATATATAATTCCTTGTTTAGTCTCTTATAACTTTGCCCTTATGCCATTATTATATTGTATGAGTAATATTTAAGTGGTAAATATAACTACTTCCTGGGAGAGCAGAGGAAACTGCTGCAAAGCTAGTTGGACTCCACTCCATTACTTTTTGTTTTGAAAGTTTTTCTTACTAGCTATTTATCTGCTTTTTTTAAAAAAAATAATCGTTACTCATTATAAAAGCAATAAAGCCTAATTTCTACCAAATATTACTAATGTTATATGTATTAAGTGAACTACCAAAGCAGCGTTTCTTTCAGTTACACAACATCGCAGACTAGTTTGCTCTGGCCCTCACTTCCGTAGAGCCCCCACAAGGTGTCACTGTTCGTGCATACTAGCAGAAGCCTATCTTCATTTGATCTGGTTTTGGGTGGATACTCCTGCTTTATAGTTTTAGGTTAGTCCTGTGATATTTTTGCTGCTAATTTGCTTTAATTTTCTGTTTTTCCCCAATAAGTGATAATAACTTGGAGCCAGTGAAGAAAAGTCACCGGTGTGCAGTTGTTCTGAAGCATTGATGATGTTTTCTTCAGCCTTTTCTTGTCTTGTACACTGAGAGCTTACAGCCGCACGCTGAGATTCAGTAGATCAGCAAAACCTTTTGAGTTGCACATTCTTCTCATGTCACTCGTGTCATCCACTCATGTCACTCAGCCACAGCCCTCTAAAGGGGCCATGCTACCAGGTTGCAGGTAACAATATCAATAGACTTTAAGTACTGTGATATGACATCTTTCAGTAGAAAGCTTTCATATATTGTGGGTTTCAATACAAAGTGAGCCAAGTACCATCACAACCCCTAGCGCTTAAAGCAGCCTAGAATGGTAACATGGCTAGTGTGCAGGTGAATAAATTATTAGATAAGAATCTCATCCCGTTGTAATTTTACATCGGTGAATGGCAGGAATAAGTGTGGAGCTCCAGATCAGCTTATAAAAGTACAGGTTTAGGCCTTGGATCTGCAAGCTACACCCAGAAGGAGCTTAGTTTTATTTAGTATTAAATAAATGTTTACTTTTGCAAGCTGCTATGTCAGATACCTATTTCTGAACTGCTAATCATGTCTTTTTGAAAACATATTTAGAAACCAGTTTCAGAATTGGATAGGATAGAGGAGCAAGATGTGAACAGGAAAGATGTCTTCACCAAAGCAACTCGTGTAACAGTACTGACCTATTTGGACCATGATTAATAAGCACGTGAGCTAAAGATCTGCTAGATTTCCTATGTAGTTTGGTGGAAGAACACAGGGAAAAGGAGAGATCCTGCGGAAAGGAGCACTGGTAATTATTACACTGGTTTCTTCTGCTGCTATTCTAAACTTGTGTGTTTGTGTAACTGCTGGAAAACATTTTACTACACAAGGTATTAGTTTGCAAATGGAAGCCAAAATGAAATCCGTGCATATTAACATTAAATCTGTAGTACTCTTCCATGAACGCAAGTGTTTACCACTGTTTTTATGTTCAAACTGAGCTTGCTGACACATACAACCAGAATCCAGCTGTGGTACCTGAGTGTATTGAGCAGTATCTCCTGTTTTATTCCTAAAATTTCTCAGTCGTTATCCAAAACCATGTCATTTCCTTTGTACACACATAGAAGTATGCATTACCTTGCTGAGCAGCATCCAACTTGAGCTATATTGTCAGTGTCCACAAGACAGTGTGAGGCTAAACATTTGTGTCCTTTCAGAGATGTCTGCAAGGGGGAAGCGTGCAGTTGGGAACCTGCTCAGGCTGGACACCAGTTCTGTGGGTATTTAAGCAAGAATTTTCATGTTGACATACACAGTTAAACAGCTCTTGGTCACGGGGGTCAGCTTCTGCAGGCAGAGGAGATGACTTCCCACACACTGCTCTTACTCATGCCCATTTGTGCAGTTGGTGAGTAGGCCCAAGCCGTGCAGTCTCCAGACCCCTCTCAAGGTGTTCAGATTGCTTTGAGGAAGAACCAACCTCAGATCTTCTGCTAATGAGCTAGGCAGTGTGTTCCTGGGACCATCCTCCACCCCTACACCCATGTGCACCTCTGCCTGGCTCATATGGGCCACACGGGCTGGTTGCTTCATCACTGGAGGCTGGGGCTGTTTGTGCCCAAACCACCTTTGTTCACGTATTTACCATATGAATGTTGGTAGGCCTGGGGAGGGGCCTGTGCTGTACTGTATATGCTGTTTCCATGACAGTACAGACTAACTTAGAGGCTTTGGGGATGTGTTGTTAACAAAGATACTGAGTGACCTCTTCCCACTTCTGCAGAGCTTTGTATCCCTGTGTTTTATGTTGGCGAGGTAACTTGAAAGAGCTTGCATCTGTATCACACTTGCATCCCTTGGTGTGTCCCAGAGTGTTAACGTGGTTCCAACAGCCCCTGCAGGGCACAGGAACCCAGTGTGGTCTGTGGGCAGGCAGTGCTCCTGAAGTGATAGCCACAGGAGGAGAGGTGGCCATTCTGCTCTCACTGCTGGTGCAGAGTCTGTTCTTGTAGGTCCCACGTACTATAACATTGTTTGGATTTTAGCTTCCATGGAGTTTCTCCTTATTTTTGCTGGCTAGAAAGGAGAGAATTGGGCCAGCAGTCTCTTAGAGCACTTCATTTCATACCGTTTGTGTATCTAGGCTGTTGTTATTATAACTCAATTGAAAGTTGAAGGCAATCAGAAAAGCCCTTCGCTACGTTAGCCCCCTGTAGGGAGGGAAAGCAGCACGAGTGAACAAAGACAACATGGATGGAACATTATATGTAAGGAAACAGGAGGTGCAGTATCTTTAGCACTGTGTTAAAAAGCAGAGGAATTCCTTTTGTAAACAAAGCACACTTAAAGGGAGATGCTTCCCAACAAGTATTAACTACCCAGCAGATGCCCTCAGCAGGGTTTCCCAGCTGTTACTGTGAGTGGGAATTTGCTCAGCCAATTGCTAACAAAATGCTCCTCAAACAGGGAATTGCACTGAAAGACCTATTTGCTACTTCATCGACCAAAACCACAGTTTTGATCAAAATGTTTTACAGTAGAGGTGAAATCCAGATGCCTTGAACAGAATAATGAGAGTGCTCCACAGTTGAGTTGACAAGTTGTACTTCATTCTCCCATTCCTGAACAGGTTTTGGCAAAACTGCAGCCAAGATTTATCCTTATTGTAGTCTCCTCCTGTCCTCCAGCATGCTTTCAACTTGAAACCGTAATCAGCAATGGTAAACCTCTACATTGCTCAGGCAGAGAGCAGTTTGATGAATGCTCAGCCTTTTGCATTACTGAGCTGTAGGGAAGATCATCATCTGCTCTCAGGAGAGGAGATAGTATTTTCTGTAACTATGATGTGTGGTAAATATTTATGGCCCTGCCTTTATTCCTCTAGCAGTAAACTATGTTTATTTCTTGTTCCCTTGACAAGAGTAGTAAGAATAAAAAGGGCTTTGGTTATAATGTGCCTGTAGCTTTAAGCAAGCAGTATACAAAGCAGACTATTGCAATTCTTAATTGTAGAACTGCTTTCCATTGTTCCTCTATAATGTGCACATCTAGTCTTTTCCATGGGCCCTCTGTGTTTTGCTCTAGGTTCTAAGCATGAATTTGATTTTTCAAAGTAAACACACATTGTATGGAAGCAAATTATAGATAACTGCTTCGAAAGTCTGTTGAGAATGAGTTCCTGGTCATTTGGACTGGAAGGATGGGGAGTATTACTGGCTGAGCAGACCTGTGAGGGTAAGCATGTGTGTGTGGTTTGTATTTATTGCAATAACCTGTTGCCTGTTTGAAGGACAGACCTGGGAGTTCTCAGTCACAATGCTCCCGTGGGGAGAACCTCTGTGCTGCGTGTGCTCTGTAGGGGAAGCTGTTGCCCTCCCTGTCTGCAATCACTGGTTGCTGCCTTCTCTTGCCATTGAATTCCGAACGCATCTGCAGAAACATGGCTAGCTGGGCAGTTCCTCCCACAGCTTCTGGTCCCTCTTCCCCTTGTCAGGATACGGGCTCTTCCATGACAGTCCTTGGAACACAAGCCTGCTGAGCCGATCCCAGCTGAATAGTGTTTATCCTAGCTGTAGGCAGGACTGTTTCCACCTGAATGTGGTGAGCAAGATAAATGACACAGACCTGGTCTCGTAAGTTTTTATCCCTATCCAAATGCAACTAAAGCAATTGTAGGAAATCTGTGGTTTAAAAAACAAATCAACAGCCAGGCAAACATGTATGATTCTATCCAACTCTAGGCAAGAGCTGAAAGAAAACAAAATTTATAGCTGTGAGAGTTCTACCCTGTGATTGTAATGGTTTGGCCTTACTTGTAGGTGCCTTTCAATTTTTGGCATGAACTTCTTCACTGTGATAAAATAGTAAGATATTTCAAGGTATTAAAAATAATGGTGTAGATTTTTAAAATATCCTAGCTGGAAGCCTTCACATGACCTTCCTACCTGTGTGTGGCTGGTTATGATTCTCCTAGGTCCTTTTACATTATTTTTGGTATTAAAATAGATGGAGGGTTGAGAGTTGAGAGCAACATGTGAGGACATCTGTGGATTTGTTGGGAATTGGATGTTATATTGAAGGATGCCAACATGTAAGAAATAAGCTTAAAACACTTCAAGATACTTACATATATTGTATGAGCTTAGCAATAAAGGGGGGGGGGGGGGAAATCTGCTGCTTAGGTTTGTGATGCCCTTAACATGTGCAGACTTCAGAGCAAAAAACCCCACATGGAAATTGTATTAAAAAACCCCAACCAACTTTTTTCAAGGTATTAAAAAAATAAGCCTTTTGAGACGACCCACACCTGAATGCATGGAACTGCTGAGGGAAATCACATTTTTAACCACCCATCTCGGGAACCCAGGCCTGAAGGGAATAATCTGGGGGTCAGAACGCTGTGCATTTCTGCCTAGCTCTGCTCTCGAGTCTGGCCCTGCTTGCATTACAAGGGATTTTTTTTCCTGTCCAGGACAGGCTCTGCCAGCAGCATTGAGCAGGGTCCCTGAGAACAGTGATGGTGAGAGGTACCTCGAGCTTCGGCCCAGCTGTGCCCGCTTGCCTGTCGAGAGCCATGGGTGTAAGTAGTGCCCAGCCAGAGGAGGTCTTCAGTGGGTGAAGCATCAGCTGCTGCCTAAACTGGTTTGTGGTGCTGGAAGGGGAGCAGGGCAGAGAAAGATAAGCTTGCTCTGTATAACCTGGAGCAGATTTCTTTTAGGGGGGGTGGGAAGGAAGCCAGGCTGCTCATCGCATACCTGCGCTGCTGGCTCACCATCTGTCCAAAAGCAATTCCGTCTAAGTGGCAAGTGAGGTGGGAGAAGGAGGTTATAGCTCAGTTGTAGCACAGGGCCAGCCCCAGGCACTGATGTAGTGCTCAGCAGCACGAGAGTCCCTCTTCTTGACACTCAGGTAACTCACCTGCCAGTCCAGACACACGCACGGTGAGTGATGGGGCTGGAGAATCGGGGATGGGCTGCTCAAAGCAAAGCCTGCCCTGGAGGCAGCTGCCGGGATCTGACTGCAGAACTTTGTGTGTTCTGGTCAGCTCCAGGGAATGCCTCTGGAGGCAGAAGGCTGGGGGAGAAAAGGAAAGCTTATGGGGAAGCTTAATTTTGCTTGAGACCCAACAAAAACATCCCGTCTACCCTTGCCCCCCTGCCCAGTACTGCAGTGCCCAGTGTGGTGGCAAATCCAGGATGTGCTGTGACATGGGGTCAGCACAGCTCTCCACAGCTTCCACCTCTGGTTCACCAGTGGGGCAGGGAAGGTTTTACTGTTCAAAGGTGTTGAATACATGCTCTTTCTGTTTTATCCTGCACATGGCTCCTTTGCTGCCACAGCTAGCAGGGGGAGCTGCCAACTCCCGGCCCATCAGTGGAAAAATCAGAAGGGTGCTTGCACTTCTCTTGAGAAGCCCTAAGCCAAGTCTGTGGGGCTTCTCTGTCTGGTCCTGTGCTACCAACACCTGGCATGGCCGTACATGCCCTCAGCACAATGGGCTGATTTGACACAGGTCAAGGCTAGGCCCTGTGCTCATAGCAAGCCACTTGGAGCCACCCTGGGGACATCAGGAGGTCTCCCTCATGACATGGTCTTCCTGCAAGCTATCCTGTAGATCATTTCATTACCCCTGGCCATTCCTTCTTGTGTTGTCGTCTGAGTAACCTGGGTGTCCAGGGCCTCTTTGAAGTTGCAGCCTGCTGATCTTGTAGCTGCTGACTCAAGTATGGTCACATCTGCATGTGGGTCAGGGTTGGTGACTGTAGTCAAGGCTTCATTTGCTTGTGCTGTATTTATTTTTAAAGATGGGACACACATTCCATGAGAGGCAGACTCATCTGGTGGTCATGTGGAGAGGGTGACTGAGTAGCTGCTCACGGGTGAGTTTCTTTTGGGCAGGCTGAACTCAGCACGTGTGCTGCCAGTCCAGCTGAGGGGGGAATCTTGGAGGAAAGGCACTAGATAAAGAGCCCTCCAGCAATCCAAGGAAAACACGGAAAACAAAGGCCTCTCTATAGTCTGTCTCGTTACCTGCCAGTCCTGTTTGAGTCCAGACACCTCCCAGCTCTTCTGCTCACATCCCTCCTTTTCTGGTTTGGTACTTTTCAAAGGCATAAAAAATGTGGGAACTTTATCTCTTCTGAAGAGAAAGAAAAAACAGGAGCTGCTTGTGAGTCTGGAATAAAGCAGAGTTAATCAGCTTCTTATTATGCAGATTTCAATGAGAATATCAAAACTCAAGGCAGGAACTGAGAACTTGAGAGATGTGAGGTGGGGGAGGGAGGAAGACTAATAATTTCCTTATTTTTGCCCAAACAACAACTTCTGTTCCCTGTTGGAGAGGGTCTCCACCAGAAGTGACTGGTGATTTTAAATGCTGCTGTTTTTAAGATGTTTGCTTTGTGAGCAGGAGCCTGGTTTCAAAAAAATGCTGAGTACTCACTGTACAAGCCTTCGGTCTCTTGATAGATCTCAGGGTGGGCAACCAGACTCATCAGTCAGAAGGGAGTAAAAAGAAGAGTGTAGGAGCAACCAGTAGATTATTGTTATTGGTATCACACAGGCCCTGAGCAGGATGCTGGAGAAGGTGATACAGATTGTTCAGAGAGAGGGAAAAGAGCCCTTTTCCCATTAATTAAGATTGACAAGGGAGAAAGTTTTGCCATCGCTGAGAATGGAGTTTCTCAGCCCAGCATTATGATTGAAGTAGCTGTGAGCTAGTGCTAGGGAGTTGGAGGGAGAGAAGGACTGTACCGCTCTCCTGCCAGCAGCTTCACACGCCAGCCGCCCTTCTCATGGGATCATCGAGGTTGGAAGAGACCTTCAGGCTCACCCAGTCCAATCCCCACCTCCATCCCCACTCACCCACATCAGCCAGTGCCACATCCAGATGCCTCTTGAGCACCTTCAGGGACGGGGACCCCAACACCTCCCTGGGCAGCCCATTCCCACACCCAATCACCCTCCCAGGGAAGGAATTGTCCCTGATGTCCAACCTGAATCTCCCCTGCTTTTAACTCAGCCAGAAGCAGCACCTGCATCCTCTCCCTTCTAATTCAGTATCCAGGCTTTCCAAAAATGCTCTCGGGTTCTGTATGAGTGACTGCTGCGTTTAATAGGCCAGAGTCCACCTCACTAAACACGGGGGGTTGCCTTGCTGGTGTGTTCCTGAGGCAATCCCAGTCTCCTGTGGAAGCTGGTATTTTCACACAGGCCAGTGATGGGCGGTGGAAGCTAACAATAAAATCCCTCATCCCCCCTCATCATAACCAACAGAAACATCCCCTCTCGAGGTATGCAGTGTCCTTTCTCTAAGCTTGTGTTTCAGTAGGTTGGGGGGGAAAAGGTTTCCTTCATGGCTTGGTCTTAAATTTTCCAGCCGAGACAGAAATCACTGTTGTGGGAAGGATTCATTTCCAGGGCAGTCCCTGTCAAACACCACCATCCCACTGCCTGCTCTGGGCATGCCGTCTCCGCCTGGAAGGCTCATTTGTCAGCGTAGGGGGTGCAGGGTTCTCTGACAGTTCTCTTCTTCAGATTAAGGTCTTGGGCATTCAGAGCCTTCACCCTCTGAAGTGAGTTCATGGTTTCTATTGAACTTTTGATTGGGTGAAGGGAGGAGAAAAAGCCCCTAAGAGAAAAGTACCCCAAGTAGTGTTTACTGTAGTAACCAGTGGACAGTGTTCCAGTAGCTGTGGAGACAGCTGGGCCAGGACAGACTTTATGTCAAGGCCCTCATTAATCACTCTTTGCCAGCTTTGCCAGCCAGTAGTGCATCAGAAGCAACGTGTTCCTGTGCTCCAAGGCAGGATGTTTCATCTCAGCCAGACGTTCCCCTCCTCACCACTTCTGAATCATTTGAAGTCCATGGAACTGCTGTGCCAGACCCAGCATTTGTGGTTGGGGCCATGAACTGACATCCCAGCAGCCCTTCCCCTGCCTACTCCTGCCCCACTCCAGATGTTTGCAGCAGTGTTCCTGGAAGACCCTCACCACTGAATTGGGAGCTCGTGCTTTGGTCCCTCCATACTTACCCCAAGTTGAGTTCTTGCTACACTGCCTTTACCCTCTTCTGATCTACCCCTGACACCAGGTTTAAACCCTGCCTTGGCTGTTCATCCAAGCCAATCCCAGGATATGAGATGTCCTTTACTGGGCTTTGTACCCAGGCAGCATTCTTCCTGAACCACCTTCAGATTCCTCCTCAGGATGAATTTTTACCCTGAGCTCACCAAGTCTAGCCAGCCACGAACTCCCAATGGAGGGGACAGGGGTGTGTGTGTGTGTGCCCGTGCATGGACAATTGCTGGTGCCTCTTTCTGTCTAATCCCTGGGGTCACTCTATACCTGCTGGCATTCAGAGAGCAGTGCCCTGAGACAGGAGCCTCCAGACAAGGTGCTCCAGAGCTCCATGCAACACCAGACCTCTGCAGCCCCCTGACAAGTGGAGAAGCTTTCTGGGGTGCTAGCAGAGGCTGTTTGTGGGTGGGAATGGCCTCTCTTTGTCCTCCTCGCCACTTTGTAAAACCAGTCTGCATCCATTTATTGGAGTGCAGCCAGCAAAACTTGGAGCCAAATCCCAGACTTCCAGACTTGGCGGCTTTGACTCCTGTAACTTGAGAAACACCAAGGAAAGTATTTCATTGTGGCACGGCTCTTGTGGACTGCTCGATGCATCAGTGCTGGGCAGCGAGCAGGCAGTGGCCCTTCAGCAGTAGGTGCAAGTGGCTCAAATCTCAGACACCTCTAGCGATAGGTTCTTCAGCAGAAGTCCCAAAGTGTCCCATGAACCAACTTCCAGCCTTATTCTTTGGTCTGTCTTTCCACACCTGCTTCCCCTGGATAAGCCTGGTGGATGGATCCAGCCTGCATTGGTAGGTTAGGGAGGTTTTTCTACCATTCTCCACCTCTTGGCCTGATAAAGGCATTGCTGTCTGCATGTGTTGGTCTGAGCAGTCTGTTTCCCTTGTGGGAAGCCCACACCTGTGGGGAGCCTCCTCACACCGCACTCGAGACGCTGCTTTCATTTCGAAATGTACTTGGTGTGCTAAAAAAGCAACCTGAAAATAGATTTAATTGGGCTCTTGAGAGGAAGGGAGTAGGGAGAGGAAAGTCCTGGAAGCAAAGAGGAAGAGATGAATTTGTACTGTCTTCATAGTCTTCTTTAACGGTTCCAGGCTTGAATTTGATGTATCTTGATATATATCTTGATGTATCTTGTTATGTAACTTGAGGTGGGACAGTCTGTTGATGAGACCTGAGCCACAGAGCAGCCCTAGGGCCTGGTGTCAGGAGGTTGGGTGGTTTCCTAACACTTGCAGTTTCACCGTTGCACTGGAACATGGTTTGGAGCAAAGGCACCATGAAATGATTTCTGGTGTTTTTCTTAGGATGAGGAACATTATTCTCTGGCTTTGTGGCGCTGGGAGGCTCATGTTTGAACTGCTGGGGCTGGGGAGTTCATCCTGAAAAACGTTTGCATGGCCTTTGAAAAGTCCTGCTCTGCAGTTCTTGCCAAGCAACTGCAATGACTTAACACATTTGGTTTTCAGAGGCTTCACTGAGGGATCCTAGGTGGAGGTTTGACCCTACTAATACTTGCAAATGTGCCTGGTTCTTGCTGGTGAATTTGCACTCTCACATACAGCAACAGATGCAAGAGAAGAGATAGGGTTCTTCCTGAGACTTCTGGTTCTGCATACTCATTTGGAAATCAATTTAATGCATTTTAATTGCCTATTTTTCTCCTTGGTTTTCTCTTTACAGCTACACACCAGCAAAAAATAATAAGGTAGAGTCTAGCCAGGCAGGCTGCTGATGAGGAAGCTTGACTCAAGAAGATTTTAATTTTCAGCATTTGTTCTTCAAGATAGCTTTCAGCGTGCAGGGATGTCACAAAACAGGAATGCTGCCATTAGCTAATTGAACAAAGGCGTTGGGCTCGTACATCATTTTGTTACATGAAGAACCAAATACTTCCATCCTTGACCAAGCCATAGGAGTCTGGCAATCCTTTTCAGGATGCTGGTCGTCTCAGCCAAACCATCCCTATAAAGAAAATACCCATTGTGCACGAAATACGGTGTGGAAAGAATGAGGGGGGCACAATTCAAGCTGTGAAGAAGGCAAGGTACATATTAAAAGCCCAATCCCTTGCCAGCCTTTCATGATCCCCCTGGTAAAGAGAGGTTTCTGGTTCTGCCAAGCTGACCAAAAGGACTTCTCAGAACCCCCTCATCCATGGGGCATTCCTGTGAGAACAGGATTTAGCTGAGGACAGCTGAAGCAGGCAGGGTCGCACAATGTCGGACCGGGAGTTAGCACCTGGGCACCAACTTCCAGCAGAAGGGAGAGGCTCACTAAAGGCAGACTTTCCAGCAGATGCAGAGTTTGCAGGCTTGTCAAGAGGGACAGGAGCCCCTTTTGCAGGGGAAGAGCCACGCACAGCTTTTCCCAACTCCTGACCATCAGCACCTCTGCCTGTGCAGGCAGCCTGGGCCTCGCCTCCATCCTCCGGAGTCCCCAATTCCACAGAGCCTCCTGCAGCAGCCCTGCTCCTACAGATGGAGTGTAGACATCTGGAAAAAGCTGCTTGGCACTGCCTGAAAATGAAGGTGTGTTCCTGTGCCTCAAAGGATGGATGAGGTGAAAGCCACCATCCCCACAGTGTGTAGGAACCGATACCTACCACAGGTCCCAGTCTCCCACAGACATTGTAAATCTGACATTCCCCTTTTCTCCCCCCGGAGAAGGGTCTGCTCTGCTGCCAGCTCGAGTCCCCCTGTACCCAGCCAGCCTTCCCTTCAGTAAGTACTTCTGAGCGAGGCAAAGGAACTTGTTACCACTCTCTGTACCAGCAGCTGGGGGAGTCTGAAACACAGGAAATATTTCCAGAGCTAAAATACGTTGTCTGGTAGAAAACTTTGTCGCTGCTCCTTCGCAGGTCTGTCTGTCCTGCACAAGTACAACAATTTGCCAGTTCTTCCGTGCCATTTCACAAACTGAGCTTTACAGGTGCTCCTGGTTTTTAGGCACATTCCGTGGGTGGTGTCCAGGAAGAAATGCGGGGTTATCGTTGTTTTCAGGGTTGCTATGCCATGGGAAGGGAGTACCTGAATCGTGGTGGTGGGGCCCCAGGGATTCAGCCTGCTGCTGGTACCCACCTGGGTCCAGGCGAGCTGTGGGGAGGAGCTGCTGCACACTGAGCCCAGCAAGGGGTGAGCACGGGGGGTGTGCCTGCCTGCTGTGCGGGTCTGGAGAAGGGGCAAACCCAAAGGGCAAGGAGCAGCACCGAGGCAGCGTGTGTCATTATGAAATTACTCCTCTGAACTAACGTCTTGGTATAATTCAGTCACAGCTCTCTGTGCGTGGCTCTGGTGTGGCTCTCTGATGTCTGTCTTGGTTTTAAAAAGTCAGTGTCTCAACTGTAGCTCCAAAAAAGTCTGAGGTCCTTTGCCCGCAGTCCCTGGCTGCGTTCCTAAAGAGTCGTTTAGAAGGAGTCCACTAAATCAAAAGCCAGGTAAATCAACAGGGCGCTCAGCGTCGTAATGAGACCGGGTATAAGGCAAATTACAACATTATTCAAGCCCACGAAATTCCTTCTCTGGCATTTGTCCTGTTAAATGCAATGCACCTCAGGAGTGGTGAAATGATTCCTGGCAGCCTGTGAAAGAGGCTGTGTCTGGGGGCTGGGGAGCTGAGCCCAGCCTTTGCATCAGCTGCTAACCCCGGGGGGCTCGGGCAGCAGCTGGCCACCGCTCAGGTGTGCTCTGTGCCTGGTGGGGAGGTCCATGGGTGTGTGTTCAGGATGGTGCCACACCAGTCACAACCACTGACCGTGTGCGCCCTCACTTGCCAGCAAATCCTGTCGGTTTTCAAAGCGGGGCATTGGGAAGACTTCAACCGGGGACTTGGGGAGGCTGTGACTTGGGAACCTTGTGTTACAATGAAGGACACTCTGAACAGATGCTGATGCTTTTGAAGCTGCCAAGACCCAAGAGGTGGGCATGCAGACCCCAAGGACATGACCATTACTGTGTATGTTGGATATGAAAGGCTGTAAGGGCAAGAAGCCCAAAACTGAACAAAATTTCTGTGCAGAGCATGGGTGGCTTGTTCTGATCCGGACCTCAGCTTTTATTGTAAGAAACTATTTTATAGTGGTAAACAAACATTGGAGAGTGCCCCCCCGGCCCTGCTTCCAAAACACTTCTGTGCAGGAAAGCTGAAAGATTCTCATTTCACAGGACACTGCCCGGAGAAGCACTTTGTCCCAAGGCTTGCAAGCAGGTCAGGGTGCCAGTCAGGAACAGCAGCCCTGCCTGTCCCCTCGTGCTGTGCTATGAGCCTGTGTCCTCCAGTGAGGTGGAAACTGAGGTGTTTTGGCTGAATTGGAGGTTCCCTGAGAAATGCTGTAGCTACCATGTACACAGCCCCGTGCAAACCACCCCTCCCAGTGTGCCGAGGCCCAGACAGATGGGGAGAGAAGCAAAATGCAGGAGGGAATGCGCGCACACGGCTCAATATGACGTGAAACCAGCCATGAGCCAGACTCTTCGGAGATGGACACATCCTGGGTTGTCTGGGCAGGTGTTGGGGTGCTTTTGGAGGGTGGCACTGAGTTTACATGCAGCTACCCTCTGCAACTGGGGAGTCTACACCTACTACCCTCTACTACCCTCTGCAACT
The DNA here is from genome assembly GCA_013398125.1 of Aegotheles bennettii. Classification (NCBI taxonomy): domain Eukaryota; kingdom Metazoa; phylum Chordata; class Aves; order Caprimulgiformes; family Aegothelidae; genus Aegotheles; species Aegotheles bennettii. The sequence continues at coordinate 1,050 of VZRW01008161.1, read as the reverse complement.
GGGGAGTCTACACCTACTACCCTCTACTACCCTCTGCAACTGGAGAATCTACACCTACTACCCTCTACTATGCTCTACAACTGGAGAATCTACACCTACTACCCTCTACTATGCTCTACAACTGGAGAATCTACACCTACTACCATCTACTACCCTCTGCAACTGGAGAATCTACACCTACTACCATCTACTACCCTCTGCAACTGGAGAATCTACACCTACTACCCTCTACTACGCTCTACAACTCTGCAGTGGAGGTGAAAGGGGCGAGTGGAAGCACTCCGGTGGGGAGCTGGCAAGGTCTGGCTGTGTGGCGGGAAGGGGGCGAGGCACAGCCTGGCACAGCACTGCAGGCAAGGGGGCTTCTCGCTGGGCTGCACGGCTGCTCAGCCCCGCGTGTCCTCCAGAGCAGAGCCTGCTGCGGCCCCACCAGCCCTGCGGGGACCGGCACCAAGGGATCAGCTCTGGGCAGCGAGGGACTGCCCTTGGGCACGTGTCTGGGCTCCGTAGCTGAGCTGCCACGTGGTGATCCCCACACAGGGCGCAGAGGGGTGGTGGGGAGCGAGGCAGGGGAGCAGCTGCATCTCCCCGGGACCCCTCCCCACACATCGGCTGCAGCAGGGACTGAGGTGACACTGGGCACAGCCACCGCCATTTTGGGTCTGCTCTTGAGGGCACAGCCACCGCCATTTGGGGCCTGCACCTGAGGTGACACTGGGCACAAGCGACCAGCCGCCCCCGGCCTGCACCTGAGGTGAGAACTCCAAGGGAGGGCAGGCCCTGGCACGGGCGCCAGCGCTGGGGGTCACCGAGATCGCACCGGGAGGGGCCTAGGGCCGGGCAGGGCGCGGGTGCTCGGGCCCGGGAGGGGGCCTAGGGCTGGACCGTGAGAGGGGGCTCGGCCCCGGGAGGGGCCTGGAGCCGGGCCAGGTAGGGAGCGTAGGCTCAGCACCGGGGGCTCGGCCCGGGAGGGGGCCGGGGGCCGGGCCGGGTGCGCTCGCTCCGGTAATCCACCGAAACAACAGCCGTCTAAAAATAAGGTTGTTTTTT